>JBBMOE010000030.1:2262486-2278380 GCA_037975065.1 Chaetodon trifasciatus
CCACCACCACCACCACCACCACCACCTCGCTCTTTCCACCCCCCACTTCACTTCACTTCAGAGAATCTGTGTTGATACAGAATTAACATCCTCGCTCGGCTTTATTTCCAAACGCGGTAATCACGGTAAGTCTGTGGTGGCACAAGCTGCAGCTTTGTCATTTAACACAATGAGACGACCCACAAACAAACGATCCGCTTTGTCGGACAAAAACAGACGTTCCAGTCAAATCCAGGACAAAGACCTCTTCGAGTGTCTTAAAGGGCCACTCCGATGGGAGTGGCCATCCGTACCTCACATCCGTACCTCTTTTGCTTTAAATAACACATGCTTTACAAGCAGTAGCTGCTAACTAAGGTTCAGACCATGAGGCGTAAACCCCCCCGGGCCTCTGACAGAGTGAGGCAAAGATGCTGTGCGAGTATTCTGACAGGAAGATAGTTATTGTGGTTGATGGGAATGAATAAATGTCCATAAATTAGCTTAGAAATCAGCAAAAGATGTTTCACAATGTGCCTGAGAATCATCACGTAATCCAGTAATCCAGTAATCCAGCGACGCCGTCTGAGCGTACACGAGTACATGGACGGGATCCACCCCAGATTATAATTCCACACAAGAAATATCCAAATTCATTGGTCAGCTGGCCATAAAACGTGCTGATCCACCACACAATCTGGACCAACTATCAGTCGGCTTCTTCACATCAGGGGCCTCGTTTAGAAAGCAAACTCATCACCTACTTTGATCTGAAGTTTCAGAAAACCATGTGAGAGTGGTCATTTGTAAAACCTCACTTTGACATGGAGATTATTTTACTTCTAATCAAAGTCTGGACTTGACAGAAGGGATTTCCCAGGGTTGGGATCAGGGTCAGGGTTATGGAGGGGTACGGCAGTCTGCCTGTGGTCAGCTTCACCTGGAAACTAACTTTAGTTTGGGGTAAATTTTCCACCACTCATGAACATCTCTCTAATCACTGTTGGACCAAACAGTTCCAGGTCTGAAGAGCCATTGGAACCAGATCAGGGACTGTCCCCTTCAAAGCATTCCCGTTTCTGTCCAAACTGCATCTGAACAACTGCAAAAAATTTGCCAAATTGGAGCCACTAAAGTCTAAAAAACCTGTGATTTAAACACGCTGAAACAACACCAACTTTGATAGTCAGGAAGCAGACAACACATGCAACTTTCTTTAAAAAGGTAAATAAAGATTACGAGAAATGCCTTTCGTCTTATTCCAGCGATTCCGATTTTGTACCTTGCGTTTGAACAATGTTAAGCTTTGCAAACTTAGAAAGCACTGACCCATGGAAAACTGACCCAAACTCAAGCGTACCTAACCCTAACCCTAACCTGAGGACGGCCTTAACAATACAAGTGTTAAAGGACTATCTACTATCATCACACTCAAGGTGCATGAAGTAAACCTGGCCACATGGGGGCAGCAGAAAACACAACATCTGACATTTTATAAGCTTATAAAGTAGCTGTGGCTAACATGTTATGGAGTCCATCATACTGCACCACCAGGTTTCTACAGTAGCCCAGAATGGACAAAGCAAACACTGGCTCTACAGAGAACAGTCCCTGCAGGTTCTCTGACACATTTATCTGCAGCCTCACCACCAGATGCCTCTAAATCATACACACTGGTCATTTAAATCCCATTCCTGCTCCCCAGAAGTTGAACATTAAGTTAACACCAGACCTCGCAGCTCTCAGCGTTACAGATCTTTGTTGCCTCGTTTAGCTTCTTCTTTTAGTTTCATGGCACATTTACTGTCTGTTTCAGTGTGAGTTTGGGAAAGTTCTCCATGGGTTTGTTCTGCATCAGGTCCAGCTCTGACACTTACAAAGCGGAGGTGAAGACCTTTAGTCAGGAAGTGATTGAATCTGTTTGGATTCTGTGAACTCTAAATATCCATGACAGGTACAGTGGAAATCAGCCTGCAGTTGGTAGAGACCAAAGTGTTGTTCTGGTGGATGGACGTCACAACTCTCAGGCAGCAGAAACAAACACTGGAAGAACCAGCTGTGAGATGGAAACAGCTGGAAGAGGTCTGGTACAGGTCCCTCATCAGAACCACCTTTCGTCGGCCTCTCTTACGCTCCCTCCGTCCACACTCGTCTCCACAAATACTCATTCAGGGTGTTCTTGAATTTGATTTCCAGGCCACAGCTGCACTTTGACATCAAATCAGAGCAGAGGGAGTCCCGACGCTCCATTAATCCACCTGTTTGACCTGAATGGATCGGACAGCAGCGGCTGTTCTTCACCCCTCTGACGGGAGGCGTGTTGCGCTGCGACACTGCGGGGGGAGGCATCGCAGTTATTGAACCGGCCACCTGTATCCATTGTGTCCTGAGACTTTGGCGGGCGGCGTGGGCGATCAGAGCTGCAGCCTGGCGGCTCGTCTATTCATCGGAGCGATAAAGCCTGCAAACACGCACATTCACTCCGCTCTTACCTCTGCATCCTCCCTCTGACTGCAGCTTTACATTCAGGTGTGTTCACACCTCGTTCAGCTGTTCAGCTGTTCTCAGTGAGTTTTGACCATTTTTGATTTTGCACCGAACTGACGTGTTTGTCCATAATCACCTCCAGATGCTTTGATCTCACATCGATGGGTCAGATTTGTCATTCTGGTGCTTCACAGTGGGTGATTGTTGATGACATGCAAGACTGCAAGTCACCAAAATGGTTATGGATCACCTCATGCAATGATTCCACATGCAGCTCATACAATATGTCACAATTTTATTAACTGGTGACATATTTTAAGAATTGTTTCTGCTTCAGCCTTCAGTCCACTATAAACTGGCATTTTCTCACCCAGAAACAAGAGAGAAAACACATCTTAAAGGCCCAGCTGGGTGTTTTCTTTGGGTGAATGTTTAAAAAAGTCAGAGAGGAGAAGAACTTTTGCTGTGATCTCATTAAAATGTCGGTATATCTGATCACGCTGGGCAGCTTCTCATTATCCTGCATTTCTGCTGATTGTGTGAGACGACGTGGTGATCATTAAATAAAGATTTAATCGTCGCAGAAGAGCAGCTCGGGGGTGACTGCTGGTTAACAGGTAGTATTTATGAGACGTGATTAAATCCTTATTTACATCACACTTTCACGCTTGGCTGCATTACAACAGGACGGAGGTGATCGCAGAGAGCAAGAGGGGACTGATCAGAGGCTTAACCAGCCGAGACCCAATCTGAAGCAGACTTTGGCTGCGAAGAGGAGAGAGAGGATGAACACAGAAGCAATTTAGCCTTTTCTTCTGTTGTTCAGGTCCTTCAGCGTGGACACAGATCTTTTACGAAAGAACCTGGAAACTGCTGTCACAAGCGTGTGTGGACGTAACCTGCAGGCAGCTCTTATATTCAGGCTCGTTCAGATGCATCAAAGTCTGACTTTGATGGAAGCTGCTGCACAGAGAGGGAGAAAACTCAAAACACAAACAGGGTTAAAAAGTCTCGTTTTCATTCAGAACAAAAGCAAAGGAGAAGTTTCAGTGGTCACACTGGCGGTAATCTGCGAGCTGGCGGCGGCCTTGGCGCTCGCTGCAGCCTCCGCGGCTCGACGTGAGACTGGCTGACTGGGAGACATGGCGGGGTTTCCCCAGATGTTGAGCTGCTGCCTTCGTCCTGAAGTTCACACGGTGCGCGAACAAACAGCTGAGCTCTCGCTGCTTGTTTCCTGCTTTGTTCAGCAGTTTAGAAAAAGCTGCATGTTTGAGGTGAAGTCACAGCGGGAGAAGAGCTCTTCACATATTCATCACTTCACTCACCTACAGTATCTGCTGCTCCTCCTCCTCCTCCTCCTCCCTCCATCGCTGATCTGAGTGTACAGGGTTTCTCTTGCTGCTCCACAGGGTCAGTCCTGATGCATCCCTCTTAAATACGGCAACAGCAAGCTTTTATCGCCTCTTAGTAAGCATCCGCTGTCCACATGAATTGAGGGGGGTCTCCCTGATGTGCTCCCCCCCCCGCCCTCCCTCTGCTGATCGTGTTCAAACAGGACTTGAAGATGGCTTCAGTACAGCAAACGCTAACATTAGTGCAAGCGTCTCGATTAGACTCCTAACGCTCCTCTAAAAATAAGCGCACGGGCGAGGAGCGCACGGGTGAGTTAGCGATTAGCCCCCCGGCTGCTGCCGCCACGGAGCCACGCTTCGTCCTGGATTTGCCGCATTTCATACATGGAATTATGGGTAACCACGCTGGCCCGTGTTCAGAGAAGTGAAGCGTAAAAAACAGAGAAGCCGCCCGAGTTTGATTTATGTCAATGTTTGATGTATGTGAAGGTCCAACCGAGCATGCTGTTCACAGATTTACACAGGAAGGCCCCCAACACAGTGTGACACGAGCGTGTGTGTGTGCGTGTGTGTGAAGGCCCTAATAAGCTCAATCAGGCACAAACCACATGAGCCACATGCCGAGGCAGGACTCGGCCATGATGCACGTGAGCTGCTGCGGCGCTTCAAAGCTGCAACCTGGACCTTCAGCGAGGAGACGTTCTCTGAGGCTGCAGAGTCGCTCGCGTCAGCAGAACATCAGAAACATTCACTTTGTCACCGAGCTGATCAATGACGGCCTGAAAGTCTGCAGGCGTCACTTTAGAAAAAAGATCAAATCCAACATGTGACGCTCCATCAGTCAGCAGAGGAATAAAGCAGATCTGTGTGTTTTCTAAACTGTTTCATGGCGACAGTGATGGTTTCTGACATCCGCTGGGCTGAAGGATAGAAAGCAGGCTTGTAACAGAGCCTCTGAGTCACATGACAAAACACGTCGAAGCCCTCCACGGTTTGGTTATGATGAGGGACAAACGCAGTCGGTCCTGGTTTGGGTTAAAGAAAGCAGCTGGAAGCAGTCTGAGGTTTCTCCTCTGAGGACTTCCCAGGTTAAAGAAAGGAAAGAATGATTCTCCAAATCATGTTTTTACTTACAGCAGTTAATTTTTAATAAAGTTTAACATATTTTATGCATTTTGACTGAGCTGATGGAGACATGATGTCTGAATGAGAAGAGACCAAGAGGTTCCCGCTCTGTAAAAAATGTCAGAAACTCTGGTCCTCACAAAAACGTGAGAAGAGGAACCCACGAAGGCATGGCGCTCCTCCACAGCGAGGTTCCTCCTCCAGGCTTTAATCTGAAAGACGACTGACTAATCTTCCTGTTTGTGACACGTTTCCTGTTTCTGCCCTTGTTTGCTTAATTCACTGAACGAGGCAACAAACTGTTTAATGTTTAAAAACCACGCCTCGCAGCCCTGAACCGGCTTTAACTGAGCACAGATTTACTGTTTCAGCCCTGCAGCTGAAATTCGCTGCTGATTCAATGTTTAATGTCTCTCCTCCTCCTCCTGAAGAAATAACATCCAGCAGCTCCTCGCATCCATCAGGTACCGCGAGATGAATCCCTGAGAGCGCATCAGCCGCGAAATCTGCTCAATCTCCTCCTCTCTGTGTTTTATTTTTGTCCTGCATCTCTCTGTGCTGAGCTGGTAGATAGAAAAATTATTCAAATTGAATCCCTGCAGGTAGGAGGGAGGAGGGAGAGGGGAGGAGAGGGGAGGAGGGCGGTGAGACGTATGGAGATACGAGGGAAGATCTCCTGTCTGAAGTATTAAAGTTTACAGGAGGATCGTGGTGAAGTGGAACATAAAGACACCAGAGAGGAGAGAGTTTAGTGAAAGGTGTTTTCAGCAGATCTTCCTGCACAGAGGACTGCTGTGCGGAGGAAACTGGCTGAATTATACTGAATTTAAAGGTAACATTTACTGCAGTACGTGATTGCAAAATATTTCATGAGCTCTGCAGAGCTCTCTACCGTTTTCCTATTTAAAATGACATAAACTGGAATAAAACCATTTTCTAAAGATTCAGACTGAAACAAATGAAGGTAGAGAGTAATTTACAGGTTTGTTCTGCTTTGAATCCCAGCAGGCTGCATCAGTTTTTAGGTGTGATTGCAGGTAATTTCCTTTATTTTCACACTTCTCTCTGTTATGAATGATTCACCGCCTTTGATTTGATTAGATTTGTGAAGGAGTTACATCATGTGATGGTGTGATTGGTCCCTGAGAGGAGATTAACAAACACGCTCACCTTGACGAACAAAAGAAAAAGTCACATTGAGCGTCAGCCTTCAGCGGGAGGGAGAAACTGAACACGCGCTCTGCTTTTCCTCTTTAAATGGGAGAAATTCTCTCTGCAGAGTCGTGAAAAGGAAGTCAGCCTTGGCCATAAATGTCTGCGCTCAGACGCCAGAGAGGGAGAATGAGCTTCATCAAAGCTTTTGTGAAAGCAACAGACGGCCTTGATTCGACCGGGGAGGGAAGGTTCGTCCACACGTTTGAACGCAGGAAAACCAAACAATCACGGATGATCCTTTTCATCAGAGCGCTGACATCTGACGTCCTAATTCACGGCCCAGACCCGATACGCCGCCCTGGAAGGTTTATTCTTTTCACTTCCTGCCTCGCAGAAGTGAGAATGTGTGCGTTAACACCTGCTGCTTGTGGTCACTTCGCACCTCCAGAGATTTCTGTTCCTCCTCGCGCTCAGCCAGGTGCTTCTGCTCGAGGTGCAGAAATGAGTTTGTCATATTGTCCTCTTTGTTGCAGTCTTCACGCACTTTTTGTAAATAACCACATAAAATGACAAAACTACAACATCATCCTGTTCTGGATGCATACATTGTCCTCACAGTGAGCTCGCCGGAAGCTAGTTAACGCTGACTCTTTTTATCTGATATCTGTGGCGTATGTGCTGTTTCCAGGCCAGACGACCTCCTCAGCACAGAGATGTGTGTCCTCAACTTTGACAAATGCATAGCAGGCTGTCTGAGCCAATCAGGACTGCAGCTTTTTACTCGTCTTTACTAAAGTCGGCAGCAGCCAGAAGCTCGGAGACAAAAGCAGAAACAAAGTAAAACAGGGTCCAAGGTCAGTAAGAAAAGGCATAAAGCTCCAAAAACAAATATTTAAAGTATTCAGAATGAGTGACTGGCGTGTTCTGACCCGTCAGTGAACACAGTGTTACTATTACTGATGAAGACGAGGACAAAACCGCCCAAACGAGACATTGAGACATCGTAATAAGGTGGAATTATCCTTTAAAAACATCCAGCACATACGAGGAGCGTGAGCTGTGTGTGTGTGTGTGTGTGTGTGTGTGTGTGTGTGTGTGTGTGTGTGTGTGTGTGTGTGTGTGTGTGAGGTTTTGTGCTTATTAAAGTTATGTGAGAGCAGACGGGTCATCAGGCTGCAGCAGCCCCCGCTGAGCTGAGTTTAATGAACGTGGAAACCATATTTGTTTAATAAGGAGCGGAGGATTCCCCGATGACGGCGTCAGCATTCACGCTTCCTGCTGACAAAGGCCTTCACCGGGAGGTCGACCGCCACGAGAGGGGCTCGGACCGCGATGACGAGGATGAGAGGAAGGTGAAGAAGATGGGGAAGGGGAGGAATAAAGGGGAGAAATAAAAGAAGGGTTAATGACGGAGGTGACTCCTCCTGTTGGGTGAGGCTGCAAACAGCTGCGCAGACAAAAAAAAAGATGATGAAGGACGAAGCAGTTTGCATCTTCTTCTTCACGTCTTCTCTTTTTCCAACGTTTTCCACTTCCTGTTTCACCGTCACACATCAGAGAAACCTCAGCCAATCGCCTCCTCGCTTCTGTTTGGTTAAAGCGTCGCTGATCTTAGAGCTAAAACAACCAAATAAGCAAGAAAACGAGGAAAAATTCAAGATTCTTCATGGTTATCATCCAGGTGGCTTTACTGAGCCTCTGAGCGTTCTTGAGGCCTTATGAGAACTCACTGATTCATGGCCTCCACACAGGTCCAGCACACCTGCAGAGGCGGCGCAGGTGAGCCTCCCAACTGCATGCGAGCGTCTCTTCGCGTCTTTACCGCCACATTATCTGCGGTGTGAAAACACATTTCCACTCTCTGCGTCTCTCCTGATTGGCCCCTGACGGCACAGTGTGCTGAGGTGGAGCTCCCGCTGGATGAAGCTGTGTCTGAGTCCGATCCGGTTCGGCTGTCGTTCGGCGTTCAGTGGTGGAGCTGAGAACTTCAGAGCGGTGAGCAGAAACAAAGGTCTGCTTTTCTATCATCATCACCATTACAGATGCTCGATTGTTAAACCTTTGTCCTGCTGCTGAATGATGAAAATAGCGCCTCACGTGACAACATGAGGTCTGTGGCTCCTCCACTCATTCAGCCTTTGTATCAGACCTCATTGTTATCACTCATTTATTTTTAGCAAATTTTCCTCAGACAGTTGATGAGAATAAATCTGATGTCTGCTCAGTATTCTTGCTTTTGCTTGTGTGCATGTGTTGTGAAATGAATAGTTTAATTCCTACATCCCCTGAAAGCATCAGAGCCCTGACCACACAGCTGTATCAAAATAAACGTTAACATGCTGAAACACACTGAAACTGATGACGACGGCGATGAAGATGCTGAGAACCACCCAGCGGCAGCTCTTACCGTTGAAGCTGACGGCGCGGATGTGGGCCAGCAGCTCCTTGCCGTCGATGTTGGCCATGCGGGGGCACAGGCCGGGGTAGCCGGCGCAAAGCTCGCGGTGCATGTGGTGCAGAGCGTGGGCCATGGCGTACACGGCGTCCATCACGAACTGAACCTTCCCCTCCTGCTCGTAGGTGGAGTCCCGGCCAACTTTCTCCAACCCTGGAACAGAAGCAGCGTCAGGTGACCAAACACGCCACAACACACCGTGGACTGAGACTGAGCGCCCAGTCAGCCTCTGACCTCCAGCGTGAGACACGATCGAAGTGGATCTCATGGTGAGAAGACTCCACCTGCTGATGAAGGTCGTGTGATGACAGAAAGACGTCTGTTCGTCTTTACACAAAGACAAAGGTCCAGTTTTTTACATGAACGCACTCTTTAAAACTGACCGTCTGCAGACGAGACACAGATCTGCTAAATATGAAATATGTTTTTTGTCACAGATTTTATAGATATTAAGAAAATGAGCTAATTTTCTCCTGATTTTTTAATACTGAAGTCATAATTATGACACAGACCTTGTAATTAAATGTGGATTTTCTATATTTATGAAAAATTGACATTGGAAACGTGACATCTCAATTGTGGTTCTGAAAAAACAAAAGTCACAATTCAAAGGAGATTTCTTGTCTTTCTTTTTAAGCACCATAAAGGTTCCTCTGTAGGATTCATCCTCTGGGGATCATAGATATGAGACTGTGGATTTCATAACAATGTGAGCAGTGTTGAGACTAAAGTGATGGACGAATTCATGGACGTCATCATGTCCAGAAAACATCACGCTCAGAGGATAGAGGGAAGAACAGTTCACAAACTTCACTCATTTCTGTCTTTTCAAACCAAAGGGTTCAGAGTTTGTCCTTGCCGCCAGGCAGAAAGTAACTCACAAAGGATTATGGGATTGTAAAATGAAACACATTTCCTATAACTAACCCATTAACATGAAAAAAAATTACATTTGGCTCCATCTCATTAGCTGTGATTAAATAACACAGTGGAGAAGACATCGTCATCTTTTATTTGAAAACTCTGTAAAGTCCTTCCAAAAATTTTCACTGAGTAATTACCATTATTAGAGCCGCGGCGCTCTGCGCTCACGCCGCCGGCCGGAGAGCGAGGAGGAGGAGGAGGAGGAGGAGGAGGAAACTAACTGCCAGACTGGACCCTTCATCAACAGACAAGACTTCTCTGAATTAATAGGAGCTTAGAAATGAAATCCAATTTAATTTTAATAGCAGGCGGGCAGTGGGGGATCTGTCCGAGGGGAGACATTTGCTCCGCAGTAAAGACTGATTACACGTCTGCACGGCGGTAATGAACGAGCCTCAGACGGCGGGCGGAGAGCCGGGGATGTCAAACAGCCGAGGCAGAGAGGAGATGTACGGCGGAGCGGCAGATGATCGCTGCTCGCTGCAGATGATGAGTGTCTCCTCAATATTTAAAGAAAACAAATGTCGGATCCTGGAAATTCAAATGGTGCCTGAATGCAGCGCTTCGAACCTACGAGAAGCTCAGCGGCTCTGAGGAAGAAGCTTCTCCGAGCTGGAGAAGCTTGGATCGCCTCGCGCTGATTAAAGCAATGTTATCTGACTTTAATTATCACCTGAGTCTGCAGCTTCCCTCGGCCTTACTGAGCTTCACAGCCAGTTTCGGCTCATTGTTTGTCTGTCCGGTTCTGGTTCTCGCTCAGTCCTCTCCGAGCGTCGGTTTTCAGCTGCAACAGGCAGAGAAAAAGCTGAAAAACACCACTGTTCACTACCTGCTCAGTCAGAGATCAGCTGGTGAACACAGTGGACCAATGAGGAGTCAGATACTTCCCATGGGGGCAGGTGGAGCCCAAAAACAGAGCTAAAAGAGAGCGAATATTGATCACGTGGACACAAATAAAACTCCAAATGAACGCTAATGCTGCTCCATCACTGCTGGATGTGGACATCAGCAGCTGTTTATGGAGAGAAAATGATGGAGCAGCGTTGATCTAACTCCATGGTTCCTGGTCAGAGGTGTCATCAGGAGGTGGCAGACTAAGAGCCTCCAGCCGTGCTCGAGTAATTATGATTCATTCTGTGGGAAACATGAAAACTTCATGGCCACCATCCAACAGCTGTGAAGATATTTCATTCTGGATGTTTCCTCACACAAACACCGTCCTCTTATATGCCAGTGTTCATAACTTCTTATCAGTGACAGCCAATTAGGTTGGAGCACTTCCAGAACTTTTAGTCTGCTGAGGCGTGAGATCATTAAGAAGCCGCGTGTTCAATGAGCAGAAGAGCTGGACTCTGCGATTCTGCAGCTGAAGACAGGATCCGTCTCATTTGGAGAATTAAGA
The DNA here is from genome assembly GCA_037975065.1 of Chaetodon trifasciatus. Lineage (NCBI taxonomy): Eukaryota > Metazoa > Chordata > Actinopteri > Chaetodontiformes > Chaetodontidae > Chaetodon > Chaetodon trifasciatus. Next base: position 2,273,366 of record JBBMOE010000030.1, read on the forward strand.
AGCTGCTTGTTGCTGGTGACACACGTTTCTGTCTGTATGCGTGTTTACGTTCAATGTGCGTGTTCTTCAGCCGTAGTGCAGCCCACAGAGGTCGATTCATGCTGTTAATGCCATAATATTGTTTTAAGTTCTATAAGTTTAAATTGTTTGACACTGTTTGTGGAGCAAATGTTGGGTCAGACTCTCTTTCACTGGACCAAAGGGATGCTGGTTCAGTGGTGAACTCCCACACCACCATGTGTGCTAACATGGAGATATCATCAACACTACTGATACCGTCCACCCTGTGGGGTCCCACTGGCGTCCTGGTTAAGGAGGACGCCACAAAAAAGCAGCGTCCTCTCTTTGATGACCGCCGATCTCTCTCCAAGTCTCTATCCAATGAAGACAAAAATGCCCAAGAAGAGAAAGTATGGTCAGTCAGCTCCATAGTTGTCCTGCTATTGGGCAGGGCGTCATTACGTCCACAGGGCTCATCCTCTGAGGACCACGAGTGTCTCCTGTAGCTGCGACGTCTTCGGTCTGGAACAAACGGTTGCTGAGTGACCGACGCCGCCGCTCTGGAAGTTTGTTTTCAGGAAATGCTGAAGGAGTTTGACGCAGCTGCCAGTTATTTAGCAGCCGCTCACTCCATCAAACTTCACGAGACGGCGGAAAGCGAGCAGCATCTTTGGCCATGTGGCGACCTGAACGTCGCTCACCTCTCTGTTCGTTAACGCAGCTTGATGACCGATGATGGTGATGATGATGAAACTCTAACAGTGACTGAAGTGAGGCATCGCAGTTGACAGACAGCTTCATCATGGCTGCTGGCATTTCAATTACACATCACTTAGAGGGTGAATTTAATTCCCTCTCGACAGGACAAACGCGTTTCTGTTCTCCCTCTTTCTCTCTCGCAGGCATCCTGTTTCAATTAGATTTGGAAATTAGATAAACAGCAAACTAATTACCGAGGTTAGCGGTGATGAGTTCAGGGGTAAACCAGCCAAACTGTTGCGTCTCACACACCTGGATGTATTTACACTAATGGTTTTTTTCCAGGGCTCTGTCGTCTGTCAGGAGCGTCTGTGTCAGACTGAGCAGGATTAATGACGTTTCCTCGCCACAGAGATTCTGACTGAGGGTCATAAAACATGACAGACACGTCTGAGCTGCTCAAACATTCATGAGCTCCTCCTGCGTCCATGTCAGAGCTGAGGACTGTGTCTTACGATCAAACAGCATGTCACATGGAAACAAGTGACCCGCAGCACATGAGAGGAGAAGTGACATAAATCATCTCAACAGTCACTCAAACGTCCAGCAGCAGAAGATTCCTCTGCTCCGTGACATTTATCATTCAGGCTGTGACATCTGCTCCTCATTCTGGGTTTTTCTTATTAAAAAACTGTATGACGTACTGATTCAGGTCCCGAGTCAAAGCCAGCAAGTCGTGACCTGTAAGTCCAGACAAGTCAAGACAGCTAAGCGCCTGCAGAAGCTAAGCTCCGAGTCAAGATGAGTAAATCTAGAGTCTCAAGTCAAGACCAACCATTCCTAAATCCTGACCAACAAGGTCCAAATCAAAACCAGTCCTGAGTCAAGAAAAACAAACCAAAGTCAAGGCCAACAAGTCCCAAGTCAAGTCGACTGAAAAGCCTCATGTCAAGACCAATAAGTCAAGACAGGTAAGTCCCGAGTCATGCTCCAAGTCAAGACCAACAAGTCCAGAAACAAGGCCCAAGTCAAGACAAACAAGATCAAATTCAAGGCCAACAAGTCCCAAGTCAAGTCGACTGAAAAGCCTCATGTCAAGACCAATAAGTCAAAGCCAACAAGTCCTGAAACAAGTCCCAAGTCAAGAGTAACGAGTCCAGAAATAAGACCCAAGTCAAGACAAACAAGACCAAATTCAAAGCCAACAAGTCCTAAGCAAACAAGACTAACAAGTCCTACATCAAGACCAACAAGTCCTGAGAGTAACAAGTCAAGAGTAACAAGCTCCGAGTCACTGCAGGTCACTTTTCCTGTCAGGGGTCTGTGTTTCAGCTGCTGGTCAGATCTCCTGATTGTGACTGAGCACAAACTCCGGATGCTTCAGCTATCGTGTCCTCTTTTGATGATAAAGTTCAGATCAAATCAGCCTTTGTAGAAACCAACAGCTCTGCAGCACTTTTCACTGAAAAGGTAAGAGAGCTGCTCACAGCCGCTTCCTCCTCTTCAAAGCAAAGAGTGACACAAAAACAGTTCTGCTGCTGAGCGCTAAACAGCTGCTGCATCCTGACATGGAAGCAGCCTTTCCCTCAGAGATCACTGCTGCGTTCAGACGGAGGGGAGACGCCCGGCCTCTGTCGACATCACCTCTTCATCTGCTGACGTTTCTAAGCGAACAAACTGCAGCGCGGCGAGGAAACACACACCAGACGACACAGCGAGGTGTTCGGATGCAAATCCGGCTTTCATCCCCACTCGGAGCATTTCAAGGGAATCTGCAGCACAGAGGAATACGGCGGGAGGGAGCGGTGGTGTAAAGAGGTGAGGAAACAATGAGGCTCTTAACTCAGCAAACACAACATTCAGCAAAGCAGGAGAACAGACTCAAATATTCCTGTTTTCTGGTGAAACTGTTTGTGGAGTCCCCCGGTGAAAGAAGTGATCCTCCGAGTGAAAGTCGAGGTTTCACCTGAATTCAAGAAACTCAATATCCTCCACAGCTGCATCCCTGCTGCTGAGGGAGCAGTTAGACTGCGAAGAGGTCTCATCTTCTTTCCTTAAAGCGGCTGAAATGTTGGCTGCAACTGCACACAGCATCCGATGAGCTAGCTTACAGCTTTACAGCAGTGCAGCTAAATGTGCTAACAGTCTGTCCTGAGGTGGCGCTAAAGGAAATCAAACCTAGATATTTTACACAAACTAGTTAATGTGTTTAAATCAATTCTCTTGTCTCCTTAAATGTATTTTATTCCACATATTGTGTATGTAGCAGGAGGTGAACTGCTTCTGTGCAGCGTTTTGATGTCAAAGCCGTGGTCTCTGTGCCTCAAACTGGACTTCATGGACCATTTTTAATCTTATCAAAGTACCTGAAACAACAGGACAGCCCCTTGAGCTTTTATGTTAGTTTATTTTTGCTGTTTTCGGTATAAATGGTCAGACATTAACTGATACTTGTACTGGATATTTTAGGGTAATATTAATGTTTTTACTCATGGAAAAGATCTGGGCACTTCAACTGCTGCTTGGACTCAAGAAACCACAAACCTGCAGTCTGAAAACAACAAACGTGACAATATTTTTTGAGCCAATGTGACGGAAACTTTGGGAAGAAGATAATAATTTCAGAGGAACTGACTTTACAGCACCTTTCATACAAGACTGCGTTGCAATCAACTTGCAGCTCAAAGAAATCACAAGAAGACATCATCAACTCTGATTGTCTGTGAACAAACGTCCATAAATTCACTCAGAAATCAGAGAAGAAGAACAGATACGAGCTAATTAACATGTTTCAATGGTGCAAATTTAACAAAATGTGTTGCCTAAAAGAAGCAGCACGCAGGTCATCATCTGTATATTCATATATCCGTAGACATTCATAAGGATGCTCGGGGCTTCATTTAATCAGTTTGATCGCTGAGCATCCTGTCAATGACCAAACTGCTTGACAGGTGGAGGTTTTGTCGTGATTCGGCGTCAGACGAAAGGTCAGGTGATCATCAGTGGACTTTATGTAGATCGGTCCAGCAGTTTTAAAGATCACAGCGTTAAACCTGCCACATCTCCATCCTCACACCTGGAAAATTCTCCTCAGAGGTCAAACATGAGGATAAATAAGCTGTCAGGATTTTGCTCTGCGCCACAGCTGCAGCCAATCAGAAAGCGGCCCGCTGTCATCAGGATCTCGGCCGCCGAATCAGGCGTTCAAACGACAAACGTGTCTCCATTATCCAAACAAGCCTCTCCGCCGGCAGCTCGCGCAAAACAAACAGAACACTAATTATAGATCTGAATCGATGAAGGGCTGACAGGGAATCCATCGGCCGGAGGCCGCAGAGGCGCGAGGGTTTCGGATCGCGACCTTCAGAGAGGAAGAGGAGCTCGGCTGTGAAACGGAGACGGAGCTCTTCAGACCGACGCAGACGATTCGTCCGTGTCAGCAGCGGGAGGGGCGTGTCGCCGCCTGCGTTCGATCGACAGCAGCAAACCCGCTCAGCGGCTTTCACGCCACGAGCCGACAGCGTGTTGTTAGCGGCGCTGAGGAGCGAGGACTGAACCAACGGGACATCTGCGGCTGCGTCTGCATCCTGCTCAACGTGCTGCTCGTGAGCAGGCAACCTGTTTGCTCAACGTTGGTTTGCTTCAATAAGCTGAAGTGCACGAGACCTGAGTTCAAGACTTCAGCAGGAAAGCCGGCGTGGTTGATGTTCAGGGTCTGTGGCTCTCGTGCTGCTCAGCGTGACCTCCTGCCTTCCATACAACGCTGACATCACTGCTTTATCAAACACCTGATTGGCTGAATCAAAATAAGGCCTCCACTTACACAGACTGATGCTGCTTTCTTTAAAACAGGGATTAAATAATGCCCATAATGCCATGTGCAGATAACATAAAACCTATTGTGCGTGCAGAAAACTAATTTAAAGAATCCATCAAATCTATCAAATTCTATAAGAATTCCTGAAGAGATGATTATTTCATCCAGAGCTCTGACATCAAGCACAATCCAACCCTCAGTAACACCTTAAACCAACCGTCAGTGGATTTCTCAAATATTTCAAATGAGAGTGTAATTTAAGGGATCTGCGGCCACCAAACCCAGATTCAGATGAAGGGGTTTGCTGTTTAAAGGGGTAAATTAAGGATGATTTGAGGGCGTTTTGGGGATTATCGTTTCACAGCGGCAGTCTGAGTTGTGAGGCGGCGATTATGACGTGAAAGTGTGACAGAAGGAAGAGAAGGAGGAAGAAAAATTGATTTTCTAATTTACTCTCATCCGAGCGTTCGGGGGGAGGGAGGGGCTGGTGGTGGAGTGA
>JBBMOE010000030.1:2288373-2305499 GCA_037975065.1 Chaetodon trifasciatus
AGAGAGAGAGAGAGAGAGGGAGGGAGGGAGAGAGAGAGAGAGAGAGAGAGGGAGAGGGAGAGAAAATGAACATTTACACAGAAAGACTTAAACCAGCATGAGTTCAAAGGGTTTCTGAGCCCTCATTGGTCGGATCAGTCGATCAGAGTCATACATTGTTGCTGTGACGGGTCTAAATTTCATGGAAATCCATCCAGTATTGACATATACATATTAAACCCCTGTTCGTGCCTACGATGCTGAGAATTTGCCGTGAATAAAAAAACAACTTCCTGCTTCCTGTCCTGAACGCTGATGCTTCACGTGGAGCTCTGCTGTGCGTTCAGCAGTGCAACACGTTAACACGTCTGTTGATGAGCACGCTTCATCTTCGCTCCCGTTCGTCTGACATCATTTCCTCTGTATTGTTTTCTCTGTGCGCTTCGTTGTGACTCGGCTTTAATGTTTTAATTATCGTCACTGTTTGTCTTGTTCTTATCGTCGCTCGGCTGCTGTGACGTGTCACCGCAGGGGTCATTAAACTTTCATCTCTGTCAAATTATCACTAACATCTTACTATTGACACTGCATGAGTGGGATCCCTTCATGCAGCACTAACTGCAAAAAAAATCAAATACTAATAAAGTTTTTCTCAAAAAAACGAAGGAAAAGAATAAAGAAACAGGCTTTCGGCTGAGTTTACAGAGACATATTGTTTTGATCTGCTTTACTCGGTCTTGTCAGGCTTCAGGGCAGCTGAAGAGGAAGACGAGGAAGTGGAAGAAGCAAGTTGATGGTGAGAAAGACGAAGAAGTCAAATTCATTTGTTTGGCACGTTTCATGTGCTTCACAGACCATAAATGCATATTCAAACACACATAAAGAAAATTATTCATCCCCGGCCCACCAACATGGAAACACCCACACAGGCAGCGGGGAGCCATCGGCCTGAGAGGAGACGGTCCTCCGCTTTTAAAGAGCTGTGGTGCATCTGCTGGTGAGCACACCTTCATCAGAGTTACCTGCGATCAGTCAGGAGAGCAGTCAGCTGACCTGAGAGCAGGTCAGAGACGTATTCAAGAGCTCGGCCGTTAAATGATTCCTGGACAGCGAGCAACTGTTTGAAATCAATTCTGCGTTCAATCCGAAGCCGGTGTGGGAGTGATGGGTGAGGAAGGTGAGGAGGAGGAGCAGGACAGAGAGGAAGAAGAGGAGAGAGGGAAGAAGGAGGACGGGATGGATAAAAGGTGCAAAAACTACTCAGACATGTCTGACCTTTTGTCCCTAATATGGCTCAAAACTCCCAAAACACTGGATCCTACATTTCCCATAATGCAACTGGATAGCATCCTTCATCAGACCTGTTGAATGTCTTTCAAACTCTTCGCCTCCAGCTGTGATAAATTTGCCACTTTAATTCCAGTTTTTTGCTGTTGTTGCTGCACGATGTGTAACACGCCTCTGCAAATCTAACAGTCACGTCTTCAAAAAGACTGATCTGAGAACAGGGTTTGTGCTTGTGGAGTAGATATTATCTGCACAGCTGAAGCCACAGGAGGAGACGGATTATTAATATTAAAAGGTTTAACAGCAGGTTTGACAGTTTGGCAGCAAAGACTTTCACATGAAAACAACACAGTTCGATCTGATGATTTTCTTCTTTATTATTATTCGTGTCCTCGAGTGTTATGATTGGTCGTCCGGCTTCCTGTTCTCTGCTTCGTTAAATCTCTGCTTCGTCCTGGATAAAAACACAGCGGGAGCTCGTGGAGCTGCTCCTGCGGCGTCGTCCCCGGGGCAGCCGAACGAGAGCCGTGCTCCTGAGGATGAACTCCGCGTCTCTGAGTGCAGCGAGGAAGAGTGGAGGCTGCAGAGGAAGCAAACCTCGCTCTGTGAGCTCCTCCAACTTTAATTGGCCCTTTTGTTCTGAAAAGATGGAGCGGCTCGGCGGCCGGCGCTCGCGGGGAGTCTCCAGGGGGAAAGAAAACAGGAGTCACAGCTGGAAATAATCACGGCAGTTCAGTCTGACCTCTGTTGTTTAAAAGTGGTCTGAGAGCGTTTTGAAGGAGAGCTGGAGCTGCAGAGTTTAAAGATCACCTCAGCAAAGAGAGAAAAACGTAAAACTACTTCTGAGACAGACTGATGGCACCTCCCGTCCGACCTTCCACCCGAGCAGGTGGTTCACCCTCGTGTTTCTGCTGCCTCCTGCAACTCAATGATGTGATTTTGTGTGTTTGACGAATGAAACCTTTGTTTGTTCAAGACTGAGAGGAAGACAGCAGGGTGAGCTCGTCATCGTGAATCCACCTGCCATTCACTCAAACTCACCATCCTCTCCTAAATAACATCACCGCTGGCGCTTTTCTGAGAGGTTGTGTGAAAACCAGAATATGTCAGAATGTCAGAGTTTGACTTCTTACTCGGTGTGAGATTACAGCCAAACTGGAGGCTCTGAGCTAAATGCTAATGTCAGCATGCTAACACGCCGCAGGTGAAATATTCACCCCGTTCAACATCTTAGTTTAGCGTTAGCATGCTAACAACTGTTAATTAGCACTGAGCACAGAGCAGCTACACCTGAGGCTGATGGAAAGCCATCAGTTTTGCAGGTCATAAAACAAAGTGCTGGAAATTTAGATCTGATGAAAAGTTTAGAGGATCATCAGAGTGATTAGAGTTCATCCTGAGGAGGACGTGAAAGTGTGTAAGAACTTTAATGGAAACACATTCAAGAGTTATGGAGCCATTTCAATTAAAACCACAACCGGTCAAACAGCTGCTGCTTCCAGCGTCTTAAGTGTAAATATCTGCTGCTTTTCTTTGTCTTTATGACGGTGAATGAAGAGGCCAAAGTGACTGAAGACGTGACTTTGGGCTCTGTGACGTCCATCAATCATGAGACGATTAAATGATCAGAAATCATATGTTCTTGGGTTTGAATGGAGCAGTCTTCAAACAAAACGTTCCTCTAAATTATCCTATAAATGACATTAAATCCTTCCAGGAAACTTCAGAGGAAATTATTAAGAAATGGCAGACCTGGAGAATAAAGCCGGACCGTCACTTCGCTGTTCAAGCAGCTGTAAAGACACCAGATCAAATTCCAGAAATGTCAGGGAGTTGAGGTTTTATCTCTGTGAAGAAAGAGGAGCTGTGTGAGTTCAGGCTGCTCTCAGAGGCTTCAGGCCTGGATGGAGATAAAAACATTTAAGACCCTGCTGTCATTATCACCATCACGCCGTCCGCGGCGAGCTGAGAGGCCGCCCTCACTCTCCCCCCCAGACCCGGCTTCTATCAGACGCTTTCAGGGTAAGATTGATTCCATTGTGAGCTCATTTCTACATTACACAGACCCATCAGGCCATCAGGCTGGAGCGGCAGCATCTCTCCTACAGGCGCTTTTGTTAGTGAGGGTTTGGGATTGTATATCTGAAGATTTGAGGGTCAGACTGCTGAGAGCACGACGGCAGCATCATCATCTCACATCTGAGAGGTGTTTTACTCTTCATTCAGCTCAAGTCTTCTCCACACCTGAAGGTCGTTAATTTCAAAACCACGAGTGAAAAACCAGTCAGTGAGTTTACCATGAGGTGAGTGGAGAGAGGTGTGTGTGTGTGTGTGTGTGTGTGTGTGTGAGAGGGAGAGACAATGATTGACCATGACAGATGTTCCGTCCAATACCTGCACATTAAAATGCTAACACTAGCATTCGCTGTCTGCGCTGGTGTTGTTTCAGGTACAGGTGAGACACGACGTGCGGTGCAGGAGGTCTACTCTGACTGACAGAGCCATCAGTCTGCAGGCTTATCGGACACCAAACAACCTCATCCACGTCAGGCCTTTTTCACAGAACACATTTTGTCCTTGTCGCTGTCGGGACAGCACCGGTGCAAATAACAAAGTCAATGACGGCTCAATTCCATTTAGTTGCTTTAGATTCAGGGTCCTGGTGCATGTCGGCTCTCTCACACTGTCATGACTTACTGAGACACTTGAATAGAGGTAAGGCATTGTTAATGTGATCATCAGCACCTGTTGGCTGCTTATTTCTTATTCATTCTGCTGTGAAATAAACATCAGAGCCTCAGGGAGGAGCTGGAAGCTCCAGACCTTCACTTTCTAAAATACATGTTGGTAAAATAAGGCAGCTCATTTGACTTATCACAAGAAATGAGTAGAGGTCTGCAGCCACATTAGCAGCTCAGTGCTAACTGCTAACTGCTAACATGCTAACCTGCTCATGTTTAGCAGGTATCATGTTGACTGTTATTTTCACCATCTTCGTTGACAATAAAACTGAAAGATGCTACAACAACAAACAAAGCTCTACAGCACTTTAACATTGCTCAAAGCCTGTTTTCGCTCTCTGTGTCACGTTCGTTGACATCTGCTCGTCTGCGGGTTCGACAGCTGCTTTTCTCATCTGCAGCCAAACGACTTGAAGCTCCTCTCCTGTTTGACCTTATTGTTTTCAGCTCTGCTTTGTGTTTAAACTGCATCCATCCATCTGCTCCTGTGTACTACCTGATAACTGCTCCAGAGTGCAGATTTTAATTTGAAAGTGCTGCTGCGGCAAGCTGCTCAGCAAAGTAAGGCATCTCTCATTTGTATGCAAATATGAATCTGCAGCGTACAGAGTGAGATAATGTTCACCTCAGTGTGAGACGTTAATACAGAAGCCTGACAAGTTCAGAGGAAGACGTGAACACAGGGCAAGATGGCGGATAATGAAACTTCACGGGTGGCTGAATGATCTGTGATGTCACGTTTTACTTCCCGTAAAACACTTTTCCAGCATTTTACTTTGACCTTTGAAGCCATCAGGATTCACCCTCTGGGTACCATGAATGTCTGTCAGTGGCTAACTCACTGATTTTGCCTATAGTGCCTACTTGCTACTTCTAGTATTCCTGAGTATGTTTTAGTGTATAATGGCCTGAAATGAAATGTTTTAGCAGTTTACAGCGACTCCTTCCTGTTCCCGTCACCTTCATCTGACGCCTTTTGTTGTTATGGTGCTGCGACTTCATCAGTGCAGATGATTCAAATCCTTCACTTTGGCTGAAGCAGGTGGAAAAATGATCATAATCTCATAACATCATCAAACACGCACAGAGTTGTGTGGTAAAACCTTTATTTTGACAGTTCTGTCAGTCATTTCTATCAGTTATACTGCCACTCACCAAAATAAAAGCCTTCTGATTGTACCGCTTACGTTTCTTGGACCGCATTATCAAAATAAGACTGAAGTTGAAGTAAACCTGAATTATCCATTTAGCTCTTTTCTTGTTTTTCCTCTTTAATTTCAAATCTTTATCTTCATTTGTCATCTTTTGTGAAGCATTTTGGTATAAACTGAACGATTCTTATCATTTGGGCCAATTTAAATCACTGGATTTTCTCTCAGAACATCTTTGAGATGATTCCCGCTCAGCAGTGAGCTGGTTATTTATATTCTATGAAAGACTGAAGGGCATCTCTGCTGATACACAACCATGTGCTGATATTGCATCAGGTATCACTGACAGCTACACTGTGGATTTCACAGCAGGCAGCTTTAACATCTGTCAATCACCTGTCTGTTAAACAGCACTGATGATTTTCCTTCTGATTCTCCTGCTGCTCCGTGACGTCAACGTGATGAACACTTTTAACTCCTCAATCTCTGCTGAGGATAAGAGAAGACTTTATTGATCTACCTCCATCTCAAAACTATACAAAGCTCTTTCCCGTGCAAATGTTAATAACACTTCATATATTGGGAAAGGGAATCTGGGATTGGGATTTCTGAGGAGGCGTGGGGCAACATCTGGTCCTTCCAGTGGTCAACATCCAACTCCATGAGCTGGAGAGAGCACTGCTGGAGGGATATTATTAGATGTGTCAGGACACCGAATCAGGAGAGGTGTAAAGGTGTGCATATGCACTGCTGGAGACGACGTGGCTCCACTGTTGCTAACCGCTATCATGTCTTCTGGGATTGTCCCCAGTTAAATGTTTTCTGGAAGGGTATCCAGGCTTCGTTAAGCAGGGTCTTTAACACTCAAATACCTCTGAGGTTTGATGTTCTGTACCTGGGTCTTGTCTCTTTTTTGGGACGTAGGAGCGAGATAAAGCTGCTACGATTACTCCTGGTGACAAGTAAGAAAACAATTAGAAGGAGATGGTTAAGCCTGATTCAGCCTACCTTGGACGACTGGATTGGAATTACCCCAGAGATATTCAGGATGGAAAAATTGATCAATTAAGACTCCAAAAGGACAAATTCTACCAAATTTGGAGCAACTGGATTTTATTCATAAGCCCCACGAGAGCAGACTTCATTTGATCCCACTGGTAACCTTGTTTTGTGAGTTACTTATTTAATTTCTGACTGGTTGTTGGTGATTATTTGTATGACAGCAGCACAGGCGACCACCCGGGATCCTGTACACAGTTTGATGCTAACTGTTCTACCTATAGATGAGCTGAGTTAGAGTTCTTTCTCAGTGAGCATGTGACTGTCCTGAAGAACTCCAACAAACAAACCTGGAAGGACATTTGTTTTGTTAAAACTACTAAATGCCATAAAAATACTACTGCCAATATTCTTATGAGAAAACCACTAATGTCACATGTTGTACTGCACTTTAGAAATACTGTTGGACAAAAGGACAAATCTGTCTTCTACATTTACATTACTGTCACTAAATTGCACGTGTGTGTCCATGGTAGTGAAGGAAAATGTCCTCCAGTGCGACAGTGTGCTTCATTGGTGTGTTTTAACTGAACAGCCCTTCAAAATAAAGGTCGTGTGCAGCCCTCTTCCTCCGCTGACCTCTTTTAAATTGTCCTGTGTGGTTTTCCCTCCTGTTCAGAAAATATGCATCACAAAATCAACACAACCCACAAAAATCACTAGAAAAAAAAAAAAAAAAAAAAAAAACAACGCTTAACCATCAATAGTTGCCATGGTAACATGCCAACCCCAGAGTCCCTAAATACCTTCTCCCTTCACGCTGGACTGATTGTGTGTTGCCTGATAACATGGTGGAAACTCGACCAGTGACGAGCATGCAGACATTTCACATTGACTTCATCCTCAGAGATCTCACTGATGACGATGATGATGATGATGATGATGATGATGATGAGTGTGGAGGCTCTGCTGACCTTCACTCTCCTGAGCTGCCTTTATCTCAACACAACAGACCTCTGAACACTTTCACTCATCAGTCACAGCAAGTTTTTGATTATCAGGATACACAAAGAGCACTCTGAGATCTTTTTCCCTCCAAAACATTCTGTCTCCTCATGACTTCTGTGTTTTATCATTTGTTTTTCACCTTTGTCAAATCCCCTCAACAGGTTTTTTCACGCTGTATGAAATACGACGCAGGTTTGTAGCAATTAGCACACAGTGTTTCCCCGACACAGAGGCACAGAGGCACAAAGAAATGACCTTTCTGAAATGTTAAATGGATTAGAAACAAGAAGCAGGTCGTGCACGAGAGGACAGAGCTGCTTTCAGAGAGCTCAGTGGAAATAAGTTTTATCTATCCATTACATCTACAGGCTTCTGAGAGCTTTTACCAGAAAAGAGGGCACTTAAAGATCATTAGGCCAGAATTCAGCCAGAGGACACAAGAGCCAAGAGTGTCCAACTGCAGCTCCTCAGACCTCCATCCTCAGACCCCTCAGACCTCCATCCTCAGACCCCTCAGACCTCCATCCTCAGACCCCTCAGACCTCCATCCTCAGACCTCCATCCTCAGACCCCTCAAACCTCCATCCTCAGGCACCTCTCATGTGGGTAGTATTGCACCCTGCTGGTCAGGGGGTGACCATGTTGGTGAATTTTGGCCTAATGGTTGCTCATACAGAAGGCAGGTGTTTTTTTTTTTTAGTTAACATAATATTAAGAATAAAGAATCAGACAAATATGAATCAAACTGTGAGTAACACATTTGTGGCAACCACAGAAGCAAAGTCATTGGTTGACGCGGTCACTCGTTATGAACGCCTTATGAAAGTGGGACCAAGCGTTTAAATTAGACCTTGTTGATCTTCTGAGTGAAGATTCAGTGACCAGATTGCTTATTTCCTGCTTTGAATTTGTTCAGGAACAGATTTTGAAAGACTGCTCAGGTGAAGTGAACATTTACGAAGCCTACTTCTGACAGCAGAACCCGAGGACGTGGTCTCAGACAGGAGCCTCAGCGATGTTAGCCACACTCCTCGATCTGAACGCCATTTCATACACTGGAAAAAGGTGTTTGTGACATTAAGCCATCAGACCAGTTCTATGAGGGCAGCTAACCCTGCAGCCTGGATACAGATCTGGCCTTTAGCTTCCTTTACAACAGCCTGGCTAGCTCGCAGGTTCCTCACCTCCTAAACCTCAGCTTATCCAGTTCGTCTTTGTCGGCTACATTCAGGCTTCCAGTTGTCTGTGTGTTGGTGTAAATGGGTTTATATTTATCAGGTTTGGCAAAACACAGAAAGAGTGTAGAGCTGGCAAATTTTCCACCCAATCACCAAACAGAACCGATATTGGACAATTCTGCAAAGCGCCAGATTGCATTCAATTATACTTTATTACTGAACTGTGTGTGATAACAAACGCATTTATCTGTATAAAGGAAGCCAAGGAGAGTGTGAAAAACCAGGTTGGCGCTTCCCGAGGGAGCCACCGCAGATAAATGTGGAAATAATAAAGATGGACACACAAGGCGGGATTTTAATGAGGTTTAGCTTCGGCTGAGGTTTTTCCAATAGAGGAAAAACAAAGCGGAGGAGCAGCCGCTGAGGCTTCCCCCGCTGCGCTCAAATCCACCAAATTAACTTTGGGTGACAAAGTGGGAAATAATCACTTAACAGACCCTGCATGAAATGTTGTCATCTACAATTTACACTCCAGTGTACAGCACTGTCACACAAACACACACACACACACACACACACACACACACACACACACACACACACACAGATGTGATAAAGAGGGAATATGTTCCCATTTCCGGGGAACAGATAAGGAAATCCCTGCTGCTTCTAACAGGACGAGGATTTACTTTAAGCTCTGCTGGGAACGTCTCTGCTGTGAGCTGCTGCACTGAACTGAAGGAGTTAATTCACTAAACGCTCGAGGTATATACGTCTTTTAGAAAAGACAATGGAGAGTCAGCACCTGGAGCTTATCCCTCAGCATCTCTTCATGAGGATCATTTAAGTCACGTTATTGAAATGCTTTGTCAGAGCTGGTGTCGCCTCTTTGGACAGGCAACGTCAGTCTTTACCAACGCTGTTTAACCCTTCAGGGAAAACGAAGGGAAGGCTTTTTGGACATGTTTCATGTGTTCACTCAGGTGGATTTCCTCAAAGCGAATGGAGATAGTGACAATCAGGTGGTGAAGTGCAGTAACAGGTTGAGCTCAGGGGAGAATATTGAAAATGCTCTACAACATGTCATCACAGATGAGAAAACAGGAAGGTTTCTTACTAAAATATGACCAGAAAACAGGAAATTAGAAGGTCTGTTTGTGATATAAGCCTGTTCAAATACAGGCCTGGTACCCCCCTGCAGCTGAGATAAAAAATAGCCACTACTGAACAATTTCAAGTCGTAGTCAGACATTGGACATGTGTGAGTCTCTTCTGAATTATGGCGGCTGAGAGGACGCTGTATGCGAGCAATATGTCCAAATGACAAGCAAGAAAAGTGGATTTCTCAAGCTGACGCCTTTGTCTTTGACACACAAACACCAGCTGTAACGCAGCACAGCTTTAATGACGTGGAATCAAATAAAGCGCATCAGAGGGACCAATGAGAGGAAATAATACAATTTCACTTTGACTTTCAGCTCGGCCGCGGAAAGTCACAGCGGGAGTCACTGAACTCAAAGGCGGACCAAATAAACATGGCCGGAACATTCAAAGGCTCGCCGAGTAATGGAATTATGGGTAATAACAGATATCATTAAAGCTAGCCTCTGGCAAAGCCTTTACGCTGACCTTTCAATTAACAGGTCACCATGGCAGCGACTGTTTATCGCTGTGTAACTCCCACTACTCCTCCTCCAAACACTGAGCCCGAGTGACGGATAGAAACAGGACGTATGCGCCCACTCGCCTCCTTCATTCCTCGCCTTTGAACAGCTGAACGCCGGACCATGAATGGTTTCCCGGGTAACGCATGCACAGCCTCGACTTGAAAGCCAGATGAAACAAGCGAAGCTGTGTGCCCACAAAGCTCTCAGTCCACCTTAAAGGCAAAATCTCCCTTAAACTTCAAAGCGTCCTCCTGGCGTCTTCGTGACTCTTCTCTAGCATCACTTTCATGAGTTGGAATCTCTCACTTCAATCTTGATTCTTATAAAATCAACAATTAATGATTCAGAACACCTTTTTCAGAGGAAGTGCCAAAGCAACAGGACTACATCTGCTATGTCGACTTCAGACAGGATTGACACCTTTTTAATGGGACACCTGTAAAAACTGTTGAGTTTCTTCCTTCTCAGGCAGCAAAAGGTAACACCTTGACAGAAATGTGGTTGCTTAAACGTATTAAAAGCTAAATGTAGGCTGGTTTCATTCAATAAGGAACAGCAAGGAACAATAGGAGGATTGTGGATTTGATCGAAGTCAAACCCAGAGGAACTGGTCAAATATTACCTCATTTGCATAAAATTGCAGAGTCCACAATGGAAAAATAAACTCCGTTAGCTGAGCTGAAGGCACCTACTGGTTAGTTTTGAGAGCTATTGATGTCCTGGGTGGCTAGCATGTTAGTGGCTAGCTTGTTAGCTACAGTGGTACATCCAGCTAGACATGTGAGCAGTTGCTAAGTCGCCAAGCTTTTAGCTGTGGAACTCACAGGAACACCACTGAGCCACTTTCTAGTTCAAGCCGTCTCCTCGAAATCTAATTTACACACAACTAATTAGCAACAGCAAACACATGTGGAAGGAAATGTAAAGCAGACTGTGTTACGTTTTCTATATGATGAGGAAACGCTAATTAACGCACCTGGCAAATCACAAAAATGTTGATACAAATGTTTCCTGACATGTTTCGTTTGTTTTCCACCAAAAGATGCAACCCCTCGATGCACTATCCACTTGTAGCGCGTACAGCGTTATTACACTTCTTTATGGTTGTGTGCAGGCACTGGCAGTGTGTGTGTGTGTATGTTCATGTCGGGAAAAAGAAAAGATCAGCACTGACTTGACACACAACATTTAAACAAAGTCATCTTTCCCTAAGCCAAACCAAAGCGCTAAACCTGACCACAGACAGGAGCCTGGACCTGGATCCTGGACTCTGGTGTCACCGTCCTGCACTCCGGTCATCCACCATCCACCCCACCGCCTCCCTGCGACTCCAGCACAGCACATAAATGTAGTGTTTCATATATACTCCACAAACACTAGCTCTACTTTGATGTAAACTCTGCTGCTCAGCTATGGATCAGGTATCATGAGACACAGGAACTTCGGGCTGGAGCTTCACACGGCTCTAAAAATATCCACGGCACAGAAGAAAAGTCAGAATTGGGACACTTTCAGCTGCAGTGTGAAAGGTCTTCTTTTAGTCACACTCTGGGCTCTTTATTAAGGGGAGCAGAAATTCTGGCTCAGGCTTTGGCTCGGACCCAGTGGCCCACATACAAAAGTGCTTACAGTGTTATAAGTCCTCCGAGTGGTGCCAGAGGCAGGCTGGTCTGCCAAAATGAGCATCATGTCTTAATATGCAAATGAGAAGGAGAGTAGTGCATTTCACCTGCAGCGGATTTAGTGGAAGCAGCTTGTAGGTGAAAGTGAGACGGAAACTCTACTTTCAACTCCGGCAATCAAAGTTCATAAAATAATTCACGACAGGTTATCTGCCGGGAGTCACCGAGTTCACCACGAAAGGCCAAAATTACCCACAACCACGCTGACAGACTGAACCTTAGCTGACCCCAAGCAAACTGGTTTAGCTACTAAATGTCACAACTGTGCAGACTGTGCAGGGAAACAAGGAAGCGGGTCAGACACAAATGCAGGATACGGCGTCAGAGCAGAGCAGGAGCAGCTCAAATATTTATTTACTTATTCACTGCAGAGAAAAATGGCTATTCACAAAAGGCTTATGCAAAGACGAGCAGAGTGCATCCAGAGTCCAGAACCAAGCGAGACCCAAAAACACTGCGAAACACCGGGGAGGGCTGGAACTCTTCACAAACAAGGTCCAGGGACGAACCGGGGAAGACAGACTTAAATACACTGAGGAGGGAAAACTAACGAGGCACAGGTGAAACGAATCAGCAATCAAAAGGCGGGAAAACGCAGGAAGTCGAGCAAAAGATGATACATGAGGAAAACTTTCAACATAAAAGAGGCGATAACAAAACTAACAACACTGAACTCGCTCACTGGATATTAAAATCTCATTTTCCAGGCCTGCAAGGTCATGAAATTAAGCAAAATCATCAAAAGTTTTGGAAAAGTCATGGAACTTTATTTGTTGTCTGTAGTGAAATTGATCATATCTAATAGCTCTCGAACAACCGATAAAGAAAAAGATGCTGGATGTGCTACAAGAAGGCTTTGATGAAAGAGCTCCGACATTAGCGATACGAGGAAGGCGGCGCTCACAAGTCAAGCCGAGGGACTGAAGCACAGCCAGCACGAGACAACCTGATGAAGAGCAAAGCAAAGCCAGCAAGTGGACCAGAGTCTGCCTGCAACCAGGGTCCAGAAGCTGTTCACAGGGGTGGCCAGACGGGGGCACACAGCGCGGGGTCGGTGACCGGTTGATCAGGGTGCATCACAGGGTTTTCCTGTTCGTGCTTTTGGGTCCTTGTCCACAGACGGGACAGTATATTTCTGTCCAATCATGTGAAATGACAAAGGGTTTCTCGTGGATCACTGAACATGTGCTGCAGCTCGACTCGCAGGAGCTTTCAGTCGTTAATATCCACCTTATGAGCACCGAGGAGAACGAGTCTGTGTCCGGGTTTCTGCAGATGTAATCCACATTTTTAAACCAAACTGTCCAAATATGAATGTCAAACTTCATCTAAAGGACATAAGAAAGTACGTTAAGGTCCTGCAAACTTTGCATCTGTTTGAAATTTTAATCAGAGAAAGCGAGGCAGCTAACTTTTCTTTCCCCATGAAAGTTCACTTTCCTTCAGGTTTCACCTAATAACTCTAATGAGCTCATTTAGAGCATCATTATATGAGTAGTGAAGCAAATGAGGAGGAGGAGGGTGCTGGTGGTCCATATGTCTGCTGGCTCTGGTTCTGTCTCCCAGCCTGCCTCCACATCTGTCTAACCCGCTGACAAACAGGAGGAAATTGGCCGAAAAAGGAGAAAGCAATCAGACCCAGAGCCGCTTCCTGGCATGTGCAGGTGAGCGGGGGGGTTGGGGGGGGGGGCTGGATGAGGCATCAGGGCGGCGTGAGGCGGCTCCGTCCTCTCGCAGTGGGAATGGGTGATGAAATCCACCGAAACAGCTCATCACTGGGACTCAGTCAGGACCTGCGTGAGCCTCCTCAAGGTTGTTCCGTGTGTCCGTCACAGGAGGTGAGAATCATTCATCTCAGCTGAAACACAAGGAGAGGCTGTCTGCTGATGGAGCCAAATCCTGTCGTTTGATTCAGAAGTTTCCGACGTGCTGCAACGAGGACTCGACCACCACGTTTCATCACGCTGTCACAACTCAAACAGATCAAGTGGTTTAGCCCAACGCAAGGAGTCACGTCAACCCTTAATGTCACGTTAAAGTCGTGTCGACAACAGTTTGGGCACTGCCAGTGTGTCGGCCTGCTGCAGGTCATCCTGCATGAAAAACAGTGTTCTGCAAAGCTCTAATTAAAAACCTCACAAAATGTCACAACCTCAAAAAGCTTTTTCATGACTCGACTATAAACTCTTATTCATGCGATTTGCTCTGGAGGCTAACGTTTTTTAGTGGACGCTGGCTGATAAATGTCATCAATTTCTGTTGAATTTCAACCCAGAGGACTAAAAATAATGTGACCTCCGCCACAACATACTCTCAAATCCAGTTTCATGAAGCCTCGAGTTTCAGAGGACATTATCCGCAACATCCTCGATGCTTAACCCTGATTCAGACGATGAAAACAGGTGAAGCTCAAAGGACAGCACAGTACGGTCAGGTGAGGGACAGCAGATTCTGTGCCAGCAACCGTTAATCAGATGTTTGACATGGACGTCATTTTAATGACTGTGCATGACAGGTGCGGGACGTGTTAAGCCTAGCTTAGCACAAAGAGTGGAGGCAGAAGGAAACCGGTCACCAGTCCATCCTGCAGAAAGACTTAGACTTAGACTCAGACTTAAAGTCAGGCTGACAGAGTTATGACAGCTCAAAGGTGAAATGAATTAGCAGTTCCAAATTCTCTGTAATG
Source organism: Chaetodon trifasciatus (assembly GCA_037975065.1). Taxonomy (NCBI): domain Eukaryota; kingdom Metazoa; phylum Chordata; class Actinopteri; order Chaetodontiformes; family Chaetodontidae; genus Chaetodon; species Chaetodon trifasciatus. The sequence continues at coordinate 2,302,752 of JBBMOE010000030.1, forward strand.
CTGAATGACGTTGAATTCAGGTGGAGGGCAGGAAGTGAAATCACAATGGATGAGATGAAGGAACGTTCTCACTGTGCTAGTTTAGATGAAACTATGAGAGAAAGGTAGAAACAGAAAACCAGAACATATGCTGGATGTGACTCTACGTTATGAAGAGGAGCGATTCTTCACCTGAACTGACAGACGTGCTGCGACTGAAGCAAGACCTGGTCATTCAGACGTCGCATCCAGAGTATGGAGACATACAGCTTATGTGTTCGCGGCGGGGACCTCAGCAGCAAGGTGCTCTGGGATGACTGGCGTTTCGTTTTTGCTCAGGTGCTTAGCTTTTATTGACCTGTGGATCAACTGAGCAGCATGTGTCAACGACTCGGCTCTTCCCAACCGCAGACAGTCAACGAGACATTTTTTCTGTCATTTTTCCATCATTTCTTGCATTTTTCACCCTAAAGAGCAACAACTTTTGGTACTTGATAAAAGCTCCTTGTGGTTTCTCGGTTTGTTCGATCTGAATCGTAAACCATGCAAAACATCAGCATTTCACTATGTTACAGTGCTTCCTGTGCAGAAAATCACTGCCTGCCCTCCATCTGCAGTTCACACCACAACAAAAAAGTGACGTGACATCATACGCAAGCATCCTCATCCTCATCTTCCACCGCTTATCCGGGTCGCGGGGGCAACAGCTCCGGCAGGGGACCCCAAACTTCCCTTTCCGGGGCCACATTAACCAGCTCTGACTGGGGGATCCCGAGGCGTTCCCAGGCCAGTGTGGAGATATAATCTCTCCACCTAGTCCTGGGTCTTCCCCGTGGTCTCCTCCCAGCTGGACGGCAGCTGGCATCTGGTAAGGATGCCCCCTGGGGAGGCGCCCAGGAGGGCATCCTTACCAGATGCCCGAACCACCTCAACTGGCTCCTTTCAAGGCAAAGGAGCAGCGGCTCTACTCCGAGTCCCTCACAGATGACTGAGCTTCTCACGGTATCTCTCATATGCAAGCAACCTATTGTAAAACATTTCTTATTTGTATTTTGTTGTGAGTGATGCGTCTACTCATGATTAATAAACACACGATCATCTTTATTGTGAGCCATGAGGAGTTTTAAACGGACACAAAGATGTGAACAGTGAAACCTGTCATTTGTGGGTGAAACACATTTGCCTGTTTCTGCTGCTGACAGAGGCGGACGAAACGAAACCTTTGTGCCAATTTGCCTTTCAGTGCTTCCTCATCGTTAACGAGCTCGGGATAATTGGAGCGCTGGCGGTTTCCTGCAGCTGATGATGTATTCAGCGAAAGCAGCTCGCCCCTCGCTCTGAGGACTCGGATACACAGAGAAAGAAAAGGCTCCACAATGGGATCCTTGGTTTATGTCTGTTTCAGGCCACAAAAAGGCTGCAGACTATGATCTTTAACTTCCTGTCAGTGCTGCAGACGCGTCACTGAGAAGCTGAGGAGCAGAGGTGAAGCTCTGAGCGTTGGTAAGCCAAAAGACCAATAACCCAACAACTAACACCTTTAGATCAACAACGTTTGACTCAACGACTGGTGACTGGTGATGAACACATTGTATTTCCTGTAACTCTTCACAATAAGAGTCTCTTGTTCGATCGCTGGTGGAAAGTTTTCAATGTGAAGCGGCAGCAGGAAATGTTGGATTTACATCAGTAGTAATTTAACACAGCTCTGATACAGGCAGGAATGCAGGAGTGAAACTCAACTCCACAGACACAAACCTGCACAGCTTTGGGAAAAAAAACCCAAATCATGTCCACGAAGCACCAATTATCAAAACCAGAACAAGAAGACTCACAACAGAAGGAGTGAAATGACTGATTGAGAGGTTTGCAGGCCAAGTCTGGACCAAAACTCTGAAAGAAAAATGTGTGTGCATACATTTTGCAAAGGGTCAATGCACGCCAAGCTGAAGGGGATTCTGTATGTTTCTATTGTGTGCACCTGGTCAGCAGTGGTCCTACACCGATGATATTTAGCTTCTTAAGAGGAAGGAAAAGGTGGTGAGGTGGTGCCAGGGTGGAGAGTTTGAGAGACTGGCGGTGTTTCATAATCACAGTGTTTCTAAATCTTTCTTGTATATGAATGAAAAGAAAACTTTCTCTTTGTGCTCCTGTCAATCCGCTTCATCAAGGTCATCTGACGGCTCTCGCGGCTCGGGCGGCCTCGGCCTCTGCTGATGACTCAGGTAGGTGGAGAAACGACGACAGACTCGTTCTGCCTTCTTGTTCTCCATCTTTCAAAGTCAGTGAACAGACACAGAGAAACACTTTTCTTCCACTGCATGAAATTACATGTTTGGTTTGCAGGAGGCAGCAGAAACACCAGCATTTAACTACCTGCTTGGTTTCATACAAACATTTCTCTGGAAAACAAGGTCAGTCTGTTCCAGGAGGAACCTCCTGAACGAGAAGCTTCTTCCTCTCATCGGCCCCTCACCTCGCCGTGTTCAACTGGCCGCCCCTAATGGACGCCTTTATTTGTGTCACGAAAGGTGAGCTGCTGACTACTGATGAGTTATTGTCCTCTGTTAACTTGTCCTCAGGGGAGGAAAGAGGAAGGAATCCCTCGCCATGAAATATTCATCCTCATACTGCATGCAGCGCGGGGGGCCGGGGGGTGGGGTGGGGGGGGGGGTGGCTGCTGACCCGAAAAATAAGAAGAAATAAATAACAGATAACGAGAAAATTTGGGAAATGATGGAGGACCAGAACTAGAAATCACACCATCCT
>JBBMOE010000030.1:2310364-2343516 GCA_037975065.1 Chaetodon trifasciatus
GCGAGGAGAAGAAATAGTTTAAGGGATAAAGAAGCACAGAAGGAAAGATGGAAGAGGATGAGGAGCTGAGAGGAAGAAGAGAAAGGAAAGCAGATTATCTCCTGCGAGCTTTCACACTTCAGAGGGAGAGTTTTTCCACAGCGACTGATCCGACAGAACGTCAGCGAAAACACAACAGCATCACCTCCTCCATTTAATCTGCCGCACACACACTCAGGACCACACGGAGGAAAGTCTGCTGCCGAGTGCAGAGGGAGAAAAGACCTGCTTCCTGTCACGCTCCGTCTTCATTAAAGCATCAAACGCTCAGTCTGAGTCTGACAGCAGGTAAATAAAGTCAGGCTCTCGCTTCCTGTCGACCTCTGCGGCGCATTCAAGGTGACAAATCTAGATTACATCAAGACTTCAGAGTTCAATTACGGAAACTAACGGTTCTTGATATTCTTACAGATCTTTTCTGGACACCAGAACTGCTGTAACACAAAAGAGGTCTCTGAAAAACCAACCTGGCACTGCTGGCTGACGTACGGGAAGAGGCAGCTCTTAATTCAGCGCATACACGTCATGATCAGGGCTGGAAAAACGCGGCCTTCACTCAGTGTAACTACAGTTTTATCACTGTGCAATGAGAGCGAGACATCCACTGTAAGTCCCTCTAAAGGCCAACAACAGCATTTTAAATAAAGGCAGTAAAAACAGTATGAATTACCACAAGACATTAAATCTTACAACCCTCTGGAGGCTCATTTTACCAACTTTCTATGCAATAATTTTTGTCTTTGATGTCAGCTTCTAAACTGTCCTTGCTCACATGCACAGTTTCTTTTTTCAATCACAAGCTCAGCTGGAAATCTGACTTCTCATTTTGTCAATTTAACAAAGCGCAAAGTTGCCAAAAACCCCAAAATACAAGAAAAATGACAGTGTAAAAAGTTAGGCATCCATCCGTTTTCTCCCGCCTGTCCGAGGTCACGTCAGATCCCTCTCCAGAGCGGCGTTTTCCAGATCCTCCTGCAGGATCCCGAGGCGCTCCCCGGCCGCAGGAGGTTTATAATCTCTGCGGCGCGTTCAGGGTCTGCCCTGGAGTCTCCTACCAGTTAGACCCAGGATGCATGCTGAGCAGATCCACCTCAGCTGCAGTGCTTTAATGCAAATGACATACAGCAGAAATGTGTTCTGTAGCTATAATGCAGCGTATGTACATGCAGGACGTGTGACCCATTTCAGCTCTCTCAACTGGTTTTCTCAGCTTGTCTCTGTATGATATTGAAATAAAATTCTGTTGCTATTAATAAAACATGTTCAGTGTATTCACTGATGAATAGACAGACTCCAGAGGGAAAAAGCTGAATATTAAAAACTGCCATGACAGTGCAAAAACTGCAAAACTCTTTCCTTTCAATAAACTTTAAACATAACTTTAAAAAGCCTTGAATAGCGAAGTCTTGGTTCATTTCTCTCAGACTCACATTTCTAAGATTAAAAATACAAAAGCCTTCAGTTTGTTTCTTACAGGAGTGAATAATTTACTGGTTAAAGTCATTTATTCCTCCCAGAGACAATGTTAGGTGACTCACAGAGCACTTCCACAGCTGGGATCAGGTGACACTCCTGGCTCAGTGAATAAATCTCCCTACATGGCAGCTTAAATCTTGTTAAGCAAGTTTCATTTGAATACTTTTACTGAAGAGAAACTTCCCTCGATGAAGGCTGCGTGGCGACAATGTGTTTGATGTAATCCCTTCATTGTTCAGAGCTTCTTCTGTTTCCAGGTCTTAAACTTTTGAACTCCTCGCAGAGCTCCTCCACTCAGAAAGCAGCTGTGATTGTCACAAACCGTTCAGCCTCAAGACGACGACAAATGACACAAACAGAAGGTGGATCCCCGGAGAGCCGAGACGAGTCGCGGTATCAGCTGACAGACGCCGCCGCCGCCGCCGCCTTTCAAACCAGCACCTGCTCGTAGGTTTTGAAGACGAACGCGTAATTAACAGCTGCGCGGCTGAATCTGGCTTCGTAGGCGGCGGAGCGTCGTCTCCGTCTGATGCGGGTTCAAACAGGAGTCAGCCCGCCGTCGGTCCAGAGTTCCCACGGAGAGAGTGGGAAGATCCCGGTCCTCCTGCCGAGGAAGCTCTCAGCTCGAGTGAACGGCGGCGAGACGGCGACGACGTGCAGACTGCTTTGTTTCTGTTCTGTCAGAGATCAGCTGGCTCTGCTGCTCCCCCTCTCCTCCTTCACTCAACATCAGGAGGAGGAATTCTCTTACTTGTTTTAACTTTCACTTCACTGTCGCTTTGTTGAATCATCATCAGCAGCACTGGCAGCTTCACCTCCGGTTAGCATCATTAGCGGCTCTATCTGGAAGCATCTCAAAGACTGACAGAAGACTTCCAACAAGCACACAACGCACTTACACTTCACTGTCAGAGAATCTCAAGAAAGACCCAAACCAACAACAATGTCTTAGTCTGCTTCTCAATACTTTGACTTCCTGCTCTGGTCGTGGCTCTCAGCTCCAAGCCCATTGGCTCTTACCGAAGACGTTAATCTTTAAAAACACCTCGCAGATCTATCCTGAACCAGCTGCTCACTGTAGTTTCTGTCTGACAAACAGGAGGAAAAGGGGACTATTTTCAGCAGCGGATGAATCCTTATGGTACCCTGGTGAGTATTTGAGGCAGCAGGACGGTGTGTGTGTGTGTGTGTGTGTGTGTGTGTGTGTGTGTGTGTGTGTGTGTGTGTGTGTGTGTGTGTGTGTGTGGCTGACTCAAGATTTGGTTCTTTCAGTAATCTTCGCTTCCGTTGTGAAATACTGGATCATCTGCTGAACGTCTGATATGAACAACAATCCCAACCACACACTGTTTTTCTGTGAGGAGTTACCTCACGATCACATGAGAGTCTTAAACACGAGCATCACAGACGGTCACGACCACGAGGCCACGAAGGCCTCTAAATGAATTCTGGTCCAGCAGAGTGGCTCCTGGCTGTCAGCACTGCAGGAATAAGAGCTTAAATATTGATGATGTTTATTAATAACAGTCGCAGCGGTCCACAGGCCGTCCCCGTGAGTGTGTGTTACCCTGTTCATCAACTGTCTCGACCTCCCGATTCAGAGCGAATGTCGGGTCTGCGCAGCGTCAGAGAGAAAGCACTTTTCCCTGCTGACAACGGGTCCCCGAACGCATCCTGAAGCCATTCTTCCTGCTGTTTTCTTCAGCACGACTCCTGACTTCACACAGAGGAAAGCAAAACACTTCCTGCGATGGAACGACAGGATTCACTTCCTGAAATCAAACTCTTGGGCTCTGGCAGAGTTGCATCCCACCATCAGACGAGCTTCCATTGGAGGAAGAGTATTTCTGTTTCACTTGATTATCCAGAAGTTTCCTCACCTCCACCTCAGGGCTGGAACATGATTTTCCGGGCTCCAAGATGGATTAACACACTATGCTGTGCTGTGTTTCACAAACGACTGTCATTTGTAAGCACGCCGTTAGTTTCCAGCCAGGCGAGCAGCGTACAGCTCTGCGTGTTAGCAGGCCGACGTTAGCATTTAGCTAGTACATCCTGGCCTGTCGGTAGACTCTGACCTTTCCTCTCAGCACAGCCGTGAGTTTCACAAGTTTGATTCTGAGTCAAGAGTCTCAAGAACTAGTCCGTCAGATTGCAGTGAAACTGGTTTCAGACGTTCACGTTCCTCTCAGGGATCATCTGGTCGAAACTTCAACATGTCCAGCACGTTGATTTATGACTGATGGCATTAATAACTAAAGACATTCAGCCTGAGCTGCTCTCATACTGCACAGACTGTGTTTAAGTCGAAACCCACGTTTGATGTTTAGAATTTGCTCTCAAGATGAGAAAAGAAACTTAACGATCATTCGCCTCGTTTGCACAAAGGTTGGAAGTGACACGCTGTGACATCTGCTGCTCTATAAAAAGCTCAGCCTTCATCTTTCACTTTTCAAAATAGAAAGTGTTTTTCTCTCCTTTCAAAGTTTCCATTGAAAACCACGTTAACATTCATTATTCACGTCACAAAAATCAGTCACGGAGCCGAGAGCAGGTCACCTCGACAGCGGCGAGCGGCGGAGTGACTAAAACAGGAAGTGTGAGGGACGACAAAGGGAAGCAGGCGGCAGCGACGGAGGTGTGTAATGCTGTCTTTCTCTTAAAGACAGTGTTAATAAAGCCAACATAAAGCAGTTGAAGGTATCGTGCGGCGGTGGCGGTGGCGGTGGCGGTGACTCCAGGCCTCGGAGGAAAAACCCTGCAGCTGACGGCAGACAGGCTTCAAAGACTTCAAAGGCTAACGGACGAGAAAAGATACTTAATCTATGGTTGATGGGATTACCCAGCCGGGGAAATGATTACTTAAAGACATTTTAATATTTCCTCCACAGTGTCAGTGAAGTGTGATCGGGGGCGGCTCAGACGAGGAAGTTCCAGGAATGAAGAAGACTCCGCTCCTTCTGCGGTGACATTATGTAAATGCTCCTTTAATCTGTGACAGCTCCTCTCTGCCAATGAGGTCACTGACTCTGCTCCCCGGGAAACTCTGCTGTCATCTGCCAGCTGGCCCGGCCCGGCACAGCTCAGCTCGGCTCGGCACGGCACGGCACGGCTCGGCCTGGTGGAGAGCGCCACCTACAAGCCGACCCACCTGGGCTCGTTACAGAAACACACCACGAGGAAGGCTGGCTGCGGCTCTGAGACGTTTTCTGGGGAAACGAGCCGCCGCGGGGATCCGGCCCAGGTGTCGGCGACTGATTACGAGTTGGGTCGATGCTCCGAGCAGCTGATTTTCTTCTGGAGGATGAAAAGAGGCGAGCGGGCGCAAAACGACGGCGTGCCGGAGAGCGTCAGGATGTCTGAGATTGAACAATGGCTGCGTTTAGATGGAAGTAAAGAACGAGTATCAGGGAAGATAAACGAGCTGGACGCAGGTTTGTTCTGTGGATGTTCGACACATTAAACAACACTGTTATCTCTGACAGCCAATCAGCACGCTCCGATGTTCATACTGTTTGTCTACGTCCTGTTCCAGCTGGAGAAACATCGTCCTCAGGTGTCAAATCATTTGTCGCTGTGAAACAACCTCCCGGCAGCCCAGAGGACCATTTCGGAGCATTTCGGTCCACCTGTCAGCTGTCTCAGAGCCCCACCCCCTGCAGGTTAACACACACCTTAAGCTGCTGACAGGCTCGGCTCGGGGGGAGGTCACAGTGTTTGCATCCATCTGTCGCCGGCCGCTCGCCACGCTGCGGGCGCTGCTTCACGAGGCAGCGTGACACGACGCAGGTGGGCCTCAGGTTAACATCAGCAACATCTGTTCGCGTGTCAGCAGCTGGATCATCACACGGCGCAGGTGACGTCATCAGAGGACGCAGGATGTGACCTCAGAGATGTACTTCCTCCTTTACTCCACCACCTCCTCCTTTCCTTCTTTCTTAACTACCTCCTCCACTTCTTCCCTTCCTCCTTACTTCCTCCTTGTTTTATCCATTACATCTCATTTCCTCCTTTCCTCCTCCTCTATGTCCTCCTTCATTCTTATTACCTTCAGTTCTTCCTCCTTCTGCTCCTTGTCTCCCTCTCTTTTTTCACCTCCTCTTCCTTTTCAACGTTCCTTTTTTCCTCCTCTTTTACTTGCTCCTTTCCTTCTCTCCTTCCTCTCTCATACCCTCCTTTTCTCTTTTTCAGATCTTTTATTTTCTTCTTCATCCTTTTCTACCACTTCTTTGCCTCTTCTACCCCGTCGTTCCCCTCCTCCTCCTCCCTTCATCACATGTTGTTCATCACCTCTTTTACTGCATCATCAAATCCTGTTCCACCCCCTCTTCTCTTCTCCCACCTCCTCCTTTTCTCCACACACCTTTGCTTTCCTTTACTGCCTCTTCATTACCTCCTCCTCTCCTTCATGATTTCCTCCTTTCATTTTCTAATTTCTTTCTTTACTACCTCCTTGTTTTTTCGCCTCCATCCATTCACTGCCTCCTCCTTTCCAATAATTGCCCCTTTACTTGACCACCTCCTCTGCTTCTCCTGCTCGCTTTCCTCCTCTCCTGTTGTCTTGAAGGAAAAAACACAACAGCAACACTTGACCAACAGTGAAGGAAGTACCCAGATCCTTTACTGAAGTAGAAGTAGTAATACCACCATAAAATACTCCAGTAAAAGTCCTACCTTCGAGACCTAAGAAGTATATAAGCATTATAAGTAAAACGTACTCACTCTGTCAGTGTTTTACTCATATATCTGATGTTTTTGGCTCAGGATCGTCACCAGATCAGGTTCCCACCTCCTCCTGTCCACATGTCAAAGTGTCCTCAGGTTTGCTCCCCAGCCACTGAGGTTACACACCAGTGTACTCCTAAGTGCTGGTCCCAAGCCCGGATAACTGGGGAGGGTTACATCAGGGTTGGCATCCGGCGTGAAACCTTAAGCCACATTTTCACTGCATCAGCTCCAAGCACTGAGATACATCATTGTATTAGAAATGAGCAAGATCTGTCAAAAAACATGGCCGCCATCAACCCAAAACCCTTGCAATGAGCCCGACCCATGAAGACAAGTATAAAATGAAAAAAGTACAAGAACCTTGAATTTGTATGTACTCAGTTACACTCCACCACTGCGCCGGTATCATATCAGGACACACTGCGTTGTAATTACATCCCCATAAAGACTTGTTAGCAGCCTTTCGTTCAGAGCGGGGGCTGCGCTGAACAGATGGTTTGCAGATCGCTTTGTTAGATTTGTGTTTGTGAAAAGCAGAAGATAACGGAGCCTTTCTTTCATCTGCCTTCTTGTTTTCTCCACTCTCGCCGCTCTGCACCAGTATCACCAGCTTGCAGGAGAAAACACAAGCGGACCCAGTTTGTGCTGCCTCTATGTGGCATCTCTGCAGCAGCTATAGCCTCCTCTCCAGCTACAGCAGCTATGTGCATACAGGCTCCAGAGCTACGCGTTAACCCCTAAATGCACAACCATAAATCAACGTTTATGCACAAATCAAACACCTTAATGTCCTTGGTATCTGTAGGTGTTTGATTTGTTTGATGGATGGAGAACTGGGTGTGTTATGCTAGTAGCGGCTAACGTAGCCTCGAGCTGCCGGCCTGCAGAGACGAGGAGTGGGCGACAGAGTTCACTTCTTTCTAACTCCACACATTCATTTTACTCATTTTCTAACTTATGGTTTTCAGACCCAACCGAGGCGGACTTCGCGCGGCTCCTCCTGAAGGCTTTATACGCCACCTCTGACAGCAGCAGCGTCACCTGCAAACAGACTACGACGTGGAACAAAGCTGCCTTCAAACAGCACAGAGAGGCTTCTTCGCACCAGCAGTTTAAAAAGTCACCGTAATGAGTCTCCTTCTGCTGGGCAGACATAAAACGTGAGCTAATTTAATCAAGATAACTGTATACTCCACCAAGAAGTGCTTTCCCCAAATCTGCTCATTAGAAGCTCATCAGCTATCAGCTCTAATTAATACATCCTGCGCTCACGGTGACTCCGTGAACTGTGCAGCCTGTGTTTCCTGCAGCAGCTGAGCGGCCTCACACTACCACAACGCACTCCTGTTGGTATAAATACATCTTTGAGCTGCTAATGAAGCCACTTCCATGTGCAGCAGTGTGTGTGTGTGTATGTGTGGACAAAATCTAATTTATCAACACTGTAAATCATTCCACTTTAGGGTGAAGACTTGGGTTAAGGTCAGGGTTAGACGAGCAGTGCTTATGGTTATGGTAGGTCTCCAGGAAATGAATGCAAGTCTATGTAATGTTCCCAAATGTGATGGAAGCGTGCCTGTGTGTGCGTGTGTGCGTGTGTGTGTGCATAGACAGCAGCAGCAGAGATGAAAGCTCACTGATCCCACAGAGGAGCCACAGCTGCTCTCTGCACAGCGTCTCGCTATTAATCTGAAGCCCTTAAACGCCTCGATCACAGCCATTCTTCACGATTACCGCTTCTGCCGCCATTTACACGCAGATTACAGCGGTGTTGCAGGCGCAGGTAAATATGTCGGCATTACAGAAGCTTACCGTGACGGAGAGGACAAGAGAGCGTGGCGGGCGGGCGATGAAGAATCAGATTTCGTTTCGCATGTTGTTGTGTTTCTGGTTTTTAAACTGTGACGTCACGTAAGTAATTCAGCTCAGAGTCGCTGGTTGGAAGAGGAAACACGAGCTGCAACATGATGCTCATCAGAGCTCAGATAAGTACGTTACACACAAATTGAATGCATGAATTGATTTTTCCAAATAACCCATTAATAAACGTAAATTACAGCATGTAATTGCATGATCTGTTCTGGACACATTTTAGGCAAAGTGATGGATTATGTTCCATCTAAAGCAGCAGTAACTAAACCTGCTTCCCTCTGACATGCAGTGGAGTCCAAGTACAAGATGGAGGTACTGCAGTAAAGAACAAGTATCTCACATCTGCACATCATCTGAGCCCTTTGAGTCTTTAAAGTTCCATCGTTCTTCGTTTAGTCCACCATCAGAGCCTGAACCTGGACTCAAACAGCACACACACATACACACAGCCAATCTCCAACATACATGTTACTGCTGATGAATTTCAACACGCCTCGTACGGCCTAATTAATGTCGCGGCTCGACCGGCTGCGATAACGTTTTAATCAGCGAGAGCCGGCTCTGATTGCCTCACGGTGACCAGCCGAGGGGAAAAACATCGTCGACCTGCGCTGTAATTAAATCAAGAGTCAATTACACGAGCCCTCCTCCCGCTCGCTCGTCAACACGCATCGAGCAGGAGCACGGCCACTTTAACGACCGGCAGCTTAAAAAGCTCAGCGGCCGTTCGCTCGGCCGGCCCCGCGTCACCCTGCGGTCTGTCACGTCTCAGCTGACTTTCACAGTGGAACAAACTCACATCTCACTGATGCGGTGGCGAACATCCAGCTCTCGAGGCTTCCTACCTGACTCTCTGGAGATCTGGACGAAGGCCTCGACGCCGCTCTCGCCGTAGTTTCCCTCGGAGGCGAGCGTGGACACGTAGTTCCAGCCCATGGCGGTGACGATGTCCAGCATGGCCTGCGCCTGGTAGGAGTCCGGAGGGACCACGCGGGAGAAGAAGTCGTAGCGCGTGTTGTCGCTGAGCTCCGGAGCCGTCGAGGCGTAGCTGATCTGAGGAATCTGTGGAGACACGGAGGGTCGAGCGTTAGCGTCACAGCAGCCATGTTTACGCACTGATCAGGCTGATTCAAGGTCAGTAACAGTGATTTAACATCAAAACTGCTTCCTGCAAAGTCAACGTGGAAACAACAGCAACACATCGTACCCATCAGACTGTGGTGACACGTTTAGAAGACGACACAAAAATACAGAAAAGTCTGACTTAGAAAACAGTCGTCCAATGAGTCAGTGACCCTGAACACTTCCTGCAGACGTTTCACTTTAAAAGCATACAAAGAGGGCCAGCATTCAGATCCATGTGTTAATATATTAATGCAAAAATACTCGATTACAGGCAGAAAACTGAGCGAGTGTATTTTAAAAAATGTTCGCCTCAGTCAAAACGTGTTTGCCGTAAAAGTCATTTGTAGAAGCTGAAAACCAGCCAGAGGCAGAAAAAAACATGTTCGCTCTGGAAAAGCACTTTTTCTTTTTGTGATATTAGAAATTATGTTTGTTGACCATCTGAAGTCTGACACGGCCACCAGCTGGAGGCAGGGAGGTTGGAAGCATCACCAGCAGCTGCCTGCTGAAGTGTCTTCAGTCCGATTTTTCAGCGTCGCTCTCAAACATCCTGCAGTATATTTGTGAGATTTAAACAGCTCGAGCTTGAACCTTAAATCCTGACCTTCTTCAGCTTCCCGTTGTTCAGATTCTTGTCAGAGTCGAGTTAGCGAGCTCTGCTGTGTGAATTAGAGAGGCGGATCAGGTCATAGATCCTGCAGCAGACAGGCCGACGGCCCGGCGGGGCTGGATAATGGTCCTTTAGAGAAGGATTGAAGGGCTGATTGATTTCGCTTCAGTCAGAGGCCGGCGTGTTGGACCGAGCGCCGCCGGACGCCTCATCAGGATTCACAGAGGAGGAGGGAAGACGGACGGCCTGAGGGCCTGACAGCAATACAAATGTCACTCAGCCAAACTGGCTCAGCGACAGGCGGCAAATTAAAAGCCTGTACTGTAAATACAAGCCCGCGCTGAGCTGACGTTATCAGAGCACTGCAGGCCGAACCGCCGGAGAGGAGCTCAGGTTTATTCGCTCTGCGCTGAACACAAAGAGCACGTCTGCGTCCCTACAGGTCACTCTCAACGCTTCCTGCTTACCTGACCTGCAAGTCATGTTTTCCCTTTGACACGAGACAACAAGTCGTCCAAACGAGAAGACGAAATGCCTCGTTTGCTTCAGGACGACACATTCACGTAAGTGTTTTCTGATCGGACACGTTTTCTACAGGAAACACAGAATAATGTGTACTCGTATTTCACTTTACTTCTTTGTTTTAATTCAGGCGTTTCAGGTCTTCCACTCATTACTCCCTTCAGAAACTACTCGTACAGTTTTCTACAGATTTGGCAGAAAATAAAGTCAAACATCTTATTTGGAGATAGACTAAAGCTACAGAACGCGTGGTGAAATAATGGGGTCAGAGAAGTATTGCAATATTAATTACTGCATTCAGTCAAAAGGCAAGTAAGCAGCAGCCTGCTGCTCTGAAGCTCAAGCTGCTTCTGTCACAGCGCTCACAGGTAGATCAGAAATCAGGAGATTCACAGAGGTGACCCAGAGGTGAACTGTGATATAACACACACACACACACACACACACACACACACACACACACACATACACGGTGAAGGCTAAAATAAGTGCAGCTGCATGAGAAAATAATGGGGACCCTCCATTAGCATTAATGATGCATTGTGGGATGAACAAACAGCTGCATCCGTCCTTGAAGCTGCGTCAGCTGCGGCAGCGTTTTAACGCGTCGGCTCCTCGTATCAACACGCTGCTGTTTCTCAGCGTTTCAGCCCATTTCATGTAAATTATGTGAAGAACATCGGCACCTGTATTTACGACAGATCTGACCATCCTGTGATCTGTCGATTGAACAAGTTCTCTGTCATTTCAGCCCAGTCTGACCCACCGAATCCCATTTGGCCGTGCGTGGAAAACCTCCACCAGCTGGCTGCGCTCCCTTGCAGCACCACTGCAGATAAAGCAACATCAGGACTTGAGCTTTGTGGGTAAGAAAACTGACATAATAATGGCCGTGATGCGCTTTGTGAAATGATTGGCTTGCTGTAGTCGCACAGAGCTCCAAATGTGTTTTCAAATAAGTCCACACTGAGATGGAGAAGCCACACTTGAGCCAACTGTAATTTTAATTAGCAGCCTTAATTGGACACCCTGCTGATCAGCCCGCCTCCAGCTCACACCTCCATCCTCACATCAGCGAATCACCAGCTCAAAAACATCACAGTGGATGACACTGAGGGTCTTCAGTGAGGGCTTTTACTCTGCCAGCGCTGCTCAACTCTGCCGCTTTTATTTTGAAAAACAGACAGGAGCGTCTCTTTTCTGCAGTTCTGGAGCCATTTTGAGAAAATTCACTCTTCTTGGACTTCGCTTCAACGCTGAAAACAAAAACAACTCACAGAGCTTTGTTTAAAGTCCTGGTGGTCTCAAAGTTTCCAAAGATACTGAATCTATGGTGGTCTATGGACCACCAAAACACAGCAGATCTGTGTGGAGACTGACCTCACGGTGTCAGTTCAGAAGGAAATGTATGAGCCCGCCTGTTTTTTTTACACACATTATAAAAAACATTACGTGGACCTCTTTAAATATAATCAGAAATATTAGAATAAATCACGACGCACATCGAGCACCAAAACATCAGACCTGAGCAGCCATGAAGAGATTTAACCTTTTAATTAATTCACAGAAAAGTGGATTAATTCCCGTTTTCTTTTGCCACTTTTTGTGCGACGTTTGGATGAGACCCGGCTCACGAGAAATGACCTGGACGACGTTCTGACGCAGTTTAGATCGACTTTGTAAAGTGTCAGATGAGCGAACATGGAGATCAGGCTGAAGCTGGATTTATGGGAAGGTAAACAACCTCCCACATCTCAACACAGCCTGTGAATCTGCATGCTGATTGGCTGATTCACCTCCAGTCCAAAGAAAAAAAGAAGGTGTAAATATGAAAGAGTATAAAAGGACCAAAATTGTGCTCATCTGACGACGTCAGCCAGCTCTGAGACATCCTTAAGTTCTTCTGTCTTTATTACCGACGAACGACGTGTAAATGTGGAGATTGTTTGCAATGTGGAGGGCCTGAAGGGTCTCAGTAAAAGCTCTGCACAGTCCGGAGGTCTCAGTGGGACACACAGCTGAAGCGATCTGGACCAGGACGCTGGCCCGCCGTGAAGCGACAGCAGCAGCTGATGGACGTGTCATCTCCTGGCAGGCGAGCGGCGTGCTGATAGATGGCGTCCTGACAGCAGTCATTAGCCTCCACACCAGACCTTTACTTTGAGACCCGCTGAGCCGCATCAAGCCTGGTCTCACGGCGAGGACAGGTTTCTGCGCGGGGACGTGTTTGCACACCTTTACCTGTGAGGACGCGTTCGCAGTTTTCTGCCGTCTCAGGGCGTTTACTGCGACAGTGACTGATGCTCATCATCCTGCGACAGCCTCAAGCTTTCTGCCCGGCTGAACGATGAAAGAGGAAATCCATCTGAGGTGACAGCACACGTCCATCGTGGTTCACTCCGCGCTCTGATTGTCTTATTTTAAGTTAAGCTCAATTTACTGTCATCTGTCTCCTCCCTGGACAAGAAACAGCTTCGCCCTGGAGGTGAAATCCTGCGACTCCTGCTGTCACGGCTGTTTCTCCAACGTTTCTCTCTCGCTGAGATCAAATTCAATTCAGTAAGAAGTCAGAATGACTGACTGCCGCGCTGAAAAGCTCCTGCTGCAAAGAAATAAGTCAACGACCAGAATTTGGTTTTCTTTTTTAATTAAACATGTAAATACCGCAAAATACAGATGTGTCATTTAAGCTCTCGGGGTCTCTGATTTCCCAGTGATTCTCTAGAAGGAGCTTTTTCTGTATTCTGTCACCTCCAAGCACATTTACTGAATAATACGCACCATGTAAAGCTGGATTTCTGACCCAGGATCAGTTAATAATCCATGGTTTGTGTTTATGAAGCATCTCAGAGTCAGAAATCAGCCCTAAGCTGCAGTGACACATGTTCAGTGCTGCCTTTAAGAGCAGCAGGTCACCACTTTAACAACACTGTTAATATTTCATATTTGGGAGAGCTCCAGAGGATTCTGAGCCTGTGAGGAGTCACCAGGGATGATGAAGGTCATGATGCTGAATAAAAGACATCGCTTCGCTTCTCACTGACTTTGTGCAAGATGCTAAAGATCGTCCATGATTTCTCTCCACAAACTGAGGCTTCTCTGTTTGTTGGCAGAAAACGCAGCTTTGCATCAGTGAAGATTCTGTCACAGTCAATAACTTCAGCAATAACAAACCAAACTGGTCACACTGACAGAGCGCCAGATAATTCACAAATGGCTCTTTGTGACATTCTGGAAAAACGAGCTGCATTCATGCCAATCATGGCTTCATTCATTCATTCATTCATGCATTCATTCATTCATTCATTCGTTCATTTAAAACTGACGATGGCTGATGGATATTATTTGAGGTCTTGTTATGGTGTATCTCCTAACACTGGATGATATTACAGTATTAACCTAGAAATTGAATGTCCTTTCAATGCAACAGCATTTCTCAAGTGCAGTACAACATGTGACTAATCAATAAAGTCTAATCTTTTCTATAAAGACCTGTAAGTTAACGGGTGTAGCTGAAGTTTGATTGGACAGTGGAAGAAAATATTCAGCATGCAGCATCACCACTGTGTGAAAGACGTGATGGTACATGTAGATTTATTGTAAAGTCTTTGTTACAGCAGACTATAAATGTAATTATGGAAATATCAGGATGACATCGAAGCTTTCTATTCAATCTAATGGCGAAGCTTATCAATTTTGTCCACTAACCTCGATTAACAGTTGGTCAAATGGTTAGTTTAGGTATTTTCTTTTCTTTCTGGACGTTTCACAGCTTCCCCTGAACTCATCACCACACACTGATGACTGATTCAAATACTAATTGAATCAAAAGCAGGTACGTATTAAATGAAGCAGCGGTCCTGTTTCTCAGGCGTTACCTCATACATGACTAATCCAAGCAGAGGAGCATTTTTCACTGAGTGACTCCATCACCTTTCCTACAGCACCACCCTCAGGACGAACCTTTAGCTCCACTGTTGGCTCGACATCGGCACAGAATCATCCTGATTCAGTTAAAAATAGACTCCTCAAACTATTTTAAAAGGCTTTCAGTACAAATCACAGCCTCAACTGTGAACACGTTCTACAGTTGTAAAATTGTGAGATAAAGAAAATAAAACTGTGCCAATTAAAATAATTGCTCTGATAAACAGCCATGAAAATGTAGGCTAATGGAAGGCGGGGAGTATTAATGATTTATGTCACGGGACAACAAAACCACAAGTCTGCTGCTCCAAATTCAGTCAAGTTTCGATGTTTTAAAGTCAAATTTTCCAAATCTAACGGTGGATACAACATTAAGTCCACAGCTGAGGGGAAAAAGGAAAGTCTGAAGCCCGTAAAAGGAAATCAGATCCTCAGAGGCGTCTGATTCAAGAGGTGAAAACACACTTCCTGCAACGCAGCCTGACATCAGCCGGGGTCACGTGTCTCTGACGGAGGAAACAAGGTGAGCTGAAGTTCAGGTGTGATTAGAGAGAAGCTCAAACAAGACCCGACCCTCCATCAACATCAGAAGAAGAAAGTAAACTTCTGTTTGTGTTTTTATTTCCGTCTGAAGAGACTGGAGGCGTCTCTGAACTGTTTCAGAAGACACAGAAACTCCTGAGCGTCTGCACTCAGATGACAGTTCAGACAAACCAGACTAAACTCAGCTCAAGTTTCAGCAGCACCAACTCTGGAAGTCCACGTGCAGACGGTTACATGTCAGCCATGTTCTAATAAGGCTGAATGAACCGTCACGATGACAACAACACATGAAATCCTTCATTAGGCTAGCAGCCATGCGCCGCGCACATACACCCCTACACACACACAGACACACACAAACAAACAAACAAACAAAACGCTTGAGTTTTCATTTGGAAAGTCCATGACATAAACTTTACAGCTAGAAGCCCTGAAACGCGCCAACACGTCGCCAGCGGGCTGGAGGAGTTGTTTATTTTTCTTCCGGTATATTAATACAAACGCGACGTTCACGTTAACGCTCATATTACGCATCGTTCGAAAGCTAAGACTCTCCAGAATCGATCCGTGCAAACCATGAAACGCAATCACAACAGGAGGTTCAATAAACGCCAAGAGCAGACAAACAACCGTTTATAACATGGAGGCAACTCACCCATCAGGTCTCCTGGTGATTCAGAGCGTAAACACTTGGACCAAAACAGGCAGGTAACATCGACAGAGGTCCAGAAAACCCACTGCAGAAAATATTTAGTCCAAAACATGATGATAATCCACAGAAAGTTGTTTTCTCCTGTCAAATTAGCAGGCGATGTCCTCTCTTTTGTGCTTTCTCACACAACTTTCAGAGACATACAAAGCCGGCCGCCATATTGTCTCCAATTACTTAGTAGAGTTTCATGTTTCATGTGACACCTCACTTGACCAATCACGATCTACATATTTAGCCTAGCAACCAGAGAAGCCAATAAGTGTCTACATTGCTCAAAGGAACTTCTCTTCGATCGAGCCAATCGTAACCAATTTTGCAGATGACTGACGCTTTGACTGGCCAATGAAAATCTGAATATACCGATATCCCACTTGAGTGGATTATTTACTGCTCAGTAACCCCAAATCAAGGATTTCAGTGTTAATACAGACATTAAAACACAGTTTGAAGTCATAAATGTAGTAAAGCTCTAGCTTTTTTTAGTTTATTTATTTATCTATTTTATTCTATTTTATTCTATTTTGTAAATTTGTTAATTTGTGTCTTACTGCACATGAGAGTGAGAAAACCGGAGTCAAATTCCTTGTTTTGTTTGCAAACTTGGCCAATAAAGCTGATTCTGATTCTGATTCTGATTCTGAAATGGCCTATATATAAGCATGCATACCTGAAATATGAGTATACATACTTTAAATGTGGATATAGATGCCCAAAATTTAAATGTAGATATTTATGTAGATAAATATCTCGTAAATTACCTGTTTCTAGAGAGAATGCCTAAATATACCATGAAGAAAACAAAAATAAATAGAAAATATTCAGTTTCTGTGGCATTGTTATCAGTTTGTATTGAATTTGGACTAAGGTAAGGCATCATGCTGTGGTCCCATTGTGTTTTCCAGCTAATAAGGCCCGGGCATAGCCATTTACAAGCATCGATTTGAAAAAGAAATGACAGAAAAAAAACTTTCTACTTCAGGGTGCTCAAACTAATATTACTCAATGCACAGCTTTGAAAAGAGACCAAAACCATGCATGAACTCCACGTGGTTCAACAACAGCTATCAATTTACTTTGGGTCTGCCTTGATAGGCTGGAGATGCAGCCGGACTGGTATGGGGTTTATTATTACTGTTGCATCTAAGACTCTGTGCTATCGCCACTAGGGGGGCTGCAGACCTGGCAGCCCCCCACCCCTTCCTTCGGCTATGTATTCATATCCAGAGAGGATTTGAACCTATAACCTCATGTAGGGATGTCAGCTTCAGTGAATTTGTGCTTTTGATAAGCTGACAACTGTTAGCAGTCAGCACCAACTCTGGTTTGACTGAAATTAAAAGAGTATTTTCACATTTAACTCTGGAAACGATTTTCACTGGACAGTATGACTGGCGAGTTCTTTTCCTTAAACAAAACACTAATTACTAGATAACAAAAACTGCTACCAAACTAGCTCTTGAATTTTTTGCCCTCTACCACACGGATTGGCAATGGAGGGTCAACATCCAACCCGATATCTCCCAGAAAGTACACTTATATTCTACTCATTTGGAGCATCAAATACATTTTGGGCCCATTCACTCGTCATCACTAAGCATCCAGGAAGCATTCAAGATGGATTGAAATGTGATTGCTCACAACACCTCAGCACCTGGTTTTGATGGATTCCAGCCAAATGTTAAAAGGTGTAAATGAACGTGAAGTGTGTGACAGAAACAGCTTCTGAAGAGGTGAAAACATCAGATCCATGTGAGGGGATGAGGAGGCACATCAAACAAACAGAGGCCATATTTCTATCATGTTTTCCATCATGTTTTCCATCATGTTTTCCACCAGCTGAGGTTTGACTGGCGCTCTTTTGATGATCTTCTTCTGCAATGACGTTACTCGTAGTTCATAAACATGATTCATCCATGTGTTTGTTTATGGATAGTTTTCAGCTAACTGGATTATTATCATTCTTCTTCTTCTTCTTCTTCTTCTTCTTCTTCTTCTTCTTCTTCTTCTTCTTCTTCTTCTGGACTGCAGTGGATGTCACTCTGATTTACATGTTGCCAGGAGAGACCAATCAGATCGTGATCTGGTCGATGGAGACAGACTGTGCATCTTAAAATCTAACCTGGATTTTAACCGAGACACTAGAAATCCAAAGTATAAAGTTTTCCTGAGCTTCATCAGCTGCAACACAGAGAATAATTAGATCTGGAGATCAGATAACACCAGATAACTTGTTTATGTGCAGTGTACCATTTCAGAGCATCCACCATCATCGTATGTGCAAAATGTTCACTGATAATGTATTTAATTTGTTTTCCGACATTCTCTAATGAAATGTGTCTAAGATCTGTTAAAAAAACTCAAATCACTCCCTTTTGTCGTCTAAAGCAAACCACAGACAGGACTACGGATGTGAACTCGAACTCTGTGTGCTGCATAAATGTAAAATTTCCTTCACAAGAAAAAACTTTGCCATGGACGCATCATCCAGGCCGCACATTTCCCTCAAACTGTATTTGGCAAAACAAATTAGATATAAAGACAGTTTCTAGGAGACCAGCCTGGCCCATCAACCGATCAGAATGTAAATCAGAATCATGTTTCCACCGACTGAAAGATCTGAAATATTGGCATCATTCCATCACATGGAGATATTCGACATGTCCGCTGTATAATTTAGACTCATTCCTCCAAAATCAGCCTGACAGATTTAGAATATTCAGATACTTTCGGATCTCCACTCGAATTTAAAATAGAGTTTGAGTTTGTAAAGATGTTGAAATGTCTGAAATAAATATCAGAGCAAACGCTCTGGTTTTCTCCTCAAAATAACTCAGACCTGATCTCACTGCTGCTCACTGCCACTCTGAGAAACAAACCAGCAGACAGCCAGAGATCAGTCGACTGAACTGTCCTCCTGCCGACTCTCTGAGCTCCGTCCAGTCCCGTCTCAGACCCGTCCGAGGACACTGTGTGACGTGTCCGTCGTGCTGCTGACTCACTGGTCACAGCCAGCTGGTCCTGACACAGCCGGCTGGCTTTTTGGCCTCCAAAAACCAGCAGGCGCCAGCCCTCACCTGGTGTCAGCAGTGAGGAGCTGGAGCCTCTTCAAACTGCAAATGATGCCCGGTCTCAGCTGGCCGGTCAGCGTCCAGCCTGCCTGCTGAGGACACAAACAAGCACACCATCCTCTCAACATCTCAGACCCAACTTCTCCCTTCAGATTCTGTCCTCATCCTGCCGAAGACGCCGAGCGCTCATCTCATTTCCGCCCTGTGGGGATTATGTAAAGTGCTCAGCTTTAAGGACGGTCCTTCAGTTCAGAAACACTGTCTCCACTCGTGTTCAGCACATCAGCTCAGTGGAGTGTGGAGAGGAGCTGCTGCATTATGGATATACAGTCAGATGTGGAAGTATGTACGTGGGTGTTTTACGCCCTCAGACAGTGTTGAATGTAGTGGTGTTTGAGGAGACGTGAACCCGAGCAGGAGACTGTGTGTGAACAGCTGTTGTGCAGATTGTCGTCACTGTGTTAACGCCTTTGATATATTTGGATTTTCGAGATATTTAGCTCTCTGAAGGTATTCAAACTAGAAGATCTGCATCGAAATCTGGACCTAATCTGAACCAGACCCCTGGAAAACCTACCAAAACACAAAGTGCATGAATTTGCATGTATTAGAGGAACCACAAAGACCTCTGATCCAAACCAACATGACAGAACTAAAACCAGACACACAGGAATCAACAAGTCCTCCAAATTAACACCACTTCTGTTCAGGTGAGGTTTAAGAACAAAAACATTGTGGTTTGGGCTCATGCTACTACTTTGTTAAGGATAAGAGACCTTTGTAATCATGGTTACAACCACTCGGCTAAGCTGCCTCTCTTACTCTCACTGTGTTTTCATATCTGCATAATAAATGGTCTTTTTTGTCCTAAACTGTCTGACTGACTGGCAGATTGTCTGACTCTTAAAGGGTCGATCCATTTAATGGTTACAGTGGAGACTGTTTTGCTCTCGTGGTCAGTTTTTCTCACAGCGCGTTGAGTCGACAGGGAATAACCAACAGAAACAGTCTCTCTGACAGCAGCTGACAGCAGAAAGAAGCTCCAGCAGCCTTTTCTGCATTGTAAGTATATTTTTACATATTTTTTATTTGGGCTGTCCCACTTTAACACACCAGGCCTCAGACGCTGACTGACCCGCTTGCTGCTGTGAAGCCTGAAACACTTTTTTCATTTATTCAGACGACTCTGATGATCCGACAGAGGACAGAATGACTGTTGACTGTTGTGGCATCAGACCTGTGAGCTGTGAGTCTTCTTACTTAAATATTGGTTTCTACACTAACACACACTCAGTATTCACTCCGTCCGGTCAGAATAACTCTCACATTCATAACATCCTCAAACGCACTCTGAAAGAAAGATGAGGACAGTAAATAAAACAACAAGACTGAGTCAACAGCCATGATAGCGACTGTGTGAGGCTGAACTTTGGCACAGCGGTACGTTGTGCTAAACGGCATAACGACAATGCTAACACACTGATGCTGAGCAGGTGTAATGTTTGCCGTGTTCGCCATCTTTGCTGAGCTTGTTAACATGCAAACATTTGCCTGTTAGCTCTAAAAACAAAGAAGGCTGATGGGAATGTCATTAGCTTAGCAGGTATGCGGTCAATAAACAAACTATTGGGCAAACAAATGTTTGGCCTGATGATGGCAATCGACAAAACGTTAAGTGATCACCAAAGTAATTGCAATTCATCCTGAAGGGGACATGAATGTTCACCAAATTTAAGTCGACAGGCGAGGGAGCTAAAGAGTGAGCTTGAAACATCATAACATAATTTTTAGAATAAATCAGGATTTGACCCTTCTTCTTGATTGACGTTTGAACATATTGATCACAGCTGTGTTGGGATGTGGGCAGATAAAGTGTCAGTGCTGCAGAGAGGAAGGATTGCAGCCCAGCCGAGTCAGCGTCGAGGAACAAACAGGATTACAAGAGCCGAAACAAACACCGAAGTTCTGCTGACGACAATTAGCTTCAGTCACCGTGTGAGGACGAGCGGCTTTGCAGATGTCTCACTTCAACAGAGAGCGAGACAGTTCATCAGAGAGACATATCATCGACACAGAGTCAGCAGGTATGAAGCCACAGGCTTCCCATTTCTTCTTTCTTTGACAGATGGATGCGCAAACCTTCAGTCGGCCTAATTGGAAACGTGCTGAGGCTCAGAAAACATTAACATATGAAAGAATCATCTCTCAGCACTGAGGTGAAAACATCAGGAAAATACAGTTTAACCATTTCAGCAGCTTTTCATGGTCATCACACAGCCCGTGTACAATCCTGAAGAGGCCTAAATGAGATGTTGTCGGATTTTCTATCGTTCACCTTCACACGAGGCGGGCATGTTTTCAGCATCCGTCTTCATCCCCGCCACTCATTAGCTCCAGCGTTAGCGTCTCCATGACAATTTTAATTTATGAGCGCGTGAAGCACCTGCCTGCCTGCTCATTCTCTCTCCCTCTTCTTCCTCCTGAAATCCATCCATCCTGCTGATGGAAACCTCTCCGTCAGGTCAGATTGTTTCTCTGCTGAAATGATTATCTGGAGCTGCTGCTTTGGTTCGTCTCAACAGGAAGTCATTCAACAAAGTCCAGACTTTTCCTCCTTTTGGCAAACGTGACCAGTTTAGAAAAACTTGTCCATGATGCCTGTTTGCTATTTAAGCATTAGAGCATTTCTGCAACCTCATTTACTGTAAAATCCTATCTTGTTCAGTCTCAAATAGTTCATCTCAACTGTGGAGAAAACCAGGCTTCTATTTGAAACAGACTTACATCAAAGATGAGGCTGCAGGTAATGACTACTGAGAAGAGGTTTTGAAACTACAGCTCCCATAATGCTTTGGGAGATATGAGAAAGAAGTATAATGTTGCCATGGAACCAGTTAGCGCTGGACTACAATTTGAATCCACTCAATTTATCAGTGAGGGTTGGCAAAATATTAAAAACACTTGTCATTAGAATATACCGAAGGGTGGATTTAAAAAAAAAAAATGTCGAGATGAGACAAAGATGTTTCAGTTATCAAGTTGTCTAGAACTGTTTTGTCAATTAATCAACTAGTTGATCAAGAGAAAATCATTGGGATAATTGAGTCATCATTTTAATTTTGATTGCTCAAAATGCTGAACATTCTCTGGTTCCACCTGCTCAAAGGTGAGAATTTAATGGTTTTCTTTGTCAAATAGGACAATAAAATAAATAGATTATCTATCAGCTGATAAACTTACTCAGATGTATTGATATCAGTCAATGTGTGAGTGAAAAAATACATTTAGAAACAGTGTCTCCATTACAGCTGTAAAACATCCAGCTCAATGTATTTTTAAAACATTACAGTCAGCTGATATATCGTTCCCAGATTGGTTTTTAGCTGCCAAATATTGATCAGTATCAGCCTCAAATAAAGCCGCTGCTGGGTGAATTAGGATTTTGGTTTCCACCGTGTGGTATCTTCTGCAGTGAAGTACGCCTTGGTCTCCGGAGGAAACAGGCAGTTCCTCTGAAAGCTTGGTTCAATGCAGCTAATTACTGACCATTCTTTAAATGACAATAGGCTCCAACCACAGGCAGATTTAATTGTGGGGTTTTTGGGGCGACTGTGAGACAGAGCAGAGGCTCATTATGTGTGGGCGATCACTGGATTTCAGCAGGTTTGGAGGATTTACAGAGGAAGAAAATTAGCACCTTTTAGAGAGAAACAAAGAAATGTTAAGTGCAGCTGTGGGGTGTTTCACATTTCCAAGTAAGAATAACTTGCAGGAAAACTTCCCCTGAAATGCTCAGTCTTTAAACTGATCTGATATTTCACTCTGCACTCAGGATTTGTTGTCTACTTCTTCTTCACATGGCTAAAAAGATCAGTGCTGTGATCTGATCACAATGGCCATTTATTTCCACATTTCAAAATGTTTTCATCAAATTGGCAGGAAATATGTCAGTCCTGAACTACATAGTGAAGAGCCGCTAACGATCAGAGAGAAATCCGTCAGAGGAAACACAAAGGAGTCAGCCGAGAGAGCTAAAACCCACCAACAAGAGGAGATGAGCCTCGACAAACACTCATTTGTCTTGACAATAAATTGGTGGAAAAACACCAAATTCATCACTGAATCCAAAGTGGACAGACTGACTGACATCGCTAAAGATTCATAGCCGACTTTCCACTTTACTACAAATATCCACTCTTTTGCTTTTACTGTGAATATCATCTTCTTCAGCAACAACTCCCAAAGCATCCCAGTCTTCTAAAGCAACAAAGGTATTATTTTATGATTGACCACTTTTTTCATCATTTCCTTTAATTTCCTAAATGCTAGCCAAAAACCTTTTCTTCCTTCTCTCTTGGCCTACTGTTAGCTAAACCTATGCTAGCAACAAATGCCCTGTTAGCTAAACCGGTCCTTGTGTTAGCAAAACTTTCACTCCTTTCAAACCTCATTGTTCCTGTTTCACTCTTTACTTTTGTATGTCAGCGAGAAATATCCCCTTCTGAGCAGCCAATCATATAGCCAAGACGTCCTTCTTTCCTGTAGCTGAACATTCCTCGTGTTAGCCAAAAACCTCCCGTTAGCTAAACTTTTCTTTATGCTAGCAAAACTTAACCGTTCCTCCATGTGTTCTCCTCTTTTATCATTGTATGAAACATCCCTTATTTTCCTTCCTGTCCTGACTAGCCAACCATTAGCCAAGACTTAACTTTTTAAAGCAAAACCTGCCCTATTTTTTCCAAACTTAGCAGTTTGCAAACATTACAATGCACTAAAATTAAAGATGCCTTTGTTACAGTGTAAGGTTAGCATTTTTGTATCCTGGCATCATCAATGTGTCAATGCACACGTTTGCATGACAAAGTTCATTAAGTTTGAATTTAACACTAAAAGTTCTGCATGAATTTGTGTTTCCCAGCGAGCAAATGTGTTAATTTTGCCGATTTCATCTGAATCAAGCAGGTGTGACCAAGTCTTTTCTCTTTTTTTTTCATATGCTTCTGATTTAATTTCCTCCACATATTAAACTCTCGCTGTGACATTATGGTCCAACACACCAGATTTTAAATTCAGTTATCTTCCAGTTTGAGCCTGATCCATTACAACACATTGCGTCCCTGTTAGACAAGTTTCCATCTTCCTGCAGTCGGTCTCCATTTGATCCAACATCCCATCGCTTCCTGGGAGGCAGTTTAACTGGATTTATGGGATACTTTTTGTCCTGCTGATATTTTTTGGCCAGCTCGATGGCTTTCTAAAGCTGGGCTTCTCCTCCTCAAGGGCTCTTTGAAGTGGGCTCTCCATCCTCCATCATTCTGTAATTATCAGGGAGGAGTTTGATGGCCGAACATAAAGTGATGTTGCCCTGCCGTAAATCCTGCTGGATAGAGATCGACGGACAGAACAAGCGAAGAGGGAAAACAAGACGGTCGGTGGGATCGCTGATCTACAGAAGTGTCAGTTTGCCTTCATCTGGAGGAGTCAGATGCTCAGTGATCGTCCATCAGCCGAGGAACTGGAGAGGCAGGACAGCTTAACACATCAAAGCTGGACAAATGAGATTTTCTCTTTACGTAAAACCTATAACGGTCTTCTCGCACTTTGCTTCTTCTGCAGCACTGTTTTCCATTCCCGCTGAGCCGTGTGACCTCCCACCGTACCGGTTTTAAAGGATGTTTGAGTTGAACACGACTCACAGCTTCACACCTCTTACAGAACACACAACAAAGCTGAAGTGGAATATAATATAATACAAGAGGAAGCTGCCAAATGGCTGCACATGTTTTCAGTGCGTGGAGGCGTGAGTGCAGGGTGCTGAGGGGGCCGCAGAACCCCCTAAATCATGCATGATTGAAAACATTGGCTAATACTTAACGCTTATGTTTCCCCCAGTTTTTACTTGGATATATACGTGTAGCTTACTGGTATTTGTGACTGGTTTTTCTCTGTTAATGTAAAGTGATGCGAGTCGCAGCAGGTTGTTTCTATTGCTCGCCAACACACTGAGGTTTTGTTCAGGTGAATCAAGGCACTGATCAACGAGAGAGAGAGAGTGATGTAATACAAACTTTTATTTGATGATGAAACCTAATGTAGCTCAGCGTAATCTCAGATTTAGCAGTGAAGTAACTGAACTGCAGTCTGAGGCCTCAAGTCCTTCATGAACCTCCTGTATGTTGGTCACTATAAACAAACATTTCAAAAGGAAAATATTGTACTTTTTATTTACATTACAGCTTTAGTTACTCATCTTCAAAGATTTTACATGATAAAATGCACATTTTGGGCTATTAAAATAAAAAAGTAATGGCTTCCAACCTTTTACAAAGTCTTATAAAAAGTCTCCTTGGAGTCCGTCTCTCAGAGTTCCTTCAGAGACTTTTCCCCCTTTAAATTCTCTACCTGGTTTAATTTAAATAACAGTTTGAGACACAAAGAATTCAAATCCTTCAAACAAAATGTTTCCCAACCCATCAAAAATAGGAGAAATATCCACAAAGTGGAAACAGCTTTTTGTATCAGAGCTCTGTTTTTTCTTCTTGTCTCTCATTAATTGTCTGTCCAGCGTTCAGATTTATGTGGAGACACAGACCAAAAACCACAGGACAGCACCGACTCGCTGTGAGTAAAGCAGGTAAAACAGTAAAATGCTGTTCACACACTGACTCATTACTATTAATAATGTGATTTATTAGATCAGTCAGACGAGCTGATTACTTTTACTTTGAATTGTTTTAGGTGATAATACTTCTATACTTTTAGCTAAGTATGATTTTGAACGCAGTACTTTTGTTAACGTTTGTTAAAGATGGTCAGAAAATCAACATCGTCCTTCAAGTGACTGTTGACGTTTTACATACAATTATTCCTGAACCTCAGCCGAGACTTTGAGCGTCTCAACAGAACCGTGAAGAAGTTTCATCACCATCATAAGTTCAGTATGAACATTTCACATTAATATGTCATTATGTTGATAAAAAATGATCAAGTTGCAGTTGAATATAAATGTATTTTCTACATTTCTATGCTGCAGACACACTGTCTGTTACCTCCTGTTCCACATGTGACCTGAAAGTCTTCTTTTGCAGGTTGTGCGTCTGACTAAAACTCATTTGTCACAGGAATGAGGACATTAACGTCTCTGTGGAATGAACCTGATCTGAGTCAGTCTGCAGGTTTTGCTGAAGGTCTAAAAATGTTTTTATCCTGAAGAACAAACTGAAATGCCACTGAAATGCCACCGCTCTGCTCTTTATATTTGGCTCGTCATTTAGAACGCTGAAGGAAAACGGCGCCTCGTCCTCATCCTGACTTCGTCTCTTAATGATGTGTTTTAAATGAGCGGCAGCGGCGCGCAGGTCAGAGGTCAGTTTGAAGGAAAAAAAGCCACGAAAAGCTGTGTGATCTCCGCAGATTGTTAGCATGACTCAGCTGATGCAGGAAGTGACATCATGTACAGGTAAAGTGCCCTTCAGCAACTTACTGATGTGATTGATCAGAGCTTCGGATAGAAGAAAAAAAGGTCACCTGTCTTCTGTTTTCAGCTTTAGATGCATGTTTTAACTTTCAGTGACAAGCAAATATCTGCCAAAACAGCCAGACTTTGATTAAAGTTGCTCAGATCCATGAAAGAAATGCCCTCATGCCTTTCTTTGGCTCAGATGTACCTCCACACCTTTGCTTACCTGTAGTTTTCCCCACCGCTCACCTGCAGCTTCGACTCAACTCGTCCAACACACAGACCTCATCAGAAGCTTCGCTATCTGGCAAACGCCTCCAAGTAACGGTTGTAACTTTCTTCGTCAACACCCCCGAAGCCATATGAAATGTCCTGTCAACATTTGTCATGAGTCATCACGTAACTTGGCAGGCTAATGTTGGCTAACATCATCCGCTGCTTTGTTTGGACACAGTCAGCGGGCAGAAAAACAAACTGACATGCTGGCTCTGACTCGCTGTGTGTGCCCGAACACCAGGTGAGACGTCCTCCCCGGCTGCAGGTACCTTGTGATTGTTTCACATGGCCACTGAGCCAAACACTGATTCCGTGCCAGGCTAGTGGTTTCCCTCTGTTTCCACTGATTATGCTAAGCTAGGATAACCGCATCCTGACTCCAGCTCCATACCAAACACACAGACATGAGACTGGCATCCATCTACTCATCTCACGCTCAGAAATAAAGACAATAAGAGCAAAAAATTGAACTATTCCCTTAAATTAAATCAGTTTTTCCCGCTTCTGTTTCTTCAAACGTGCTGGGGACGGCAGAAGCCGGACCCTCCTCTGCTCTGGCTGACTGAAGTTGCTTCCTGTCTGTAATCTGAGATAAATGAGGATCCACTGCTGGACCGGGCCGACGTCGACTGATGCGAATGTGAACTGTTGGTACATTCAGTGTCTCTTTCTGTGTGACAGTGACAGTGTGATGACAGGCAGCAGGTTTACAACTGATCTGCAGTCAGGCGGGAGGATCGCCTCCAGGAGGGGGAGGAGGGTTAGCAGACCAATCAGCAGCGGGGAGCTGTCAGGACCAATGAGCATCAGTGCTGAGGGAGAGCTGCAGAGGATGACGGGACAGAGAGCAGATATGACCTACGATCAGCAGTGAATCCTCATCACTGAGACACGTCCGAAAACGTCAAAGACGCAGCTTCCTGAGCTCAAATTAGGAAACCAGCGATCGGTCAATTTAATCTGAGACTCTCTGAAGGTTACAGCCTGAAACAGATGATTCACGTCTACTTCAATATTTCACACTTTGTATTCTTCAGAGCGGCAGCGTTTTTGTGAAGTGACGACAATTTGGGACCCTTGTCAACCAATAGGAGAGCGTTTCATCACTGTTGCAGAGCTGAAGATTTTCACCTTCTGCTTGTTAAAATTTTACCTGAAACTCAAAGTTTGAGTGATCAAACATCTCGTTAGCTGTCAGTCTGAGCTGTGATCAGACCTGTGCAGACAGACGGCTGATGACTAGCTGCTGATACTCAGATATTACTGTTATTTCCCGATGATGTGAAATTATGTGAGAATATTTCTCAAAAGTCAGAGGTAATATTTTCTGGAATAAACCTGTCGAGTTGTTAGTCGCCCTCAACAGCCTTGAACAGACTGAAATAAATCCCTGAAGTTCAGAATCACTGTGAAAAGTCCAGATGAAGGCTGGGAAATGAGTTAGACACAACTCAGAAATTTAGAGAAAAACCCTGAAAAATCCAGATTAAATCTGAGTCTGAAATAATCCTTACAAAGTCTGGGAAAAAAAGTCAAGGCTAACCTTGAAACGCCTGGGAAAACCATAACCCTGAGAAGATAGCAATGATAGAAAATTTAGGAATAAACATGGAAAGTCAAAAAACTCAAAAAGTCTAGAACAGCAGTAAACACTGATAACTGTTCTTGATCTGTGGCCTTTGCTCTGCAGATTAAAGGGTTGAATACAGTATTTTTGCAGACTCAGTGAAACATCTAAAGCCTGTAAACTCAGATTTGCAGCTCCTGAGGACCAGTGACCGTGTCTCCGTCCACCAGGCGGTCCAGTTTGTGAACAGCGAGCTTCTGCTGAACTCAATGTGAATGGCGGCTCAGTGTCGGCGGACGCCTGTCAGCGAGCATCACATCCTGCGGCGCGCAGGGAGCGTCGTCCTCCCACAGCTTAACCCCAAAATGTCACGCTGACGCCCGCCTGCCACAGAGAGACGCGAAGAGACGATCCGAGGAGCCGGTTGATGATAATCTGGAAGAACAACGTTTGCGACGACTTGCTGTGACATCATCATCCCGAGGCTCGGACAGAAACGACGCAATGCGTTCTGATTTTGACCTGTGACCATCTGCAGCCTGCAGCAGGAAACATCAGGGTTCATGTGTTCACAGCTCGGTCCAGCACACACGTCGTGTGACTGGTGCTGCGTTTAAGACCAAAGAAATCCAGACCAGACCTTCTGTCAACAATCCAGAACAAAACAGGAATGAATGTATCTGACAAACTGATGGAAGGAAAGGGGAAGGAAACACAGGACCAATGAAAAAAATCCAAATTAGATTACAAATCAAAAACACAAAAGAAAATCTCACAGCACACTGTCCCACACTGAATGCTAGAAAGTCAGGAACGGCCCTGAAATGTAAGAAATCAGCCTGAAAAGTCAGAAATGACACTGAAAAGTGAAGTAAGAGGATGAAAAATCCAGAATAAACCCAAAAGAAAGCAGAAATAATCCAAAATTTCCAGATTAATCCTCTTAAAGTGAAGAATAAAGACAAGACAAGTCCAGAAAAATCTGGGCTAAAAGAAGACATTAATGAGAAAGAAAACCATGAAGTCCAGAATGAGCATAAAAAGTCAAGAAAAGCCCTGAAATCACTTAATTTAAACTGTCAGGAATAAAGCAGCCACAACTCTGGAAACACAGAATAAACCTGATAAGAACACACCTGAAATAAACCCGATAACCCTGAAAAGTGCAGAACAAGTCACAAACAGCCCAGAGAATTTATGGATCATCCCAAAATATGAAAAACAAACCCTGAAAGATCCCAAATAACAATGAAAAGTCTTAGATAGCTCTGACAAGTCCACCATGTCTGTACCTGGAAAGTAAGATAACATTCATATCACATTTAAAATAGAAATAAAAAGTCCAGAATAAACAATTAAATCCAATCCGACGATACTGCAGCCTGACAAAATGAAGCCATTTAAGGAAACAGAAAAAATATCTCAATATAATAATAAGTAGCAGGAGTCTGATGGGCGACAAACCGTCTGGTGGGGGGACACGGTGATTAGACCGTCACTGAAGAACCCGTCCAGGTAATAGCCTCCTCCGCACAGGAAGAAAACCATTTAGCTGAAAGCTGGAGGTGCGGCGGGGCGAGCGGTGATTTGTTTGGAAGCTCGGGAAAATGCTGTTAAAAGGTTTTGTCTCTGTTGTTGAATTACTTTGTCTTTTCTCTCCCCGAAGCGTTTTTTAATAAAAAAAAGAATAAGACAAAGGACAGACACGGAAAGGTCTGTTTAACAACCACCAGAGCTGCTGTGAAAACCCACATCGTGTGTGTGTGTGTGTGTGTGTGTGTGTGTGTGTGTGTGTGTGTGTGGAGTCTCATTTGGTGAAGACACAGGAATCCTGATGTCCTGCAGAGGCATTCAGATCTGCAGCTGTTCACTTCGGCCTCACAAACTGCTGCAAAGTGTCAACGTGTCAGGAGGGTTTTAGCTCAATCTGCCACCAGGGGGCGTCCAAACAAGGCAATTAACAGGAGTGAGAGGCTACAGCGATGCTGGCGGCACTGTGAGGCTTCGAGCTAAATGCTAACATGCTAACAGTGGTAGCATTATGATGTTAAGCAGATTCACAATCATTAGCATGTTAGCATGCTAGTGTTCGCTAATTAGCACTAACCACAGAGTATGAGGCCGATGTGAGCGTCATTAATTCAACAAGTAACGGATTATAAACTGAAGCTGGACGACCAGATGATGGCGCTAGACGAAAAGAAACAGGATCACAAAAGTGAGTGCGGTTTATCCTCTGATAAGCTAGCTGAGCATTAGCGAGAAAACAAACCAAAAGTAAAAGTACCACAGAGCGGCCTCTGTCACTGCTGTATTAATACATGATAACATATAAATCTGACAGCTTCTCTTTGCACACTGTGCCACAATACACTAAAACAATCTAGTTATGTGTACATTAATAATAACTAATTACTTTTAGATGCAATAATTAAAATATTTCAGTTACTTAGAGAGAAGTAACTAGTGACTGTAACTAATTGCTAATTTTCTGTTTCTCTGAGAGGATCTGCAGCTTCTCTGTTTTACATCATCGTGAACTGAACAGCGTATCTTTGGGTTTTGGATTATTGGTCGGACGAAAAAAGACATCTGAAGACTTTGGACTCTGGGTCGACATGTTTTCAGACATTTTGTAGACTGATTAAAAACAGATAATATAACCACCCCCGGCTGACTGTGTCCCGCCCGCTCACTCGGACACACCTGGCAGCATCGAGTGCAGAATAAAAAGCTTCTCCCACAGCAGTCTGAGCCTCTGACACGCTGAGACGTGACGGCTGAGCAGCAGAGAGGAAGAGATGAGTGTAGGAGTGTGGAGGAAACACAAATGAAGCATGAAGTGTGTACAGAGGCAGGAGGAGAAGAAGAAGATGGCTCCTCCACTTATGAACGAGCCTCCCGAGATGACAGCTCCTCCTCTGACCGACTCATTCATGCAAAAAACGATTTCCATCCGCAGCCAAATAAATGTCAGGTTACCGTCTGCACTCGTCAGCGTCGCTTCACGCCGTGACTCAACACGCCGCACGTCACCGACGCGTTTCACAACATGTCAGCGAGGACGGGCGGGACGAGAGCGAGGCCTCAGGGCGACCTGAAAAATCAGGGAGCAAAGAGGACGACAAACAACCAACCAACACAAAAACTGCTGCCCATGAGCTTCTGAGGAGCTGCCTTGCTCAGAGGCTCAGTTAGAGGCTACATTTGCACCAACTGTTAGGTGACCAGAATAAGCTCATCCTTACATTTGGCCTCGATTAATGCGCCTAAACGTCTCTCATAATGCTGAATGTTAGTGTTTGCAGAAACATCTCCAGCTGCTCTGTCACTCAACACATTAGCATCCCTATAGCCACGGTGCTAACGTGGCTAAGAAAAAAAAACTGTGGGGGGGTCACAAAAAGGTCAAGGGTTCTTCTCTTTAATTTATTAAGTACATATTTATCAGCCTAATAACACATTATGGTGAAATTGGTTATCATATCTACCATAATTATGATAAACGTCTGACAAAAAATGCTTTAATAATGCATGAAGCCTGCTTGAGTCCTGGTACACGATGATAGATAATGTTTTTGCATCTTTATGAATAATAAAACCATCCTTCGCATTATCTTGATCAGCGCTTCACTCTGGTGTCTTTGTCAGAGCTTATAATCACACATGATTATCTGTAAATCAGATACAGGTTTAAGTACTGTCCCATAAAACACACAGAGCCTGCAGATCTTCTGAATCCTCACTCCCTCTTCTGTTAATTCTGCCTGTTTTCACCTGCATGTACAGCTCAATACGCCGTTAAATCAGCGCATCCACACCTTCGGTTCATTCAGCCCCATGCAGCTATAAAGAGCAGGAAAATAACTGAGGCTTTATATTCAGTCCAGAAAGCTGATTTGTCCTGCAAACACAGATCAGGAGAGAAGCTTCTTAAACTTATCATGCAGGAAATTTACACGTGACAGACAAGAAACGATGAAACAGTTGTGCAAAGTGGGCCAGCTGGAGATCAACGTTAAATATTAGCATGTGAGGATAATGTGCATGAGAGGAAATGGTGATTTCATTTTCTAAGGACGGCTGACTGGAGAGACGGCGCTAAGGGGACGCTACTGTATGTCCCCTTAAAACGGATAAAGACGGGGAGTAAAACCTGAAGGTGGCAGCAATGTAGACGCCAGCTGCCGTAAAACCTCAAAGAAGAAGAAGCTTCTTAAACCTTTTTCTATCTACGTAAACCAACTGAAACCAAAACACGACAAACAAGACGAAACACGTCCAGCTTGAAACTGCTGCTCCTCGTCAGCGTTTGTTAGCAAACATCTGCTAACATCAAACATCTTCGAAAAGTCTGCAGACGTGCTCGTGGCTACATCAGCCAAACATTAGCATGTTAGCATGCTCATAAATTATAAGATAAGCTAATGCTTAATACTTTTTAATGCTAATGTTTAACACCTTTTCTATTCCTCTTAGTTTAGCTTGTTACTAGCAGGCTAACGTTCACTGACTGTTGTCAGTTTTGCAGGTGTTTGATTGAGGAAGTTCATGTCTGTACAAAATCTAATGTATTTATAATTCAGTTGAATTATAAGCCACAAAATCTGTCCAATAACTGTTGAGAGATTTCAGTCTGAACCAAAGTCCGCTGAACACTGCTGTCCCTGAGCTGTGAGCATGGCTAAAAAGCTGGAAAACTCAGAATGATGGAGACCAGACTGTGGATCAAAAACAGCTCGGAGCTGTCCTTCATCATATCAAACAGTGACGAAGCTGAGTTGTTTTATCATCTCTTTATCCTGCAGCACAGACGCTCAG
Organism: Chaetodon trifasciatus; assembly: GCA_037975065.1. Lineage (NCBI taxonomy): Eukaryota > Metazoa > Chordata > Actinopteri > Chaetodontiformes > Chaetodontidae > Chaetodon > Chaetodon trifasciatus. The sequence continues at coordinate 2,343,110 of JBBMOE010000030.1, forward strand.
TGACTGACAGGACCCACCGCGGGAACAACGCCACCGACTGTAACCACAGAGCAGATCTACGAAGCAGAGGGGGACGGCCTGAGACGGATCGCTCGGTGGTGATGAATGAGCCACAGCAGCTTTGACATTGACAAGGACGAGAGACAAAGCATGTTCAAGTCCCACAGGAGGAGGAGGAGGAGGAGGAGGAGGAAGGACAGACTTCAGAGTAACCTCACATGAAACGAAGACGCAGCCTGCAGGTCTGCAGAACAGCTGCAGGGGAAGCAGAGAGCAGACCACCAAGAGCATAACGAAGAGACGTGGACGAGCTGCAGGTGAGAGAGCGTGAGGGAAAGAGCGGTGTGTGTGTGTGTGTGTGTGTGTGTGTGTGTGTGTGTGTGTGTGTGTGTGTGTGTGTGTGTGTG
>JBBMOE010000030.1:2343696-2372445 GCA_037975065.1 Chaetodon trifasciatus
GAGGAGGAGGAGGAGGAGGAGGAGGAGGAGTTAAGTTCATTGTGACCAAACAATGAGAAATAAAATATTGTGTCCTGGAGGTGAAGAAGTAAATGCAAACTGAAAAGCGTGAAGCAAACAGTTGGTTTCACCAGAGCCTCAATCAGCCAATCAGCTCTGGCGAGCAACGGCATCGCATCGCATCACAGGTGAAAGGTCGGTTCCGGACGGGTAAACCACCTCTGAGCGCTAACAGTGTTTGAACTTCTACCGATGAGGCTGAAGCAGGTCAAAGGTCGCCATCTCTGCCCCGACTGCTGTGAGTCACAGCAGAGGGATTCTCCTCCTTCAGCGTGTCCTCAACCAAATCCAAAATAACAGTCTGAGGAGACGGAGGGGGGTCACGACTATTCGCGTTACGTAAGCGGACGCCCGAGGGGCTCCCGTCCACCGATCCGCCAATCAGGAGCCGAGAAGGCTTTTAGTGACGCTTAGATTCACCGCAGCTGGCCGGGCGGCGAGATCTGTGGGAAACCGACGCCGCTGAGGGTGGAGGAGCGCGAGAGGCGGCTGGTGCTGCTGTCCGGTCGAGACGAAACAACAATCTGAGAGACGGAGACGTTCACAGCCGAGGAGGGAGGAGACGTGACCCCTCCTGTCCTCCTCCAGCCTCCGTTTGTCTTCATTCACGCTGAACCAGGAGCAACGAATCTCCACGTCTGCTCCAACAGCAGAAGAAGAAGAAGATTAAAGTAAGGGTGAAAACAGAAGCGTCAAAGGTCTCCAGACTCTTATGAATAAGATATTATCATATCTTAGTGTTTCTATTCTTAATTGCATGTTATTGTTTACATACACATATATTATCACACACTACCACATATTCATAAATATGTAATCATCACTGCATACATATTGTTGTTATACACATAAACTTTCTTATACTGCTGTATTGTTAGTCATATTTATATTAGTATAGCAGTCGGTCGCCCACTCAGAGTCTGGTTCTGTTGGCGGCTTCGTGCGTCCTCTCGGGGGGGTTGTGGGGTCTCTGTGGATTAAAGAGTGTGTAGACCTGATCTATATGTGAATCAAACTTTCAATCAATCAAACTTTATTTATATAGCACCTTTCATACATAGAATGCAACTCAAGGTGCTTAACAAAAGATAAAAACAAGTAAAGTCTGTACAACGCCCATTCCCAAACACGAATAGTGTCACGACATGACTTCAGTTTTAGAAAATAAAATTGAATTGAAACTGAGATACTGGCTCACCAGAACAGATCAGAGGGAGCAATAAAAAAATGTTCTACAATGAACCTCTAACCCGCCACAACACGGGCCGCGTTCTGAGGCCTGACCGCCGCGACCCGGCTCGGTTGCGGCCCCGGGCCCTCGCTGCATGTCGTCCTGTCTCCCTCCAGCTGTCGCCATCAAAAACAAAGCAGGAGTGCTCTGAGAATAAAACCTCTGATCAGATGTTTTACAGTTGATAACTGTTTCCCTGATTTATTATCTTCCATGAACGCAGAACAGAACATCATACAATATCGTTAATATTTTATTGATCATTTTATTTATTTTATTTTGAAACAGCCTGGCCTCACATTAGATCAGCTAACCAATCAATAAGCAGCATTCGACTGAAGGGGCGTTATATATATATATTCCTTGCTACAAGGTCTTCTGGGAGCCTCCTCGCTCCTCACCCCCTCAAAGACGCATTTTGGGGAACATCCTCGATGATGCCTGACCTCGATTGATTTCCGGTCACGGGTCGCAGGGCGAGGAGGAAGCGGGAAAGCACCGATAGGGTCTGACAATGACGGAGGAGACGGCTCGCCACTTCCTGTCGAGTACCAACAGTCAACAGTGGCTTCTTTTGACCACTATAACCTCACAGCAGCTTAACCTCTGAGGAGTCAGATTTGTTGGCTGGGTTTGAGGCTGAGGATCAGGATAAGGCATCATCATATATAAAAAAAAAAAATAACACCTGACAGCCAATCAGAAACGAGTATTTTCTGTGACTGTAGAATAAACCTTTTTGAGAAATAATTAATAAAAATCCTGCTGGCCTATAATCTACTTTCTGCTCTCAGTGGGCACTGAACTCTACATGCGTCCTGAGTCCAGGAACGAAGTGACACCTGATAACAGGTGACCCCCCCCCCCCATGAAGATGAAGATACAAACATTTCCTGCTTCGTCTCGTCTGTAATCACTCAGCAGCAACATGTTGCACCGAATGAAAGATGGAGTAATTTCTCTTGTGTGATAAATGATGTGAACACCTAAATCCCCATTTTCCTCCGTGATTAATGGAGTCTGTTGGTAATGAAACCAGCTGACCTCTGACCTTTCTCACCACTGACTCCACAGCAGAGCATCATCTGACCTCATTCCCACATAGATCAGATTTCTCATCTGGTGGCGGAACGACCTTTTTTCCCTGCAGCACGGAAATAAACCAAAGGAGGAGATGAACCGAGAGCAAGCGGAGCGCCTTCGCCGTGAGGCCGCGAGGGTCCGACCACACGACGGCCGCAAGAGAAGCTCCAGCAAGTCTCAAGTCACTTGAGACAAGCAAGTCTCGGGCTGTTTAAGACTCGTCTCATGTCACTGGACAGAAGTTTCTGGGTCAAGTTTCTCATCATTTGACAGCATTTGGAGTCAAATCTCTTAAGTCATTTGAGACAAGTCCGAGACAAGTCTGAAGCCGTCTGAGTCAAGTCTCCAGTCATGTGACGTTGGTCTGAGTTGGGCCTCAACTCTCTGAAGACAAGTTTGAGACAAGTTTCTCATCATTTGACAGTATTCCAAGTCAAGTCTTGAGTCACTGGAAACAAGTCCACATCGAGTCTCATCCAGCGCAGAAAGAAAGCCGATGACGATATTTTCTGAGATGGTGAACTTCAGGACAGAACTGGACAAACGTCCTCCACCGTTTTCACGTTTTAACATCATTTTGAGTTTTCAGTCATTGCGCTTTCGTCATGTTCTCACAGCTTAGTCAGTCTGAAATTTCCAATAAAAGAGTGGAAAACTGTTGAACGTGTTGAAAACTGGATGGATTACAAACTGAGGCCTTCAAAGTGGGCATAAAGCACAGAAAGCTTTATTAACACTGACAAAAAACAAAGAGGACGATGACTTCAGACAGCTTAACGAGGTCGTTACGATCAGACGCACTAATGAATTGCCGCTACAATGTGCAAATTCCCCTCAACTGGATTCCATTATCCGCCCTCTCCTCCATCTTTTTCCATGCGGAGGGAAATTACATTTGTTAGCCAACAACAGAACAATAATTGAGACAGATCAGGCGGCGGACGCCTCCGGCTTACATTCATTTTGGACCATAACGTGAGATGAGTTTGCTGATTGGACGCGATGCTGCTGCTCGGACCGAGACGTCCAGGTCACGCTGTCGGCTGATGAGATATGTGAGTCTGAACATCTGTCTGTGATTGGCTGTGGGAGGATGGCATGCAGTGACATCACCTGCCGCTGGTAGACAGGAGTCCCTCCATCATTTTGTCCAGAAAGAGATGTTCCAGGTTTCAGGTCATTTAAGACAAGTCCAAGTCAGGTATAAAGTCATTTGAGACGAGTGTCAAATCTTTTGAGTCGGCGTCAAAATCTCAAGTGATCTGAGACAAAGACGAGTCAAATCTCAATTGACTGGAGACAAGTTTTATGTTGTTTGAGACTGGTTTGAGACAAAGCTGAAGACACTCAAGTCAAGTCAAGTCTCAAGTCATTTGAGACGAGTCTGATTCAAATCTCGCCTCAATTCAGTAAGTAATCTGAGACAAGTCTCAGTTAAGATTCAAGGCTCAGGTCATTTTAAACAAGTCCAAGTCATGTCTCAAGCCCAATTAAGACATGACACAAGTAACTGGTGACACGTCTAAGACAAGTCTCGGGTCTTTTAAGATGTATTTGAGTGGTAAAGCTTTAGGGAAAACACCTCTGAACACGTCTTCAGGCTAAAGATCAGCTCTGTCACTCAGAGGCTGAAAAGTGAATATTTCTGGAGAGCTTTTTCCGGAGACGTCTCAGACTCACACCACAGGACTCTTTCCTCTCTCTCAACCTGGAAACGTTTTGTATCATCAAGCACAATAATGTCCACCTGTCTGATCTTCATCACTTCGTTCTGTCTGAGGATGAGGCGAATCAGATGTGCCGGATCAATAATCTATCACAGTACAGAACGATTCAATCTGCAGCCAAACACAATAAATCAGACGGAGAAAGAAGACGAGGAAACAAGAGAATCAAAGACCGGAAGATAAAGATCCGCAGGAGGGAAGAAAAGCTTCACATCAGCGATGTCCTCGTACTGAGACGTCTTTGAGGAAAGCAGAGATGACTGGAAATACTCTGCAGCTGAGCTGTCAACAACATCTGATTGGCCAGGCGCTCAGCGTACAGCAGGATGCCTGTTCACCCCAAAACCATCAGCTGTGAGTCACTACAAATCTACACTCAGCCGCATCAGGCTAAAACTGCTGCACTAATACAACCGTCCTGAAGTCAACCCTCCCTTCATGAAGGTTCAGGTTTCGTTCCAGAGAGGTGCTGATTCAACAGTGCCATCGTTTACGGTGCTGAGAGGTGTTTCTGATATTTTGTCCACCCCCCTGAACGAGCACTGATGATAACCTTCGTCGTCGCCGACTGCTTCGCCTCAGACTGGAAACTGTGAAGACATCTACGGCTCAGCAGATGATGAGCTGGGGCAGTGCTTTGTCGAGTGGAGGAGTGGACGTCTTGTATTAATCAAACGGGTCCATTTTCTCTCATTGAACTCTGGGTAAATTGTCTTAAAGTGGCTATAATCGGTCTTTTTTTATTGGCAATGAATCACATGACGCCTTGTATGTCGAAGCCGTCACTCAGAGGCTGAAGAGCTCAGCGGAGCTGCAGAGTTGGACAGATTTCTCTGTGGGTTCGTCACTCTTTCAGCTCCTCCTGTTGCTTCTCTGCCACGTTTACTGTTCGGTTAACGTGGCGCTGCCATGTTGTTGGGGAGCGTGATGTCCCCGGCAATGTCACGGATGATACTGACTGACAGCGATACTTTTCTTCTTCTATGGTTTGAGGCGATCGTTCTGCCGGAGTTCTCCTCCTCTCTGACAGTTTATCAGGAGCGGTGTAGGAAGGTTCCCTCTGTTTTCATCCCTCCCTCTGTTATTTTCTCACCTCTTTCATTTCTTATTTTGTGTTTTTGGCCGAGCCGGCAGCGAGCTCATAAACAGACACTCGGCGGTTCTGCCTCTCCCACGCAGAGATGGAAATATAACGCAGCAGCGTGAGCGACTGTCGCAGCAGAGCATCCTCCTGAAGACCAGGCCATCCTCAGACTGTGCAACATTGTGTGAAATGGATGTGCAAATATTATGCAAATGCTCTCGGAGCATATCACAGTTTCAGATGGAGTATCTCACCTCTGACAGCCTCTGTGAAGCTTCTGAAGAGGGAGGTTTATTAACAGCAGAGCTCCTCCGAATGAATAGGACAGACACTGAGGATTTATCTGTTCTCAGCTCTCCCACTCCTAAAAAAAACGTGCTCTTTGTTTCTCGACGTTGCCACATGCTGCTGATTAAACAGCTCCATGCAAATGCGCGATGGCATCGATCAGTCAATCCCCCGCTGAGCTGAAAAACACAGATCCTGACACATCACATCCAGTGACTGCATGATAATTGTAAACTTTTCCCTCATTAAACGCAGTACGTGACCTTTGCAGTGTGATGGTTTTCCCTGAAGGTTAACTTTTCAGAAAAATGCACCAATTTGTTGTGACGTTAGCGTGGGCAGTATTTATTTAAGGTGAGGATCACTGCAAAGCACGGCGGGAGGACGTGACAGTTTAAATAGATGAAATGTGGACAAACTTTCAGAAAAGGCCGGCGGTGAATCCGCTCGCCGTGCCATCGCCATGAAAGTCGCTTCTCTCTGCTCGAGTAACGATAGAAACCAGCGTTTAACTTCAAATATGTCAGAGCACTTTTTAAAACACACAGGTCCAAAGCGCTTCACACACACAAAGAGACACGTTACTGTATAAAACACAGCACGATGAGGGACAAACAAAAAAGGAAACGCTTGTCGTATCGGGAGATGTTTTTCGGTGGGAGGGGGAGGTAAAATATCTGGTGTTCTTGAAACCTAAAGCTGCTTTCAGAACCAGCAACACAGGAGCTGCAGTCAGCGCTATTCATTAGTTCATATTAAATAAATCACAAGCGCAAATGTGTGAAAATCACATTTCTCTTTCACACAGCGTCAACCCGATGAAGCCTGTGGTGATAAGCGCTTGTGATTTAATTCATGTGAACGTATGAATCATACTAACACGATGCTCCCACTGTGTCAACATTTTTCCGTGCTGCAGCTTTTGCCTCCGAAGAAAAAAGAACCAAACTTTAACATCACGCTGGGCGACCCGCTCGCAATGCGCCTTCAGTGGAAACCGTTTCAGGACAATATGTGAAGCTTCGCTTTGCTAATCACCTATTCAGAGGACATATAAGAGCACAACACTCGCTGCATTTGTCTGCATCATGACTGCTTTTACTGAAGTGACATTTTCAAATGCAGAACTCAAAATGAGTGTTTACGTTGAGGTACGGCTGCTTTTACTTCACGTCACAGCCCATGAAAATGTTGTTCTCAGCCTCTGATGTGCAGGTGTACTCCAGGTGTGGTTATGGAGGTGCATCAGTGGTGCCGACTGTGTTCAATGGTGATACTGGAGAGAAAATGTCAACCGAGAGCAGCAAAACACTGCTTTTAAACTGGGTGTTAAGTCACTCTATTAGTTCAGGGTCTGTCTCAGGGAGTGATGACACCAGAGCCCCCTAGACAGGAGGAGCTGTCCTGTTCAGCCCACTTGAGTGTGAATATTTTAATTAGATGAAATGCTCCCACCATAAGAAAAAACAGGGCTCCGGGAGTTTCTTCAGTGAGATGTTTGTATTACGTTACCTCAGCTGAGATCATGCTGCACACCAAAAACCAACTCTGGCAGTCAGTCCCTTAGAGTCCCGACAGCAGCTGAAGCTTGCGAGCAGCATCACGGGGACGAAACCTCGGCATCAGCAAAAATCTGGCTGTCCCCACCCCTCCCGCCTCCTCCCACCCGAGGCATCTCCAGCTAATTTTAGATAAGTGATGTTGTTGGGCCTTTCTGTCCTCATTAAGCTGGCCGTGCTCTAACACACACACATGAATCATACAGCTCATCACTAATTTAACAGAGTGGAATTTGTTTGCCGCTGCGCACAGCAACACGCCGCCTCCGGACGCAGTTTGTCTGCACGCGCCGAAGAAGACGAGGCAACAGCTGGGATCATCTTCTTGTGTCAGCGCACTGCGAGAAAATCCACCTGATAACGTAATCTATGCTGCGCTCAGCGCAGAGCTAACGAAGAGCTAATGGCTTAACGCGTTTCCTCCAGCGCTAAGTGACTTTTATGGCCGCCAGTCAGGTCCGTCTCCAGTCAAATCCTCAAAGGACTCATGACTAAAACCATGGAGAGGAAAAAAAGTCAGGGACTCCCAACAATGGCAGAGCGTGGTGAAGGCAGCAGTGTCGTACTGATGGAGTCTGTGCTGTGGAAATATCCGTCAGGTCAGATCATCCAATGTTTGCGTCATCAGCAAACGAAAACTGAAGCAGATCAGAAGAGGATCATCAAAAATATGATCAAATGCAAAACAGATGCAATTTGTTTCAAAGTGAAGGCCGACTCCTCTGCAGGTTGAGCTACAGTATAATTATAGTGAAGTGTAACCTCGGTGACTGTTGAATAGAGATCTTCAATGCTAACCGACCTACAGTGGCGTTGCTAGGGTCTCTTGGGGCTCCAAGCAAGAAATCCCTGGGGCCCCCACCCCACCTGTGCACGCCACAAAAATTTGGTTTTTGCACACATAAATGCACAATTTTTGGGACATTTGAGACGAACACTGAAAAAATTAGTGGTTCTCAAAGTGACCAACAGAAGCCCAGGCCTATCAATAATCGTTGTTGTAAACAAGTGGCTGGGGCCCCCCTAGTGGCCGGGGGCTCCAAGCAACTGCCTGGCTTGCCTGTCCGCAAGCCCCGCCCCTGCCGGCCTACCGAACTGAACCTACCCAACCATATTGGGTTGGGTAGGTTCTCTTTTTCGTTTGGTTTAGCACCGGTGTGTGGTGAAATCCTGAATCCTATTGCCGCCACGTTCCTCTGATTCTGACTGTGTTCGGTAGTGCGTTCAGTCCTTTGCAGGTTCAGAGTGTTACATTCAGTTCACAAGGAGGTCTATGAAAGCACTACACATGAGGTGAACAGCTCAGCAGTACAGAAATCAGACATCATGTTTGTTTCTGTGGCTTTCATCTCTTTAAGTAACAATGAGCAAACCACGTACAGTATGTGGCACTGGTACTGAAAACTGTAAGACCCGGCTTTAAGAGACGTTTTTTAAATGAAGGATCCGTAATTCAAACAGAATGTTTTCTCAGCTACGAGTTAACCAGCTAAGGTCAGCGCGCTGTACTACAAATAACAGCAGACAGATGGTTTACATTCACTCGTGTTGTCAGAGCATCACCGCCAAGAAAGCCGCTTCACCTCTTCTCTGTTTGGCTCGAGCAGCTTCAGGATTTTTTAATCCTCTGAACACAATATTTATCCAGACTGAGAAAACATCCACCGTCTGCTCACGCTGATTAAACACTCCATATTGACATCTGTCTCCTTTACATCACTTCTGTCTGTCTTTGTTGGGTTAGAGCTGCTGTTCTGCTGCCGGAGAAACAAAAGATGTTGTCATAGTAATGAAGATGTGGTGAAATTGGAACATGGGGAAAGGAGGAACGTTAATGATGATTCCAGAGCGAGGAGCCTGAAAAGCTCTGAAATTCCTCCTGTAGCTTCAGAGACACCGTTAATAAAGCTGACAATTCCAACTGCAGCCACAGTGATAAAGAGCGCATCAACACGTCAACCCAGCGACTGACAGCACCTTGAGAAGACACAGCACGCCACCACACCTGCTCTTCAAAGGGTTGTTATCGACCAGGTTTTCTCCACCTTCACCTTCACCTTCCTGTGTGACTATTTTGCAAAAGGTTTGTGCTTTTTATCATTGCACAGGCTTTCAATGTACTCATTTTACAGCTGCTAACGGACAAGAAGTCCTCAGAGTCCTTGGCTAAGGCTAGTTAGCAGCTGTGTCTGATAGTTCATCATTCATCACGGCTGTGGCGACAAACCAGATGTTGACCAGTTGAATAAAAAGGAGCTGCAGTGCAGCAGCAAGCACACGACAGACAGAACTACAGACAACAGAAACGTCACCTGACAGCATTCTCTTACCTTGAACAGTCGCAGGATGTTGGCCACCATGATCGACACAGAGCTGGCCGACGCCCCGATGACGCCCACCACTTTATCCGGCTTGGCAAAGATGGGGGGGTCTCCATTAGCACAACGGACGTCAGAGCCATCCCTCTCAATGAGCGCCTGGACGAAGGTGAGCGACTGCTCGAGGGCGTAGGTGTCACGCGCACACGTGTCCAGGATTCGCGCCCCAAGCGTCACATTGGGCAGCAGCTCTGGGTCCTTGTTGATGAGGTCGATGGCGAACAGCATGGCCTCCAGCCGATGGATGCCCTTCTCCTTCTTCAGCTCGCCGCAGGGAACGCCCCTCTCGCCACGAGCATGGACTGGGAACAAACCGCCCAGGATGATGTCACCATCCAGCCGGATGGAGTGTGCGTACTCCTGCAGGGGCTGCTGGGAGTCCGTCAAAACAGCAGGCTTCTGGGAGGTGGCGCCTAGCAGCCAGCAGCTCTTAAGCATCAGCAGAGAGAGGAAGCAGTGGCCGGTGATGCTCGGGGGCTTCGAACCCCTCGCCATTTTACGGTGTGTCGAGCTGCAGGGAAAGGGAGCGGTGATGTGATCGCACAATCGACGGGCAGGTGGCTGCAGCGGTGATGTGGCGAGGACGGGACGAGCCAGACCATGGAGTCCCCCGTCACTCAAGGAATGGTCAACCAGGGCGGACAGTCCCACCTACGAACAATGACCCCGAGGTTTTCCTGCGGTACAGGTTCCTGGGTCGGACATAGCTGTCTGAGGCAGCGAAGGAGGTGGAGCTTCAGGGTCTCAGCAGCTCCTGTTTCACATTCTTCCAGAAACCTGTTGGAGATTCAGACAGAGGAGGAAACAAGATGATCAATAAACCAAAGTTCCCTGCAGTAGATCCGGAGCACAACTGAGCCCAGAGAGCTGAAAGCACCTCTTAAAGTGTCCAAAACCACTGATGGTGTATCTCCAACACTCTTACTCGCCAACTGTGTGTTGAACAAGACACCACAAAGGTTATTTTTCTCTAAGATGTTTAAAGATGTTTTTTTTTTTAAACTTTGGTTCATCTTCATCGGTTCTGGAAATGAAACTTTCCAGTTTCTGTCTGTTGTACCTGTTTTTGCTTCCTGGCTTCATGTTTGACTCCTCAACAGACCAAAAGCTGCACAATTAGTTAAGATGGCCTCTTATGTACTCTCCAAGCAGGAAGTGGAACAGACCAACTGTCTTGGTTCAGGAGGGGGGTTCACCACCTGGAATCCCTTTTCAATCTGACAGCTTCAGACTCCCAGTGGTTGATCATAGTGATCAAAGTGTAAATACTTTGTGTGCTTGAATTTTTTCTGAATTAAGCTTCAATCTTGTGGCAGGTAAATGTGCAGCAAAAGTCCAATAAATATGCATGTTAATCCTTTTTTGACATATACTCATTGAAAACAGTGCAAAAAAATATATTTAACGTTTGACCTCATCAGCTTCATTGATTTCTGTAAAAATCTGCTTATGGTGATTCTGATGCAGCAACACGTTTCACAGACTGAAAGATGTGGAACGCTCCAAAAACACCTGTTTGGATCATTCCACAGGTAAACAGGCTCACTGGTGACAGGTGAGAGGATCATGATTGGGTATGAAAGGGGCGTCCTGACAAGGCTCAGTCGTTCACAGAGGATGGAGCGAGTTCACCACTTTGTGAACACATGACTGGATGAAGGAGATGAACACATGGACTCGGGAACACTTCAGAAAACTGTTGTTGGTAAACACAGTTTGTTTGTAAATGACTGTGTTCTGTTTTATTTACACTTCACACAGCGCTCCAGCTTCTCTGGAATCTGGGATGTATTAAATCCAATCAGGTGTTCAAAGGGGGCTCATTTATTTTAACTTCGTGCTCGACATTTATGGATGTCACCTGATTAACATTCATTAAATTATGACTTGCTATCAGGGGGGAATGTTGCCATGCTTATGCTAATGACATTACCTGTACAGAGCACTGTTTTGGGGATGTTACCATCTGTTACTGGCTTGCACCAGATTCGTGTCATGGTCACCAGAGGGTGTATCTTAATGACTTTGGTGACCCTCTGACTTTTCCTTTTGTGCCACCAACAAGTCCAATTTGGACCAAATGCCTGAAAATGGCATTCACGTCAACCTCAGCTATACTTTCTGTTTATTGCTAAGTTAGCATGCTAACACACAAAAGTCAGATGGTGAACACAGTAAACATTATATCGACTAAACATCTGTCTTCGTACAGTCTCACAGCGCTGCGAGCCAGGTATCGTCCTACTATCATGTCCATCACTGGCATCCAACCATCATCAACGATATGACAGAGAGTTGGACTTCACCTCCTCACTGAGGTGAGAGGAGGAGAGGTGGTCATGTGGTGAAGGTTGCGTTGATGCTGTTAAACAAAGCAACGCTGACTCTCCAGGAAGTGAACAGCTGCCTCTGGTCTTTTGGTATTTTGTGGAGCCGTCCCTCCGACCCGACCCCCTCTGACTGACTGTTACTCTAACTGGAGCAGAGGAAACACGTTCTGGAGGGATGAAGCCCGTGTGGTCCATCTATCTGCAGACACCTTTGACCGGCTGGAGCGTTCAGGTGTCCACATACTTTTGGCCATGTAGTGTATTTAAAGAGATGCGGGTTGAGCTCTGAGTTTCTTTATGTCTGATCCTCAACACTTATTTCTCCACATCTCCCTCTCAGATCTTCCATATTGCTCCTCTATTTCTCAAACACACACTCTTCATCAGGCAAACACAATTCTAGAAAAAAAAACGAACATTGGCAATAAATAAATAGATAAATACTGATAGACCACGATGTCAAACATCCGCGCGCACACATGGACCCTCCTCTTAAGTGCGCGCGGTCAGACATTTGGTTCAGTTTCTTATCCACACCCCGCGAGCACGCACACACACACACACACACACACACACACACGCACGCACGCACGCACACGAGCCACTCAGCACGAGCTCAAGTTGCATTCCAGCAGACTCAGCTGAAAGCAGAAAATCCTGAATCTGATCTGAAACCAGCCGAAAAGCAACCCGCAGCGTGAGTGCCTCATTATTGATTGATAGCCTTCTGATCGATAAATGAATGAATTTACTGTACAGGTGGATTTACAAGACAATAATCTGAAGGATATGACAGTGAAAGCTCGTATCTCCAACATGGTCCCATCCCAAGAAACCAAGAACGACACAGAACAATAATAATAATAATAATAATAATAATAATAATAATAATAATAACATGCAACCCGCAATCTGTAATTGCTATAATTGGACACCAATTGAGTTTTTAAACCTGTTATATCTTGTAAATGGTGAATGTTGCGTTCAGGTACCTTCTCTCTCCGCTGCAGGTGTTTCCTCTGTCGGTGTCACAGGTCAGACAGATGTTTTCTGTCTCCAGCTGTTTGTCACATCACACAAACATTTTCCGCTAAATTCCTCCGCGGGGACTCGATCCGGTTCCGCATCAGCATCCATCAACCAAAAGATAAGATTTAATCCAAATCCACTTTTTCTGTCCCGCAGTTACAGAGTAGAGCTGCTCCCGGTAAATTCCTCTGAACGGCGGGTTTCTGACGCTCCGGATCACCTGCAGGCGTCGGTTCGACTCCCCGCCGCTCAGTCAGGGATGGAGGCTCCGGAGCCCGGGTCCCTGTCCTCCCAAAGACAGGACTCTCAGATCAGTGTGTTGGGCCGGTCACCACAGTAAAGACATGTTCACAACAGGCTCGAGTGATCAGAGAGGACCGAAGTCACGGACGCGCTTTTTTTCCGCTTCTCGCAGCTCTCCGAAGTGCGCGGTGCGGCTGTCCTGCGTCACAGGAAACACGGGAGGCTCTCGGGCTCATCACACCAGCAGAGTCCAGGCTGATGGGAGTCTAGGGGTCTCATCAAGTTCCCCGGCCACGCAGACGGTCTAAGGTCTGAGCAGGGACAGCATGATCCCGGTCCTGGAGGAGAGGAAAGTGCGCCTGAAACGCATGAAACCTGAGAGGAAGAGCGTGTGCGCGGTGAGTGCAGTAACATGTGAAGTTCATGAGCTTCATCATGCAGCCTGTCAGGGAGACGCGGCTCAGAGTGAAAGCAGCACAGGTGGAGGCAGGACGCCCCCCAGCGGACAAACACCGCAACTACACCCAAACTCACTCAGTTTTCCTCTGATCTTCATCGTCTGTCCAGGTTGGATTTGAAGATTCGTTACACTGCAAATTCTTTAAAGGATGGGTTCAAAAAGAACATAAATAATCCTCACATGGATCATATTTTGCTATCACTTAAATTAAAGTGTTTAAGTTTTAAAAACAACCCAAAATCTCCCACAATAATTTCCTTAACACCTCTGATTTAATTCAATCACTGATGTTTTTCCTCAAGCAGACAACGTTTGGATCTTCAGCTAATATTCAGCAGCAGAGAACAGCTTTAGGCTGTTTGGTGCTCCGCTGCCTTCCAGACATCTTGAAGCTCAGCATTAGATCTGATCAAGAAGAACATCATGCAATCACCTGTGGTGCATTCACTGACATCTTTAGTCTCTGCTACATGGAAAAGTTTGTCCTCCTGATGATAATTTGCAGGAGGCATTGGCTGGAACATGAATACTTCAATACTGAGAACGGCATTAGAAGCTTGCAGAGGAGCCAACACACACCTTCCTCTGTGGACATGAGCACCAACCAAACTGATCTGACTCTTGTCAGGACCACGGTCCAGAAAAAACCCTTAAAATCCATCCATCAGCCAGGTTCAGCCAATCACAAGCAGCATCACAGCTGCGTACCAACAATGTAATGTTACAACAATGATGGATCATTTTATGGTTTATGTGTGGAAGCTGCCTGGACTCTTTGATCATCAGATAGAAAAAACCCTCGGACATTTAGATAAACATTAAAACTTTAGCAATAAGGATAAAGAAGTTAAAAGTCTATTGAACCTTAAAAAGCCACCCGTCAGTGGTGCAAACTTCCAAAGGAATCAGGTGATCCAGTTTGAGATCCTGCTGCTGTTTATTCCACCTTTAAAGGCTTTTCACCTTCAGCTGTTTTGATTTTGAGAACCTCCACAATGAGATTCCTCAGATCTCTTGAGGCAGTCGCAGAGATGACGAGGAAGCGTAGCCAGAGATGAAGTCAGTCGTGCAGGAAGCTAACTGACAGTTCCACAGGCCTCCTGTGATGAGATGTGTGTGTGTGTGTGTGCGTGTGTGTGTGTGCGTGTGTGTGTGCAGCAGAAAAGATTTGAGAGGTTACAGTGATGTCGTGAGCAGCTGCATCATCAACAGTGTGTGAAGAGAGGCGGACAGCAATGCAGAGAAGACACAGGTCAGATCAGGAAAAAGATGGAGCAAACGAGAAGATGGCAGTAAACAGCTGTGTGTCAGATGTGTAAAAACATGCTGTATGTTGGGTCAGGGAGCTCTAACGCTCCTTTTACAGACCCCACCATTGGTCGGAAGCTGAGCTATAGAGCTATACAGAGATGGAGAATCCTTCTGATTGGCCCACAGCAGAAGGTCAACAGGCTTCTCTGTGATTCTCCCTGTTTATAAGTACTTAAAGTACAACACTTTCAAAATAAAAGTCTTCATCAGTTGCAGTAAAGTTGCTGATTTTAGAATAAAACACAAAAACATGTTGTCAGTCATCTGCTTCAGACTGCAGTCATTCATGAAGNCCTTCTCGGACTGAGACCTCACAGAGACGGACTGGATGGCCGGCGTCACGGCTGCAGAGGAATCTGCTGATGGGAGCTGCAGTTTCTTCTCTGCTCCAGGAACAAGCTTCAGGAAGACAGATGAATGCAGCTCTGAACAAACTGAACTGACTTCTAGAAGCTTGTGGAACAGAGGCAAGACAGGAAGTGATGTCATGACTTAAGCTTTCTATTCACAAACATTTACAGCAACAACGTGTTTTCTACTGTAATAGATGCATGCATAGAAATGTGATTCCCAGAGACATTTTGATTCATTTTGTGCTTTATTCATGCAGTGACATGTTGTGACGGTACATCATGACAGTTAGAGAGTAAGAATTAAAAAAGACTGGACGACAGTTTCACAAACAGGTCTGTCTTCATGAATCCATGGACAGAAAAGGTGTGGCAATGTAGAAGTTTGAGCCTTTGATCAATCAGTAACTCCACCTGGTCACTGGCTTCTCCTGTGAGGATTTCATGCTTTTCTGTTTTGCATCAGTTAGAGAACATCTGAACGAGTCTGTCTGAAAGGAATCTGTGAGCCATGTCAAGGTGGAGGACAGTAAACTTTGACTGTGAGGGCATCTCACCTCTCACCAACTGGGATCATGCACCATCGCCTGTGGGGAACATGAATGGGGCGTTCCCTTCCTCGACCTTTTAATGCTCCACAGTCATTGTACCACCGAACAGATGCTCCCTCAGAAAGACCAGCGTCTTCCTCCAGGCGTCTTCCTGAGCACGAGAATGAGCCACCGTCTCTCCGCCCCACAGAGCCACCACTGCAAAGACAACAGGAAGCTGAAACATCCATCAAAACTCAAACCTGCAGCTTCAGATCAGTTTCTGGCCTGAAGGTGAACCTACACTCCTGATGGGAGTTGGCTGGTACAAAGGTGCTGGCTCGGGCGTGCGGCGAGTACGGAGGTTCGATCAGGTGACCGGCCTTCGGATACAACAGGACGGCCAGCAGGTGGCTATTCCCCGCCCGCTCCATCATGTCCTTCATCTGGAACACAGGAAATAAGATGATGATGATGATGATGTAAGAACAGGCACTAAGTTTCAAGACCTAAATTACAGTCGGATATTTTTCAAATTCTAGAAATCATTTGTCTTTAATCTGGAAAAACATCCTCTGAGTATTGATGGAGTCTGACAACCAGAAGCCAGAAAACTCAAAGAACTATGGGAAATGACTATCTGACTGGTAACCTCTCAAAAATCACGAAGTTTATGGGATCACTACATAAATAAATGTTGTAGAAAATGAAGCAGGACACGCCGAAGTGTGGGAAATGTCTTGTGTGTTCGGTGTTGATTTGACTCTGGTTCTGATTGGTTGTTGCAGCCTTTGGCTCCAGTGCCAACAAGCTGTTTCATGAGTTTAATGCCTGACATTAAAACTAATCTTATTACTGACAGTGTGTGAGAATTCAATGCGTGATTTTGCATGAGATCAGCATAAACAACCCTAAATATTTGGTCCTTGAAGAAAATGCATATTTTATTGGACATTTTATTGAAGTTGCTCATGTCCAAAATTTATTATTTTATTCATGAATTTCAGCTAAGCTAATGCATTATTTTATAAATTATTGGCTCATTTACGGATATTTCTGTATTTATTCATGTGATTAACTGACTTTTAGTGTCATTCTCTTTATTTAATATTGGCCATTTTGGAACTCCATATGTCATAAGCTTGTTCTTCTCAGAGGACATTGTCCTGTCAGTAAACTCACGTCCACTGCGGACTCTTGGGCAGGCCAGTTCTCATCGTCGTCCCCGACAACCAGCAGCAGAGGACACTGGAGTCGTCCCACCTGCTCAGAGACAAACAGCAGCAGCATTCAGCAGCTTCACATATTTCCCTGTGGACTGAGTCACATTATCTGTGGATTTTGAAAATTAAGGAATCAAAACAGGTGACATAAACAGCTGTTAACCGCTTCTGCTGTTAGAAACCAAAAAACAAAAAGGAAAGAAGAATCGGCGGGCGATGAAGGCTGAAAAAGAAATCCTGGCTGGTTATACTCACGTCCACTTTGAGGGCAGGATCAGTGGGGATGGGCAGCAGCAGATCTCGAAAGATCATCTGGTTCTCCTCACTGACGCGAATCTTCCCAGCGTTTCTACACATGTACATGTACACACATGCACATCCATTATGTGTGTGTGTGTATCGTTAGTTGTTAAAATCTGAAGGGTTCCTCCCCTGGGGAGCAGGATCAGTACTGGTTGAGATCAACTTACTCTCTGCAGAAATTCAGCATTTCTTCCACAGATCCGTCAATCGGCTGCACGTGAGTCCCACTGATACACACTGCACACCTGAGCTGAGAGACCACACACACACACTTAAGACATGCAGAGGATTACACAGGACCAGCTGTGAGAGAAACAAGTAGCATCGCTCCTGCAAAGGCATGGAAGGAACTGAGCAACTGAATTTTGTTGAGTCCCTTTTCTGGTCTGACATGTACTTAAATCCATTTTAAAGTCGTAGCTCCATTGAGCTACATCAAGATTAAGGAAGTAACTTTCAGCTTAGTTGGTCTTACCTTCATAACTTGAGAGTAAACAGCCATTTTGAGGGTCATACTGGTACCCAAGGAAAGACCCATCATGGCGATCCTGCTGCCCACGACCTCGGGATGCTGCTCCAGGACTCTGTAGGCCGTCTGCAGCAGGAAAACCCATCAGAAAACAACCTGCTGATGTCCATGCTCTGGACATTTTGTGATACAGTTCGTTTTTAGTTCAGGTAGATTTTCATGTTATACACGAACATCCATATCTACCAAGACTGCCTTCGGTACATCCTGTGATGGTGAGTGTATTTCGATAATTTTACCTGATATTCAGTGTTAGATGTCACCGAGAGTCTTGGCACAATCGAAGCAAACTGGATGTAACTCCACAACTATCAGTACATGTGTAGTCCACTGTCACTTAAAACAGTTCCAGGTAGTGTGGGGGGAGCGATATGCAGCCTATACAGTTTGCTCACATACAGCGCAGATCGACGGGTGAAATGAAAAGCTGTCGTGACTCCTAGAAGCCCCTTCTGTCAAGCAGAGATCCAGCATCAGTGTCATCAAATGAAGAAATGTGTACATATGGAATTTTAGGTCTTCAGCTTCAAAACTTGCACGGACATGATCTCCGTATTTCCAAAATCCTGTTAATGGCCCTTTGATTGAGGCACAGATGAACAGTGTGATTGATGACTCCTGTTCAGGTTCTGTTTAAGTCCCTGAAAAATTTTCGCCCAGGGCAGTCACTGCCTGAACAAAGTCTAAGTATAGTGAAACCAGGATTGACTGTTTTGCTCGGGGCTATAAAAGACTCTGAGAGATGAGAGATTGTCAGGACCCCATTAGGTCTGAGGTCCTCTATTTATTTTCCATACATCTGAACATATACGTCTAGGTTCAGAAACTGTTGAATCATGTGTTTTAGCATACCTTTTCACATACCTGTGGCTGCTGAGCCAGACTGCGCCTCAGGCTGCAACATTCTTAACTTAAATGTGCAGACTTTTATGTTCAGAGTGAAGATCACATTTGTCAGGTGGACACAAACAGCACTGCAATGGGAGGATCACGTTGCCCTGCATGTGCTGCACGTGGAAGCAGGCAGATGTCTGCTAACCTGTTAGCCTCAGCTACTCTATGAGATGTCAGATCTGTGTGTCCGGAGTTTTCTGAATGAACGTCTTTACCTCAAAGTAGCTGTTGTCCACTATTTTCCCAGTTTCTTTGGTGATTTTAGGTGTCAGGTAGTCGAGGGCCAGGGAGGCGAAGCCGTGGGAGGCCAGCAGCGCTGCACGGTACTCCACCAACTTCCCTTCACCCCCCCACAGATCCAGGAGGCCAGGGAAAGGTCCTGGTCCTTGAGACAAGTTAAAATACACAGAGATAGTGTGTATTTCTGATGTTCCTAAAACTCCTGCACTACTTTTTGCTTAGTTTTGTTTTGTTGTGTCCTTGTTGACATCAAATTCCTTTCATGTGCACACATCCTCGGTCATTAAAGCCGATTCTCAATCTGATTCTGACATTTGATGGAAATTTGATTTCTGAGTGTTTCCTGCCATTTTTCACTTTGTTATTCCAGCAGTACCAACCAGTTGCAGATAGCTTTAAGTGAACTGTACTGAATTTAACTTTCATGGTCAGTGGTAGTCCACTGGTCATTGTTGCTCAGACTGTCACACCTGACCTTCACCCACAGGACATCTTCCTCCAGACTCTCCTCTGGTCCTACCTGAGGGCAGGAAGAGGGTTGCAGTGAGTCCGCCCTCTGTGATCGGGACCCTGCGGACGCCGGGCGCCATGTACCAGCGCTCCACCACTGTACCAGTAAGCTGCACCTGATCCGTGAAGCCCTCAGTCTGGTGACCTTGATATACTGAGATTGTGACCTCCATGGGGGTCTGGATGTCCACTTTCCTTATCCTGGGGGATGATGGGAAAAAGTCAACTCTGATACTAACAACTGATTCAGTATTGATTGATATCATCTGAACAGCTCCATCATTGTTGGCCTACCTGAGTGCAGGTTTGCTGCCAGGAACTGGTCTGAGGCTCCACAGCAGACCCATCTGCTCAACCCCAGAGTATGTCCCGCCCAGACTGGGATCCTCTGAAACTGTGAAGAAAAAGGCATAAAAAATTACTTCTCATTTTGATGTTTCATCATTTCCATGCTGTGCCATTATCTTATAAAAACCTGTTTTCTTCCCAGAATTTTCCAAATTTAGGCATTGAACCATGTACCATTCACAGTCCCGACGGCGTTGGCGGTGTAGTGAGCAAACGCCTCCCAGCTGTGTCCATCTTCGCACTTGTGGAGGGCGTGGATGGTCAGCTGGAAACCTGGTGGGGCGTTCTGGACCAGGACAACAAACTTCTCATCCATGAGTCCTCTGGACGGCTTGACCGACAGCTTCACACAAGACTGTGTCCTGTCCATCCTAGACTGAGTGGACAGCAATGCCGTTAACCATCAGGCTTAAAGAGTGAGTTCACACCAGGCTTAAAAACATCGTTTCCTTGCCCCCGCTGGCTGAAGGTTTGTTGAACGATCCACCTTTATTGTAATTTGTGTCACAACTCAGCAAAGGCTCGATGAAGCAGGTGAGAACACACAAGCTGTAGCTAAATATACACTTATTTTACATAAGTGACAGGGAAATGAAGGTAAAGACAAACTGAACACAGCAAAATCAAACAAAGGGGAAGCCAGGGGGGACAGGACGACTGACTCACTGCCAACATCTTATCGTTTTCAGTCAGACCAGTTGAGCCGAATCTCTGACGACCAAACTCCGCCAAGCGGACTCCTGCAGGCAGGGTCCTGATGACAGGCTCATCACATTTGTCATCACCTGAGTCTGCATTCCTCACTGACTCTGAAAGGCTTGTTGGGTTATTCCATTGGAAACAGGTTGAGACAATAAGTCTTAACTGTCCCGGGGTGAATATAACACCTTACCAAACTACCTGCTGAACAACAAATCCTCCACATTTAAACAGACGTGTGCGTCCCAGCAAGACTTCTGTGGAAACTTTAACAATAAAACTTCAATAATAGATATGTTATTGGGGTAGGATTCCACACCTGTTAATATATAAATGTAGAATGGTGCTCATTACATAATCTGACTTACTTTTCTTCCTCCACTGTGTCCTTACAAACTCAGTATATTTTTCTTTGGCTGTGCACATTCTCAATCTAACCAATAAATATTTACTATATCAGAGTACATATGCATGTTTGGTCGTACCTAAAAACAATTAAAATATATGAATCTTCTGAAAAGAAGGCAACAGTAGTGATGATAAATTAAACAGTTCAACGACACAAAGAATCAACATAAAAACGTCAAGAAATTTCTTTCCCTTAATTTCCAAGTTAAGCTAACTTATGCCAGGCAAAGGCAAACAAAAAGGAAACACAACATTCGTTTTAGTCAAGTCATATATCAGTTAGATGCTGAAAATGATATCCACCATCATCACTCTTTTTAGACATTTGCATGAGAAGAGGGGTAAATTTGTATTATTCAAAGCTCACAGCTCTGTCATTTATGTTCACTGCACAACCCAGCTGACACGCTGGATTTACTGTAGAGTTTGAACATAATGTCTGACTTAAAATGGAAAACTAACTAACAAGTGAATATGTCACCAGAAATGTACTTTAAAACACAAACGTGAAGCCTGCCAAAAATCTTATGTTTCCTTTAGTGTTTATAAACAAAGTTATATCAATGCAGCCAGTTCAGCCTACACGCAGTAAAAATCACGATAATAAAGAATATACTTAGAAACTAGTCACACAGACTGGCTTCTTCTTGGCAAAGGTCGCACAGTACAGCACTCTGAGTTCAGCAAATTACTCCAGTTTGATGGTGAAATAAACCTAAAACCACTTATCCATTATTACAAACCATTATTTATCATTTGAAACATGTTGAAAAACTTACTGTACAAGCAGATTGAGAGCAGATGCAGACCTCACAGTTGTCTTCTTCAGCTTTGGTGACGTGACACTTGCAGCACATCTGCATTTTATTGGATCTTCTGGAGTTCAGCCTCACCGGGTGGAGCTCCCCTCGAGGCAACGCCGCTCTGTCTGGATACAAGATGTCGCCATTAAGTCGGCAGCTCCTCACTGGATCTCACGTAGGAGAAAAGCATTGGTGCGCTGGCCTCTGCAGGATGGAAGGTAGAAGTACCTTTAACTCCTGACTTTAACTCCTGTCATCACAGCTGGATGTGCTCAGGTGTAGTTTGTTGTACTTGTAAAGAGCATGTGGGATACACACCGGTAGCATTTTGTGACTGCATCTTGCACTCGTGACACTACTTTTCTGCCAACTACTACGACAGTTTCTGCCAACAATGACACGTTTTCCAATCATGAAAAGCCATGTCTGTCTTATCCATGAAGGGTTGAATCTAGGGCATCTGTACTTGGTTGTAAACACTTGAAATGTTTTGCCTCTCATCCGAGTGGCATCTTCAGTTCTGCCTGGTGGGAGTCTCGTGTATTTTACCTTGGTGGGGTTGTTATCAGACAGTCGATGGAGCTGTCACTTGAGGCCAAACATGAGTGGCTGTTAACTCTAATGGGAAGGGATGAAGGGACGTAGGCGAGGGACAGTTGGTGTCATACACCTCCTCCTCTGCTGAGGGATCATTTCCACTGCTTTGATGTCTCCGATGAGTGTCCCTTATCTGCCTGTCTGTGCGCTCCTCACAGCACTGGACTGCGTTCACTAGATTACTTTTCTTATTTCGTGTTTGATGAATGGCGATGCTGCTGCATGAATTCTTCTTTGACATGCCTCAGCTGTATTTGTACTGCAGTAAATGTATGCAAAGGTATTAAATTCTGCAAGGCATGTTTATTCATTTTGAATTTTATTCACGTAATGACATGTTACGATGGTACAGTCAGAGTGAAATAAAGACGAATGACTGTTTCCTGAAGAAAACTCTCTTTATGAACTGGTACAAAGACAATTTATCTACATTGAAACACATTACGTTTGGGTTTTGGACTGTTGGTGGGGACAGCACAAGACAACTGAAGACGTCACCTAGGAGCTTTTTTTTAACTATTTTATGACATTTGTTTATACTAAACGATCAGTCACAATCAATTAAATCAAAAAATACATTCATCAATAATTGCACTTTGTTATCTGTAGTTTTAAGGTGCTGCATAAATATTACTACTAAATAAATATTATTACTATTATTGTCAGATATTTTTTAACACAGTTATTGATCTCTTCTCTCGATGATTCAAGTGAGAAAATGTGACGACAATTCAAGCTGCTTCAACTCCGATCACACAACATTGTCTGTGGGCAAAAATTAACGAGACTTTTACATCCTGAATCTCTTATAATCACTAGTTGTTGCCTTGGTTACAGGTGGGATAATGAAGCTGCACCAGGGTTTGTGATGCCATACAGATGTTCCCTCAGAAAGACCAGCGTCTTCCTCCAGGCGTCTTCCTGAGCGCGAGAATGAGCCATCGTCTCTCCGCCCCACAGAGCCACAACTGCAAAGACAACAGGAAGCTGAAACGGCTGGAAAAACTCAAGCCTGAAGTCCTGATTCAGTTTCAGATCAGTTTCTGTCTCCAGCTTCCAGGTCTGAAGGTGAACCTACCCTTCTTGCGTGTCTTGAGTGTTCTGAAGGTGGCGAATCGGGTGTGCGGCGAGTACGGAGGTTCAATCAGGTGACCGGCGTTCGGATACAACAGGACAGTCAGCAGGTGGCTATTCCCCGCCCGCTCCATCATGTCCTTCATCTGGAAAACAAGAAGTGAAAAAAAAATCATGTTTGTCAGATGGCTTCATTTATTTTTATTTTTGCACTCCTTAGATATCGTTTGTAATTTTTTTTTTTTTTATTGTTTTTGGGTTTGAACTCTGCTCAGGTGAACATTTTGAGGCGCACCCCAAAAATCATGAGCGGTTCCTTGCAGCACATTGCAAAGAGTGGCCTCAGCATTGGAAAGAGGGTGCAGTGCTCAGAAGTCTTCACATTTCCCCAGAAACGACAGAAAAATGTGTTCTGACTGGTGTTTTTCACTTTATGTAGTTCTGGTGAATATCAGACTGAGCTGGGGACATGAGCTCCCCCTCACGACAACCCGTGTACATGGTAGACTAAAACCTTGGCCAGTGAACGTCGAATATGGGACATTTCCTTGGACAGTGCACCAATATTGCTTGTACAGTTTGCTAACTCTCTCACTGATTTGGCTTCAGGGGCCAGTTTATGGAGACAGTGAGCTGTGAGCTGCACAGTGCAGCAGAGTCTCCACTGCTTCTTTCTGAGTGACTCACTGGCGCCCCCTTGTGGTGACTGTCTTCAGTCTCCTCCACCTCATCAGCTGTCTTGTTTCTGCTGATCGGTTGTGTGTGCCCTCTGTTTTTTCAATGGGAGTCAATGAGTGACCCAGCTCAGAACATCCACACGGCTCCATTTTCAACAAGGATTACTTTGTCCCTTTATCACTTGCATTTCTGTCCATTTCCGTCTGTCTGTCACTAAACTTCCTTCACTGGCAGCGTGTGGGAATTCAACACATCCTCCATCATCAGAATAGAAAATAATATGAAGGCATGCCAACAGAAAACATTTGGTCTTGAAGGGTAACATTTTTTGGAGTTTCTCATGTGCATAATTTTGTAAGAACAGCAGATTATCTGGTTTGCAAAAAGAACAGGAACTGTTGCAACACCAGTTTGCTTCATTCCTTGTTGCATCCTTTTTTGAGTTTGCTGTTTGTGAAATCAGTCAGCATTCATTCTGATAATGATTAAAACGAATTTCAATAAAACTTTTACTATATAAATAAACGGTTGAGTTTTAATAAGCTGATTGAAGAATTTTACAGTGTTCATTTACATGTAGCACCTGATTTATTCAAATGATTTATTGTTTGTTTTTTAATATTAGTCGCTTTAAATTTCCATAAATAAAAAAAGTTTCTGTAAAGTTAAATCCTGCAAACCTTTGCTTATTTGGCTTGTTATCTCACAGGATGTTGTCCTGTCAGTAAACTCACATCCATTGCAGCCTCGTAGGCGGGCCAGTTCTGATCGTCCTCACCGACAACCAGCAGCAGAGGACACTGGAGTCGTCCCACCTGCCAATATAGAAATTGTTGATTTTAGCCTCAAATATCCACAAATAAATCCCACAGACAGCCGACTTGAAGCAGTTGTTAACCTGTTTTGTCTGATTTTATGATGATGATATGCACATATTAGAAACAGTATGTATTTAAAGTGTGAAACACATCATTTATAATTTATGTAGAAAAATGAACTCTATAAGGAAGAGACAGAGAGAAATTGTGGCTGGTGATACTCACGTCCACTTTGAACGCAGGGTCAGTGGGGATGGGCAACATCACATTTCGATAGATCACCTGGTTCTCCTTGTTGATGCGAGTCTTACTGGCGTTTCTGATTGGACAACAAAAAAGTTTCTTTTCAGTCTGACAACAGCGTTCGAGCTAATCAGCAGCGGTTCAGTTCTTGAACTAAAATCATAAAGCAACTGACGGCAGATCAGCTTACTTTTCAGAGTAATCCACTAAATCTTGCACAGATCCAACAATGGGCTGAACATGACTCGCACCAACACACACCACACACCTGAGCTGAGAGGCCACACACACACACACACACACACACACACACACACACACACACACACACACACACACACACACATCCAGTGAGTGATGCAGAACTCTTAATATATCTATTATTGTGGAACACAGAGAGAAAAATGAGAATGAAAGCAGGTCATTTCGGTGGAATCAGCTGCAGAGCCACAGTGAACTGTTATAGAGCTTTAGTTTGCAGTTCAGCTTTGGGGATTCTGACATCATTGACCAGCTAGTGACTGCTTCTGGTTTGTCTAAAATGTCCCCTTGTTTCCCTCATTTGCTTCTTTTCCTCATGTCTTAGTGCCTCCAACGTAAGAGGGAGATCAATGAAATGAGACGTCCTTTCCTCTCAGGCTTTACCTGAAGAGACGTGTTTCTGATGACCATGGCACATCTGGATCAACCGTCAGTCCGCAGCTCTGTGATATAATGTCCCAATAATCACATGGAAACACAGTTACTGCTGCCTGAGCTATTTGTTTTTATATTATTATTACCTAAAAATTAACTGTGTGACGAACGTCCACATATGCATCAACACTTTATGCTGTGTCCAGCCACAGTCTTTGAGAGGACTCTACAGCTGAATTCATTTTTTGTAATGCAATACATAAATTATGTGCTTTCTGCACACTGGAGAATTAATTGCTCAGCGTGGTCTCCAGTCAGTCATCAGACAGGAGTCCATGGGACAAATAAGTTCAGCTCAGTTCACAGTTTTAAATCATTGTTCCATTAGGGATCAAGCTAACTAGCTTGCTAACTGGTAGCTGACTGAGTGGTTGCAAACCAGCTGGCTTGGCAAGCTATGTTGCATAACCAGCTGCAGAATGTTACTGCTAACTAGCATATTTTCATTTGTAGCTCAGAAGCATTTTGCTATGAGCAAAGGTAGCCACACCCAACAGTAGCTACTGTACCACCTGACAGGTGGTAACTGTCACCAAGCTCCTAGCACCAACTATTGAATGAGGACAAGCAACTTGAGTGACGTTTCTGGTCTGACCACGGACTCAACTGACTGTTAGCTTCAAATAAGCTTCATTAAAGTGGAGGAGTTTCATCTTCTTACCATCATAACTTTAGAGTAAGCAGCCATTCTGAGGGTAATACTGGCACCCAAGGAGAGACCAAACATGGCAATCCTGCTGCTGCTGATCTGAGGGTGATGCTCCAGGACTCTGTAGGCCGTCTGCAGACGGAAAACATGTCAGAAAACAAACTGTTACAGCTGCAACACTGACGCCATACACATGTCCCTAAAACATAATGTGTTGGCCATTGTAGCAGCTCTATGCAAGTTCTCTCTTAAGTTTGGTTGCAAAGCCAACACTAAACAAAGCATTGACACAAGTTAGCATGACTAAAGCTGTGTCGATGGCATAAAGTTCTTAGCTTCCTGTGGCCTCACAGTGAAAAGCATTGTTCGTAATGCAGTGTTTATTGCCATGTTGTCTCTCATGCCCAGTCGTCTTTGAACACTTTGCTAAGCAGCATCAAAGAGGCTAACAGCTACATGTAGCTAACGTTAATCACCAAACAAGAAAAAGGTAGTGTACATAAACTAGGTCAACGCATTATGTGATAAATATACAACCTTCCTATACCAACACCTGCCCTCACTAGTGTTTCTGCATTTCTAGCAATACTAACTCAAATTTGAAATCTTTTTCATTGGTAACAGGTTCCCAAAAAGCTGGTTCATTGGTATATAGCAGACTGCTGTAACCCAGGTGTGATCTTTGACTCTCAGCTTTCCTCTCACTGGCAGGTGATTAAAGCTGTGCATGTTAAAGACTGTCAGGTATCTTTGCTTTATCTACATCTAGAAAAAGTAAAATAGGGTTTTCTTATATGCACTGGAAGGATAGAGGTCTTCATCTGTTGGACAGATTTTAAAGTCTTCTGAGGGAAGTTTGTAATTTGTGGGTCACCTGTCACCTGTTACAGCTCCAGCCAGATCATATTCATGCTTGCTACTGATTCTTACACTCTTTCATTCAGATCCAGCCACTCCCTCCTGTCCTGCAGTAACCCCCTCCTACTGTTTCCACCACTTGACCTTTCCCACCCACTCAGTAAGCAGCCCACGAGTATGTACATTATGTACCAATTCACTTCCATGAGTGCTCCACGAGGTTGGTTTCTTTGCATCTGCTGCCAGGCTGTCAACCCAGTTAAGCTACAACTATATTACACCATTGAGGTTAATTGTTGATTTTAAGACTTTATGGTTTAAAATGAAAGCCCTAGAGGATCAGGCAATGGGTCACATTTTTAGTAGAAATGTACTCATGATAATAACTCTCTAACTGATGGTGAATGAACCTCTGAACCAGTTTTCATGACTTTACTGACACATGAACAAACACAGAGATAACAGACACATATACTGCAGTGTGTGGCAAAGACTTTTAACCTACATAACTCAACACAATCCTTAGGAAACTTGACTCTATGTCACACCTAAAATGAATGATTATTACCAGTATGCAGGGTGCAGTTAATGATCTGCAACCCGACCCTGGAGCGCCTCATGTCTCCTGTTTTTGTTTTTTTTTTTGAGAGGAATCAAGGAGTCATGAGAGATTTAGTGTTGAGTAGGGATGAGACAAGTTACTGGATGTAACTTCAATAGTAGAAGTAAGTGCGTAGCCCACTGTCACACAATAAAAAGTGAAATAGTTACTGTGAGGAGTAAAAGTAAAGCACAATACTATTTGACCATGTACAACATACCTTATAATGACACGTGAAATCTAAGCTCTTTGCTAGTTTAGTTGCGAGTTTATCAGGTTAACTGCTCCTTGTTGGCCATAATATGAAGGTTTTTATGAAATCCTTGAGTTATTTTGAGATATTCTGAATGGACATTGGCCAGAATTTTTTGTAATATAGACGCTTTACCTCAAAGTAGCTGTTGTCCACCATCTTCCCAGTTTCTATGGTGATTTTAGGTGTCAGATAGTCGAGGGCCAGGGAGGCGAAGCCGTGGGAGGCCAGCAGTGCTGCACGGTACTCCACCAACTTCCCTCCACCACCCCACAGATCCAAGATGCCGGGGAAAGGTCCCGGTCCTTGAGACAAATTAAAACATCAGAAACAGTTCACAGTTTACACAAAGATGGGTTTATTTCTGATGGTGAAACCATTCTGAGTGTTTCCTGCATCCATTTTTCACTTGGTTTTTCCAACAGTACCGACCAGTTGCAGGTAACTTATACTGAACTGTACTGAATTTAACTTTCATGGTCAGTGGTAGTCCACTGGTCATTGTTGCTCAGACTGTCACACCTGACCTTCACCCACAGGACATCTTCCTCCAGACTCTCCTCTGGTCCTACCTGGGGGCAGGAAGAGGGTTGCAGTGAGTCCGCCCTCTGTGATCGGGACCCTGCGGACGCCGGGCGCCATGTACCAGCGCTCCACCACTG
>JBBMOE010000030.1:2402078-2493627 GCA_037975065.1 Chaetodon trifasciatus
TTACACAAAGATGGGTATGTTTCTAATGGTGAAACCGTTTTGAGTGTTTCCTGCATTCATTTTTCACTTGGTTAATCCAACAGTGCCGACCAGTTGCAGGTAACTTATACTGAACTATACTGGAGTTAACTTTCATGGTCAGTGGTAGTCCACTGGTCATTGTTGCTCAGACTGTAACACCTGACCTATGCCCACAGGACATCTTCCTCCAGACTCTCCTCTGGTCCTACCTGGGGGCAGGAAGAGGGTTGCAGTGAGTCCGCCCTCTGTGATCGGGACCCTGCGGACGCCGGGCGCCATGTACCAGCGCTCCACCACTGTACCAGCAAGCTGCACCCGATCCATGAAGCCCTCAGTCTGGTGACCTTGATACACTGAGATTGTGACCTCCATGGGAGTCTGGACGTTCTCTTTCCTCATCCTGAAGGATGATGGGGAAAAGTCAACTCTGCGACTAATAATTGATTCAGTATTGATTGATATTATCTGAACAGCTCCATCCTTGTTGGCCTACCTGAGTGCAGGTTTGCTGTCAGGAACTGGTCTGAGACTCCACAGCAGACCCATCTGCTCAATCCCAGAGTATGTCCCGCCCAGACTGGGATCCTCTGAAACTGTAAGGAAAAGGGCATAAAAAATTATTTCTCATTTTGATGTTTAATCATTTTGATGAAGTGTCATCATTTTATTAAAACCTGTTTTTTCACTGAATATTCCAAATATAGGCACCGAACCATGTACCATTCACAGTTCCGGCAGCATTGGCGGTGTAGTGAGCAAACGCCTCCCAGCTGTGTCCATCTTCGCACTTGTGGAGGGCACGGATGGTCAGCTGGAAACCTGGTGGGACGTTCTGGACCAGGACAATAAACTTCTCATCCACGAGTCCTCTGGACGGCTTGACCGACAGCTTCACACAACAATGTCTCCTGTCCATCCTGAACTGAGCAGACAGATAAAATAATTGATATGTCAAAATGTGGAAAATAATATAACCAAAACTATATGACTGGACAGATGCCATTAGAGGGAGAATCGTTTCTTTTCTAACAATGCAAAATGCTGACCACCCAAAAGAAAGAAAGCTATCCAGAGAGCTACAAAGCTACTCTGATGAAAAACATAATCATATATGTTAAATAGGCTTTTTTCCACATTGTAGCATCAGCGTATGAGCATAAAACACAATTTGCCTGGCTTCAGTTGATGGAGACTCACACACAAAATCACAAAAGTCTTCACATATGTTGTATTGCCTTCTTCGTTTTGCTGTGAAATTTCTCATATGAGAGATTGAAATATCCGCAAAAATACAACTTTCCGCACAATTAAGGCAGAGACTGTCATGGGTTGTATTCCTAAGTGGTACCCATAATGTTCTTCCCATGTCATTAACGTAATCCAGGATTTACCTGCAGGCATCACACGGTGGCACAAGTGGTAACACTGTCGCCTCACAGCTAGAAAGTCCCGGTTCGAATCCTGCTGTGGCCACTGGTGGCGTGTCCTCTACCATGCCTTCGGTGCCTGCTGCTCAAGGAAAAAGGGCCTTTCTGTGTGGAGTTTGCATGTTCTCCCCATGGGGTATCCCCCATAAAAATACCTCCCAAAAAACATGCAAGAGGATCACCACCTGACCAATGGTGACAACAATGGAATTGGAGCCCACCACTCCTGGTCTGCCGTGGAGGAAGGTTTGACCGTGGATGGGTCAAAAGCGGAAAAAGAATTTCACAAATGCATGGCGTGTGCAGTTTCCCTCCTCAACTCTGCATGTTGTGTGTAAAAATTGTGATGAATAAAGGAATCTTAATCCCTTAAGCCCCTTAACCCCTCAAACCTCACGCACTTGTCGACTACTGCATTGCCTATTAAAAGTCGCTTAAATCGACAGATACAGCCCTCGTGACTTTGCTGTCAGAAATAAATGTGAGTGCCAGCAGAACACAAAGTTCAACACAATCCCAAACAGCACATTCTCCAGTATCTCCAGGTATACCAGTTGGCCAGAACACTACTGCTACACTAATGACTAATAATAACCTGACATGAATCCATTAACCTTGGTGCCCCTGACCATACCAACTTACTCATCACATATATCATGCTAACCTCTGCGATGGCTGAACTGCTTCTCTTTGACGAGGCATCTGAGGTCAGGTAGTAGTGATGGTGATGATGATGCTACTTACAGCTGGTTTTCCATGTTTGGGTCAGTCAGTCTTGAGCAGAACTGAGTCTTTGCATAAGTCAGTTTTGAAAGGAGCAGCTCAGAGTAGCAGGTAGTCACTTTGAAGCTCAATGATCTTGTGTTGTTGCTTGTCGGGCACATCAGCTTGTTCCACATGTGTTAAGCTCCTTTTGTTTACTTTGCAAGTCATGAAGTCTTGCCAAATATTAGAAGGAGTTTTGCACATTTGCCAACATTTTCAGGCATCACTGCAGACTTGTTCTTGCAGAGTGGGCAAATGCACAGTTTTTCTAGAACCACGAGCAAATCCAGTTGCCTTTGGAAGCACTTAGAAGTACCATGACCTGAACAAATGAGAATCTTCACAGACAAATGTAGTGTTACCCCTTTCCAGTTGTACTCGCTACAGCTTTAATTTCTCTTCAAATGATTTTGCATTTGAAAGCAGAGAGCTGAGAAGCTGGCAGGAGGTCTTGTGAAAGCTGCTTGTACAGAACTCAGACTCTGCCAAGCATTAACTTCATCCAAGCACATTTGTCCTTGCAACTCATCCAGTTTAGCATGTTTCAAGTTGTAATGACATTTGAGATTGTCCTTTTTCATGAAGTTTTAGAAGCTGGCTTCAGCACTGAGGGGTTCTTGGTTATGTTCACCATGAGGGTCAAATCATACAAACACTTACTATCACTGAGTTTCCATACCAAGTTTTCCTTCATCTCTATGAATTATTCCAGATAATCCAGACAATTTGACAGTCTAGTGCTAGCAGGTCTGCAGCAGCGACAAGACACTCCTTCACAAATTCTCCTTCTGAATGAGGTTTTAGCTTCATAGCTATTAGCTTGCTCAGCACAAAACCTACCTGCAGATCACTGTCTCCGTCAGAATGTGGTCTGAGAAAACTGTGTCATGCTTGTCTGTCCTTGCAGCTCATCCAGTTCAGCATGTTTCCAGTTTTAATGACACTTGAGATTGGCCTTTTTCATCACTGCAAGCTCGTCCACACAAACTGGCTCAGACACACTGGCTTGGCTTTTACTTAAAAAATAATTGCCTGTTACCCCTCGAAAGTGCGACACTCCATATCTACTTACATCCTGTTGACAGGATGAGATGATGTGTGGGCTGTCACAAGGGACCATTCTCAGACCACTTCTTTTCAATATCTACATGTTGTCCCTAGCTCAGATTATGGAGCACCATAATATTTCTTATTATACACAGATGATACTCAACTTTATATTTCTGTGTCACAACATGACTATAGTCCCTTACTTTCACTGAGTGAGTGTATTCATCATATCAATGAGTGGATGTGCCAGAATTTTGTTCAGCTTAATGCAGATAAGACAGAAATGATTGTATATGGCCCTAAAAATGAAAGGTCAAAGATCAGTGCTCACCTTAACTCCATGTCAGTGACAACAACAGATAAAGCCAGAAATCTTGGTTTAATTATTGATTCTGACCTGAATTTTAACAACCATTTAAAGCTGATTACCAAATCAGCCTACTACCACCTGAAAAATATAACCAGAATTAAGGGATGTCTGTCCAAAGAAGAAACATAGAAAAAAATGTGTTCATGCATTCATTTTCAGTAGGTTGGACTATTGCAATGGAGTCTTTACTGGCCTAAACAAAAAGACAAGTAGGCAACTACAGCTGATTGAAAATGCTGCTGCACGAGTCCTTACAAACACCAGAAAAATGGACCATATCACACCAGTCCTCAGATCACTACATTGGCTTCCTGTGAGTCAAAGAATAGACTTTAAAATCTTACTGTTGGTCTACAAAGCATTAAATGGTCTAGGACCAAAATATATTCTAGATTTATTAACTCCATATGAAGTATCCAGACCTCTCAGGTCATCAGGGACAGGTCTACTGTGTGTTCCCAGAATGAGAACCAAACAAAGTGAAGCAACTTTCAGTTATTATGCTCCTCACCTGTGGAACATTCTCCCTGCACACCTGAGGTTTGCACCAACTGTCAGTTCATTTAAATCAGGGTTGAAAACATTATTGTTTGCTACAGTTTTTACTTAAAGTAAATATATCTGCTGTTTTTATTTTTCATTTAAATGTATTTTATTTTTATTTTTCTATTCTCTTCTAATTTCTATCTTTCTTTCTTTCTTTGAAATGTATTTTCCATTTATGATTTTAATGTATTTTTATGCTTCTGTAAAGCACTTTGACTTGCCTGATGTATGAATTGTGCTATACTAAATAAATTTGCCTTTGCTTTTGACAGACACCATCCTGCCCTAATGTGATCTTGGCTTCTACGTGTATGTTGCATTCAAGTACCACACAGAAGAATATTTAAGTCTACTGTTGCACATGTTTTTAATTACTGAAAAGTAATTACTTTTTTGTATTTAGAAATAGCTTCATGAATGGGATCAAATGGTCTGGTGGGCTGTTTCCTGCCCGGAGGCTGGAGATTCCCCACCCCTGATTTGGGGTGTCGATGTGTCAGCTTATGATTCAAGGTGAAGCCTGTGTATACTTTAAAAGGTTATTAGATATATTGTCATTTACAGTAAACAACATGATGTGTTATTCATGTTGGTTTTGGTTGATTGTTGGTTTCTTTTTGCTCAACTGAACTTTCATTTTCCATGAAATGATATGAAATTAACTTGTCACATTAACCAGTGGTGGAGGAAGTACACATCTTTTATTTAATCTCCACCCATGTCTCTGTGACATCATGTATGCAAAGCATTTTTGTTCCATCCTCCAACACGCCTCCAGCATTTCAGAAGCGGAGCGTTTTGCCAGCCTCATTTTGTTGACTTTCTCTGATTTTGCTGATTTGGTCGTTTGTCCTTGACATCTGTTTTTCCACAGGTATACAGGCTCATTGGTAACAGGTGATAGTATCATGATTGGGTATGAAAGGGGGCATCCTTGGAAGGCTTGGTCGTTCTCAAGCGAGAATGGAGCAAGGTTCACCACTTTGTTTACACATGAATGGATAAAGGAGATTAGTACACAAGCTCAAAAAACAATGTAAATCGCTGTCTGTAAACATGGATCAATAAAGTATTTCTGATTCTGATTCTGTAAAGATACTCTGATATGTCTTGGATTCAGCAAAATGTACTTAAAGTATCAAAAATAAGTATACTCACTGGACAGACTAGCCCCTTTAAGAGTGAGTATTTTTAGATGTATCATATAATTGTAATGTGATTACTGATGCATTAACAAAAATGCAGTATCTTTACCACACATTGTTGAGGTGAGGTTATTTATACTGCAGGAGAAACTGTTAGGTAATTTATTTTTTAAATGTGCAAAATACCTCATAAGTTGATCACATGAACTGTATGTTACATACCTAGTACAAGTACTTTTCAGACAAATGAATAAAATAAATAAAATAAAATAAAATAAATAAAATAAAAGTAAAAAGCACATTTCCCTATGACACGTGGAGTGTAAGTATTGAGCAACAGAAAATAGGAATACTCAAGTGAAGTCCATGTATCTTGTAACTACAGTACTTGAGTATACGTATTGAGTGACATTCCACCAGTGACAAAGTTGCCACAACACAAACACAGAAGAATCTGTCATTTACAAAGGTTGCTGCTATGGAGTAAACAAACGGCTGAGAAATACATAAATCGTGTAGACTCTGGACTCTGAATATGAGATCAAAGCTCACACGTGCGTTTCGTGTATGAAGTACACTTACTGTTCGAACAGTGCGTTGACGTGTATCCGGTGTTAAACTCGACGGAGAGTCCAAACAAATCTTTCTGTTCCAGCACTGTGACTGACTGCTGACAGTCACTCCGCCGCCTAAAGCACGGCCAGGCCGGATGGAGCTTCAATCTCCTCCCACAGCAACTCCACGGTGACTGGACACAAGATGGCGCCATCGACTGACCGAAACTCCAGCTTCTGTTTGTATACACATCAACCGGAAGTTCTCATAAGCAGTATATTAATGGGGGGAAGTTTAGCTATTTGCGGATCTGAGCCGTGGCTAAAGACTACTAATGCGAAGTTAAGAAATCTGAATGTACAGAGTTAAAAAATGCTCTTTGCCGTCCGGTAGAAACGGTTTAAGACCTCTGTTGGCGCCTCATCTCTCACTTTTATGCCGCCGCGAGCATCAAACATATCGGAATCTCCCGCCACTTTCGGCGGTCTTATTGCATTGTGGGTAATGTAGACATCTGGTCTTGCAACGAAGAAGAAGGCATGAAATAATAAAAGACATCTCTGGATCTGCTGCAGTACTCTTTCAATGTGAATCAAATAGACTTCATATTTAAGACATAACATTTGTCACTCTTGATAGCCCTACTGTGATATTTGTGAGTTTTTGTGTCAAACTACGGAGAGCGATCAAACCTTTTCAATGATTTCTTAAGAGAATTTGTGCTTATGACAGATACAAACCTTTACTATCAGTTTCACTGGTGTTGACAGATGATCTGTTGACTGTGTAAAAATCATATAGACAATATCGAGGCTGCAGTAGGCCAAGCACTGCAATGATAATGAGTCAACAACAGAGACAACCTTATCAGGGAGAGGTTGTCAACAAGACCCCATAAGCAGCATCTGAAACATCTTTGAAAGACTGATTATTTTTACTGTTACTTACTTGTTGCGCACAATGAACTGGATCTCTCAGTGCCTCATGTTTGAAATATCAGGAAAACAACTCCTCTTACTGGCGACTGACAAATAGTGTTTCATGAAGCAGAAAACTCATGAACACTTGCACAGATGATATGAATGGATGAGTATATGATGCTGATGAGAAAAGATAATACAATAGACTTTATTGATCCCATGCCAGGGAAATTAAGTTGTTACAGACAGCAGTAATAGAAAGAATAATGAATAAAGAGGGAGACATAGAAGAGAATAAAAACAAAAATCAATAAGAAATAAAGGAAAATCAACTGTATACAGCATATATGTACATTATATACAAAATTGTATAAAAATAAAGTTGCCTTTAGAGGGATGGCTCAGTTAGCATATGGATAATAATGTGTTTTTGTACTATTGCACAGTATAAATAATAAATAAGCACAGTGGGGAAAAAAGTGAAATATTGCAAAGGATACTTGCACAAATGTTAAACATAAATATAATGGAAATCACCGTCAGTCTCATGTCTCCATACGACACCACACACCCTCTGACCTTTGACCTCTGAAGAGAATAGGGTCTCGCTGTTACCCACAACAGCGCACATAACAAAGTGTCGGCGTCTGGTTGTCAGTCAGCAGCAAGACATGCATCTGTCCCGTGGGGGCCCTCTGACTTTATGAGAGGGCAAACATGCACGTGTAACATGCAGGAAGGTTCCTCCGGTTCCTCCGGTTCCTCTGCTTCTTGGCATTGCTGTGGCACCTTTGTTTCATAAAGGAACACGCCTTTCTGCCGTCTAAATGCTTCAGCGGTAAAACAGGTTGGGATTTTGTTCTTTAGATTCATCTCAGAGCTCAGAGAGCATCACACGTATCTGTAGAGACTGATAACATTCACATTAAAAACAGAGATAAATAACACAGAAACCACTGGCTCCAAATAAAAACTACACACTTCCAGACTGCAGTGCTGCTGACCTTCTGATGAGTGGACTCTTCCTCCTGAGCCACAGCTGCCTCTACAAAGACACTCACTGTCTCTGACCTCCACCCAGATGGACATCGTCAGTCACATGTGCGACACCTCACTATATCTCAGACTTGTGCATTACCTTACATGGTTTGCATTCAAATTCATTTCAACCAATTAAGTGTTCTACTTCGTTCAAACATGACTTTTGAAAACGACAGCCCCACAGTTTAGTGTCTACAGAAAGGCCATAAATGTGTCCCCCTTCATGAGATAAGACATCAGTTATACGAGAACATGGTTTCACCACTGTACATCCAGTACTGAAATAGGCCCTGAACGGGTTTCCGTGTCCATTTATTTATTTGTACATTTGTCCAAAGTGATGATGATCAAAGCGGCAGTAGATAAATGAAAAGCCTGCGAGAATGAGAGAATAAACCGAGCTTAGCACCAGGCTAAAATATACACCTTCCAACCAGTGTGTCCGGCTGTGTTAGCAGCTCCAGAGTGAGTTCATGGGAGAATTTACAGCTATGAAATGTACACCAGTTAGCTGCTCGCTAACCTAGATGTAGCCCAGCCCAGTTGTGTGTCTTTGTGGATGATCCTGATTTATATCAGCATTTTATCTCCAAACTCAACACTCTGATGATGAATGAACCTCAGCTCCCAGCAGCCTCACGGACGCTATCACGCTAATCACGCTAACAACAAGTCAGCGTGAAGAAAACATATTGAGACGAGTAAAGAAGTCAAAGTTCAGCTGTCTGCAGCCTGGTGAGAAATGTCTTGAGCCACGCCTCTTCGCCGCCTCGCCGGCTGTCCACACACACACGCACACATGCACACGCACGCGCGCACACACACACACACACACACACACACACACACACACACATTAAATCACTGACAACAGAGACTGGTTAAGGGAAGCAGACTGAAATGCTCGTCTCCTTTAAAATATATTCATACATTTAATATTCATGGGAGTCACACATCATTGTCTGCTTATTGTGAAGGGGGAGGGCGGGGTGAAGTGGGGGTTAGGGGGAGGGGGTATCTCATTCATAACAAAGAGACACAAAGGAGGGGACACCTGTTAGCATCAGGACTGGGCCACATCCACAATATTATGTTTTTTGCATAACTTTTAGGCCTCGTGTCCACACTAAATTTCTTGATCCACCAGAAATTGTTTGATTTCTTAACGTGAATTTGATGTGTGTGAGCGAGAGACAGGTCATGACTATCTCAATTGGTGGCTACTGTGAATAAAAACACTTTTTCGTAAGTGCCTTTGAATTTTTTTCAATAAATTTGTGTCTGAGTGAGAGTTCATGTGCGAGGATGATAGAGGATCTTTGGTTACAGTGTCAAACATAACCTTTTTATTACAGGAAGTTATTATAGGAAGCAACGTTTTATTTCTCTGGGGTTTGGGTTCTCAAACCGCATGTTGCATGTTTGTCATGGGGCCCTGCACACTGAAAAATGATGCTACAGGGGCCTTAAAAAGAGATGCCTGTTCTGTCCAGCAGGGGGCAGCATGAGAGGTTAGCAGGTTCATCCAGCTTAGTGGGTTCAGTCTTTTGTTTCTTCTTCCCTCTCTTCCTCATTTTTCTCTATTTCTGTCACCAGTTTATTTGTCATTTCAGTTTTAAAACATTTAAATGTTCGTATGAAATTATTTGCTTTGTAAATGTACAAAAACACAAAAATATAACCTCATTGGCATCATATATGACTTTTACCCTGCTGACTGTAAGATCTGTGTGTTTGTCTTTAAGGCCAGTCAGAGCATTTGATGCTGAAGCGGCACAGAGGTGAACTGAGGACACACTGGCTCTGAGTACAAATTCACACACACACACATCACACACACTCAAATACATATACTATAGCAGGCGCAGAGGAGGGCAGAGCGGCTGCAGCTGCAACCTAATTTACTCAAGTAAAAAAAAGCAATATGACAGTTTAGAAACACTATGTTACATCTAAAAGTCCTGCATTCGATTTTATGTTTTATTTCATTTTTTTTATTAAGTAAGAGAACAAAAAAAAACATCAGAAGAAAAAAGTACTCATTATTCAGAATGGCCCAGAATAATGTGTATTCCATTATTATTCAAGATTAATATATGTATCATAATGTAATATAATTGAATTACTTTATATACTGCAGTGCAGTTCATCTGTAATAATATGCTCATTCAAGACCCAAAGAAAAACAGCAGCACCAGACAAATGACGCATTTTGAGGTTGATTTCGACGGCTCTGTGCCTTAATGGCTTCTTGCAAGATGAGAAGATTGAAACCACTTGTACATTTGTAAGCTAAATATGAAGTTACAGCAGCTAGCTTAGCTTAGCACGAATCCTGGAAGTTTCATCTGACTGATAAACACGTGTATATATTATATGTATACAGTACATATTATAAGTTAACCTGCTGTAAAACCACAATGTGGCCTTTTTGCACCTGTTTGCCTCAGTCTTTGTGCTATGCTAAGCTAAGCTAAGCTAACTGGTTGCTGGCTGTAGTTTCACATTGAACATTTAAGTATAGAGACTGAGTCAATCATCTCATTTGATTATCTGCAGGAACACAAATGATTTCCCAAAATGTCGAACTACAACCTTCTCTCTCCCCTCCTGCACAGACAAACACCAACAGCAAAACAACAGACATGCAAACATGTTTTTTAAATAAACTGCATATTTGCGATGAGTTGACTCAACAACACACACACACACACGCACACACTAGTGAGCCTCCTTAATGCCACATTTGTTTAAAGAAGACCAACTTCATGCTGCCTCACTCCACAGTCTATAAATAGGCCTTTTTCCCACTGAGAGACAACCGTTTACGGACTGAGACAGCGCTCGTCTTTGTGTCGAAGGCAGCGAAGGGGAGACGCTGGGGGTGGGTTGTACCTCCTGATGGATGAGCCTCTTTACATCTAATTCATGCATGTGCAGAGCTGAGAAAGTCATAAAATGCAAAATACCAAAACTTTTATGGGTTTATTTGGAGAGACTTTGGTTTTTCTAGCCTACTTTTTCTACTGCACAGGTCAAAGGTCAAGCTGTGTCAACACACACACACACACTTTACCACAGCAGAACACACCTCCTTTCCTCCAGTGGGGATTAATGAATTTATTGAAAGGACATTTTGCTCTGGTTCCTTCAAATTCCAGATAATATAAGAAATAGATACTGATAAAAATGTACTGTAATTAATGTATTTCAGTGGGATTTTAGGGGAGAAAATTAATGAATACATTAATAGATTATCTGCACACATTAAAGGGGGAAATGACCAAATAACATGATGTTGAAGATGTCTTTAAAGTTTTGTGTGACAGTCATTCATGAATGCCTGAGATGTGAGGGTTATGATCAGGGGCTGCCCTGAGGTCAATGGCACCACAGCAACGATGACATCACCGCTTCAGGCTACCAGTCTGTGTGTGTGCGTGTGTGTGTGTGTGTGTGTGTGGAGGCTGTATTTAGACTGACCTAGTTCCTCTGCAGTGCTGGTCGGATAAAAACACATCACATGTAAACACAGAGATCACGGATCACTGTGTCACCTCGCTGACTTCAAACGGCAGTCAAAACAAACACACACTTTCCTTTTACCAGCCCATCTGTGTGTTTTCCATCGCTGAGGTAATTCTGCTGTTTTTTCAAACCTGTTATCTGTCAGCTCAGAAAGTCTCTGGAGTTTGCAGAGGAAGAGAGCAAACCTCGTTATCCCGGAGGCATCGGAGCTTCAGTTTGATCCAACTTCACAGTTGAACACTTGACCTTTGTAGGCCTTATACGTTCACTGACACTCTGTTCGTGTCGTATTGTAATGACAGCAATCAGCTGAATAAACTGTTCACATCAGCACGCGGGTTTTAAGACTGAGTCAGAGGAATCTGACAGCCCTCTCCACCAAAACATCTGCACACGTTTCAACAAACTGTGACTATATGGCTGCACAGCCTCCATCACTATTGGTACATCTACATCATTCCAATAAACTCCAAATAACATTTCCAGTTAGTTCACCTCATCCAAAAGGAGCTCCACACTGTGTCTGTTTGGTTTTACTCATTAATATACACCTGCATCATGATAAAAACATGAAGGTGAAGCTATCGTTCAGGCTGAAGAGCTAAGCTAATCAGCGATAACTCAGTGATGTTGCATTGATGAGACTAAATGGAAGTATCATAAAAATATATATTAAAAACTAATTTATCCTTTATCCAACAACCGCTAACACGGCAAAAGTTAAAAACTTACATTTAAAAGCAAGTAAGTGCAACATAAAACATACATGTTACCATTTGATGTGCTATGCCAGAGTTAGCTTAAAGCTAATTTTCACCTGCAGACCCATAGCAGGTCACAAACATGCACACAGTGACAGAACAGCATGAACTAGACATTAGTTGCATAGTTTAGGATGTTTTTCAAAAATAAGGTGAAGCAGGACAGGTTTGACAAACGCAGATCATCTGAAAGTGAATTTTGACTGTGAAGGGCAGCAAAGCAGACCCTCAGATCACACGCTCAGACTCTGAAAACCTGATTAATATCCACAGATAGACGCTCATCCCTCACTGAGTCAAAGCTCTGGCTCCTGGCTTCACTCCCGGACTCAAGCCGGAGGTTGCAGAGGGCGTCGGCCCAAGCGCCGTGTCCCGGCCTGACCCCAGCGTCTCTCTTTATCCTGGGTCAGATTTAGCATCGCTGCCTGCTGCTGGCGCCCCTCCCAGCGGCCCGTGGTGCCTGGCTCTGCCTGCCATTCACCTCCATTGTCATCGTCCCTCAGTGCCAAGAGGAAACAGAGGCTGCTGCAGGAAACAGAAGCTCTGTGTGAGGACAAACACTGCAGTTCACATGCAGTCGACAGCACTGAGACACACACTGATTCAATGGGATGAATCAGATTTACATTTACATCTTTTAAACACATCCTGCTAATGATGGAAGGCGTGCAGTCAAACACATACTTCAAATTACAGTATAAATCACATTTTATTGAAAGATTTAAGCAAAGATTTTGTATTTTAGATGAAAAATTATAATGGAAAATCAGTTTCTCTGCTTTATTTTAAAACATTTCTGACATAAATCAATAAGCTTTAACAGCATCAGAAAACTTTAATATCTCTAAATACAACAGACGAATAGAGCTCCTGCAGTCCCAAGTCAAGATAATGTTTATATTATTAATCACTATAGTTCAGGTGAAAATCTCCAAGAAAGAACAAGTGTCTACAACATATGTGCTTTAATTTCATAACAAGGCAAATCAGTCACATAGTACAGCCATCACACACACAGATTTACATGAACAAATGTTTAAACAATCCCCATAAACCTCCATATTAAAATTCGGTGGAGTCAGATACTGCCAAGATGGCAATGGCTGGAGCCACTGACACTAAACTTCACAATGCCTCTTCAGAAATCTGTGGGTAACATCACAAGGACTACATCCATGTTTCATACAGTCTAAGGTCAAGCTTAAAAGTCCCTCAGAGAAACGAATCTTTCTGGCTTCAAACCATCGGCAGTAACAAGAATGCCTGGACTTATGATCTGGCCAATGGAGACACATTCATGAGGATGAGTGTAAACCAAAATGTATTATCAGAGTAAATGTGGTCTCTGTTGTGCCCAAGGATGTTTCCCTTTACCCCAACTTCAACCCAACCTTACCTCAGACCAATCATGAAGGGCAGCAATGCGGGAAACACGATTCACAGGAGAAACAAAGTTTGGTACAAAACCTTTTCTGACTTCCTTTTGGACATACCATGTTCCCAAGTCTCAACAAATAGCTTGGTGAGAAGATTATTATAGAAACGATAGACAAAAGTACAAAGACCCAAAGTTGTGATAAATTTCCTGAAGCACAGGTTTGTAGAAAATCCATGTCGGAGTGTAAAAAGATGTTGACAATCCAATAAATCCCACAGCAAATGAAGCAGCTACTGCAGCATGAGAGAGTCTGGCAGCTGGAGCAGAAACGTCCACACAGACCCACTTCTGGGGAAACCCTTCATTTGCCGTCGGGG
Source organism: Chaetodon trifasciatus (assembly GCA_037975065.1). Taxonomy (NCBI): domain Eukaryota; kingdom Metazoa; phylum Chordata; class Actinopteri; order Chaetodontiformes; family Chaetodontidae; genus Chaetodon; species Chaetodon trifasciatus. The sequence goes on from JBBMOE010000030.1 coordinate 2,415,963, forward strand.
CTTCCAGTTTTTACCATCAATGGTGTACTCCAGAGTCATGGTCCTGTTGAGCGTGAACACAGAGTCACCTCTCACCACCGCCGTGAACAGTGAACCTTTGCTGTTGGCAAAGTGTCCTGGCAGAGATGACCACTGGCCCGAGCTAAGACTGTAGCAGTCCATCAGGCATCTCAGGAAGTCGTCCGACGGCCCGTTTCTCATGACGTACAGGCTGTCCCTGTGGCCGACCATGCAGTGGCCATAGCTCTGGTGCCTGATCAGCGAGCTAACGAGCAGCCACTCATCTTTACTTGGAACATACTCGTAGATCTCTGTGGTCTCCATTGGCCTCCATAAACACACAAATATCCTGTTCATGGCCTTGGTGCATGCCGCTCCCGCCGCCGGTCGAGGTAAGTGAGCAGCAAACTCCCACCTTCCTGAACTTATATCATATATTTCTACAGATGACATCACTGTCCGCTCGTACTCTCCTCCGACGGCGTAAAGGCGACCATCTACACCCACAAGGCTGAGATTGTATCGCAGCTGTGCCGGACCGGAGATCCTGATCCAGCTGTTGTTTTCAATGCTGTAGCAGAAACAAGAGTCCACAACTTGTTTATGAAGTCCATGAACTCCTCCGACTATGTAGAGTTTGTTGTCTAAAACAGTCACTCCAGCCAGTGATGTGCTGGCCTGTAGTGGAAGATCTGTTAATACCTTCCAGTTATTGACAGTTTCATCCAGGTAGCAGACCGTCCTGGAGGCAGCATGTACAGTTTCATCCACACCGCAGGTCACATGGGCCCCAACAGCCACGAAAACAGTCGGGGTCAAAGACTCCACATAGGAGATCAGCTCTGAAGGAAGAATTTTCCTGACCTCTGCCTCCAGGTCGGCGTACATGTTTCGGATAAATAGCGCCGCAGCACGGTAAAGATCCATGAGGCCGAAGGTTGCAGCTGTGTGATACATCAGCAAACAGTTGTCAGAGTCAAGGATGTTGATGAGATGCTTAGCGAGCGGTGCCACCTGCAAGAAAGCGGCGCATTCGATGGCCTCAACAATGTCGTCGCCGTCCAGGATGGGTATCTCACCTCGTAAGACGGCCAGGGCGATGAGGAAGCCTCGAGCACGCAGAGACTTGAGGTGGATTTCTTCCTGCCAACACTCTTTCATCCCAGAGCGATACAGAGCTCGGAAATAGTCACAGCTCTGAACTAGAAACATCTTCTCCTCAGAGAAGTAAGTGTCTCCAACCACGATGGTTAATTTAGCCGACAGGAGTCCAGAGGCGCAACATGGCTGATATCTTTCGCCTGCACCGTCACAGCTGCTGTTGTTTGATCCACCGCTGTGCACCGACATTCCTATTTTCTGACAGTGACGCTTGAGAAAATATTCCCCATGAAAATGCCGAGAGGTGCGAGTGTTTCCAGAAGTCTGGAAGTGGAACTGGAGAGAAGTGAGTCAGTAAGAAAGCAGCTTCACTCTTAGTGAAGGATCAGTTGTTTCACAGCTTTCAAAATAGACGAAGCTAAACATAGAAGAGAACAAATGACCTGAGTCACATTCACGCTGTGGACAAGAGGGCAACAAGAGAACACGGGTTAGTGATATCTGCTGCAAACGGCCAATCAGTTCAACCACACCTTTTCTCACTCACTGTAGGGATATCGAGCCACGATGATAGTTTTGGTTTGATTCACAGTTTTCAGAGCTCCACTGCCAAGCCGTTTGCTTTTACTAAAATACAATGGAGTCTCAATGAGTGACAGCTGAAGGACCAATGAGCAGACTGCTGTGGATTCACTGACCACATGTTGAGAGAGATTTGTTGCGCTGCTGAGGTGTTTGTGGCACAACTGTGAGTTTATGTGAGCTCAGATCAGTTTGAAGATGTTTTCACTCCAGAGAACAGCAGCAGCTCCCTGTTTGTGTCTTTAAATCTATTTTCAGAGAATCTGTCTCTTTATTCACGTACCGTGAGGGAGGAGGGGCTGACCTAGATTTGGGCTCAGTGGGGCAGTAATACAGCACATCATGTGACCCGGCCGCTGGCTCCTCAATCAAAACAATCCCAGCAGCTTCAGCAGTTTGTCAGCAGGCAGAGGGGATTGTGGGAACATTGGGTTGCTTTGATCTGCTGGTGGCCGCAGGTGCTGCTCTGCTGGGACAGACGCAGCGTTGCACCACGTGGCTTTGTTTACACCAAGTAGAAATACATCTTATGTGGGGAAAGGGAGTTATCTCGTTCAGCAATCGTTGTTTCCTACGGCACATCTCCAGCAGCAACAGGCAGCTGCTGTCAACAAACAAGCTCAGATAAACTGTTCATCACCTGCTCTGCAACCAAACAGCAGACACAGCTGGAGACAAGCTGGTGAACAAAATGGAGCTCTTAGCAGCTTAATAGACACATGTTTTTTCTCTGGAGTTGGTGGAGACCAAAACCAGAGCTACAAGAGAGTGATTATCAGGTGGACACAAATACTCCAAATGAATGATAATACCTCTGTGACTGCTGAAGCCTGCTGTAAATAAGCTGCTGCTTGCTGCTGTTTGCTAACATGCTCTATATCAACTTAAAGGGTGACGATATGTCAGTGTTGTTCTTCCAAAGGCAACTGGAGTTGCTTGTGGGTCTAGAAGACATTTGACCTCTCATCCAAAAGGTGTCTTCAGTTCCAACTGACTGGTGGGAAGCCATTGGCACAACACAGGAGAGCCAACACCTCAGGTCACGACTCAGCAGTCCACCTACACCTCAAGGACAAGGGACATTCATTTGAGGACAACATTGTACATATTTTGGTGAGAGAAGACCGATGGTTTGAAAGAGGAGTGAAAGAAGCCATCCATGTCAAAATGGAAAGACCACCACTGTACAGACGATGTGGTCTAACACACCACTGACCAGCCACTTATAATGCAGTCCTCTTCTCACAGTGTGTGGAAAGTTATTCTCTATCAGGCACTGAATGTAAGTGCAATTTGGAGGTACTTGATTGCTTATTTCAGGACTCTATTTACCAGTCACCTTTATGTTGTGGTATTGCTAGTTTTACTCAAGTAAGGATCAAATTACTTCTTCTAAATATATATATTTAAGTCAGAGTAACTGCTGCAAATTGCTTGGACAATGCCATTCACAATTGCAATTGCTTGGAACCTGATTTCAGACTGGGTCAAGAGATAGATGAACTGCAAACCTGTAGAATAACTATTTACTTAATTATGTTTGGTCATGTTCAGTTTCAGTTAATTATATTTAAACTGGGTATACAAATTGTAAATAATAATTATAACTTTATAATATATATTGTTATTATTAATTTAAAAAAATATGCCATATTATTATGTACAAAATATATTATTATCCCCTCTGTGATGAGCCGCAGCACTACCGAGTGACCCTCTCTGAATCCCTGCGCCTGTCCTCCTTCGTAAAATTAGTTCGCGTGTTTTCTCATTGGTTCAGAGCTCCTTTTTGATGTCACCGGCTTAAAATTCCCGTGAACTGACACACCTCGGCACATCGCTGTTTATCCAGGTGTGAAAGTTCTGGTATGAAGAGCGGCAGGTTCTGAGGTGTTATTTAACGGTCGGCAGGGGCCGGGCGGAAGGATCTATCTGATCTTAGTAAATATTAGCAGCGGCGGACGGAGAGGCAGAGTGGCGCGCTTCCTCTGGATGTTACGTCGGGCTGTGTGGATAACTGGATTACCGATGGAGCTTCACCGTGTTTTCGTGTTATTTCGCCCGTGAGAAGGGCCGAGGACCCCGCTGTTAACCTACACTTGTTACGTGATTATTTTCGGGGTGTGTTTTCGTTTTTGGGATAGTTTCGAGCAGCATGCTGCTCTCTAAACTGGGCTCCTTTCCTCACATCTCGTCCAGCATGGATCTGCCGGCGAAGCTCCATCTGCAGCAAGGTAAGGACAACGTGCCGGTGTTACGACATGTTCTGTCACCCATTAGATTCTGTGACCGGACCACTCTTCTTTACCTAACCGGCATCTTAGTTAAAATCCTCTTAAAAGCCACATGTGTTCAAATTAACTCAGCCGATAAAACCAAAAGCATCATATCTTCACATTGGAAGGCTGGGACCGGCTTAATTTGGCATTTTTTACTGAAGAATTGACAGTCGTTATTTAAATTAATTAATTTTCAGTCGCTCAATGGCTGGGTGCTCCTGTATGACCTTTAAATAACTCTGTCTGGTGCCATTTTGAAAGCCAGGTGTTGTGCCAAAATCTGTGCTTATCTCGTAAAAAAAAAAAAACCTTATCTCCTCTGTTTAAACGGCATCTGTTTCTTCTTTACTTAATTCGCGTAACGTCGTTTGAAGAGTTGATGTTTTAGATGATGATGATGATGATGATGATGCTATCGACAGTCCACCATTTTTAAACGGCTGACTCGAGAGCAACGGGTCATCTGAGGACACTCGGCCGTTCAGTGATTGTTGGATATTTCAGGCAGCACTTTTTTTTTTTTTTTTTTTAAAGCTCTTTTTATGTTAGAAATGAAGCTGCTTAACAACAAGACGCCGAGGACACATGGACAGAGACGTGTCTGTTTTGTTTTTTTTTTGCGGGGGGGGGGGGTGTTACAGATTTTGGCGCAACATCTGAGCGCCTGAACCGTGATTTATTTGTTTTTCTGTATTTTTCAGCCAAAGCGGAGAAGCAGCCGTTTGAGAAGCTGTACCGGCTGGGTTCGGTCCTCGGCAGCGGGGGATTCGGCACAGTCTTCTCCGCTGTACGCCTCGCTGACGGGCTGCCGGTAAGAGCGGGGCACCGCTTTGTTTTGGTCTCTCCACATGGCTGCGGCTCGCAGCGTCAAGCTGTACACAGCAAGCAGCTGCGTTTCCGGTTTAGGCCTTAAAATACAAGCGGCACTTAAGTCTTATTAGAGGTGACCTTGGAGAGGGAAGGTGAAAAAAATGTCTCCTTAAGGTCCTTTTACTATTTCGGTGATCCTTCCTCAGCCATAGTGTAATATTAGTGATTAAAGACTTCCTCCCTGAATCATTGGTTCATCTGTTGTTATATTATTTGACTAAAAAGTAAACAGGTTATTATTTAATAAAATATGGCTTTAATTTCTAGTACAATATTTCAAACTGTCCATTTATATTTGGAGTAACATTTTCAGATTATCAAAGCTGCTGTACCAAATATGAAATATATTTTGATTTTATGCTTTTATTTGGAAGGCAGAGTCTATTTTCTTCCTGTTTTACTGTCATCAGCTGTGCAACTTGACAGCACAATCTGGCTGGCATGTGGTCTTTGTTTTCACAAAGAAATGTGGTTCTGTGAAGCCTTACTCAATTCTTATATTGAGAAAATAAGTTGCTTTATACTCTCTGGAAGCAGGAAGTAGTTTCACGTCTAATAACACTTTTATAGCATCACCTGAAACTGGTGGGAAAGTCATTTTCATTCTTAAAGAAAGAAAAACATGCAAAAGCTGAGGCAGCAAACACAAAGCTTCATGTTACAGAGTTGAACTATGACTGCTGTGACTATTCTGTGTTTTTACTACCTGTGTGTTAATGATGTTTGTGTTTGTATGCAGGTGGCGGTGAAGCATGTGTGCAGGGACAGAGTGACTGAGTGGGGCTCTCTGGTGAGATTTTAGCTGCATTTTCACGCACAGATTAACTGTTTCCCAATGACTTCCTATCATTAATTACTACTTCAACTGCTATATTAGTTATCAATTTGATTTGTTTGTCATCGTCATGAAAGACAACAAGTGGTGTTCAGAGCACCTGAGTATGTTGTAAAATCTTCAAGTGAGTTAAAGATTTTAAGAAGCTTTGTCTGATCAGTCCAAAAGTCAAATATGTTCTGTTCACTCCTCATGTCTGACGAAGAAAAGCTTCAGATCTTCACGCCTGAGAGGCTGAGTCAGACGTTTCCCCTCAGTTTCATTTTATGGTCGGTCAGTCGATGCTGTATCTTTAAATCTTCTCGTTGATGCTCTCGCAGTGCGGCGCGGTGGTTCCTCTGGAGATCGTGTTGTTGAAGAAGGTGGGCGGGGCGTTTGGCGGCGTGGTGCGGCTTTTGGACTGGTGGGAGCGGCCGGACGGCTGGCTGATGGTGATGGAGCGGCCCGAGCCGGGGCAGGACTTGTTCGACTACATCACGGAGCGCGGCGCGCTGGACGAGGCGGCGGCCCGAGGCTTCTTCCTGCAGGTGCTTGAGGCCGTGCGTCACTGCTACACCTGCGGCGTCGTCCACCGAGACATCAAGGACGAGAACCTGCTGGTGGACCTGAGGACAGGACAGATCAAACTCATCGACTTCGGCTCAGCAGCCCTCCTCAAAGACGCCGCCTACACCGAGTTCGACGGTGAGTCTGATCGTCCAGTAGTAACAAAAGCTGCGTCGACAGTCTGATTACTGTGGCGCAGTCATCTTGAATTACGTAAAAGCTCGTTCAAACCCTGGTTTAAAAGGGGTGATGTTTTTAGACACTTTTTAGAAGTTGATGACACCTTTGGGAAATTAAGACACGTCTGAAAAAGGTTTTAGGAAGTAAGCACAGATGTGTGGACGTTTTGTCCGTCCTCACGTACTTAAACAGCTTTTTGAGGGTTTTGACTTTGTGTTGGGGGTCAGTGCGTCAGATCGTAGTCGTATACTGTTGGATATATAAGATGCCTAATGACCGCTCCCTCCTCCCTCCTCCCTCCTCCCTCCTCTCTACAGGTACGCGGGTGTACAGTCCTCCGGAGTGGATCCGGTTCCACCGGTATCACGGCCACTCGGCCACCGTCTGGTCGCTTGGCGTGCTGCTCTATGACATGGTCTGCGGAGACATCCCCTTCGAGCAGGACGAGGAGATCCTGAGAGGACGAGTCTACTTCAGGCGAAAAGTGTCCTCAGGTGAGTCCACGAGTGACGAGTTGTCGGCTTAGAGAGAGTTTGAAACAATGCAGATACACTATATGTCCAAAAGTATGTGGACACTCCTGTCCTTGGTTCTGGATCTGGTTTTTCCTGATTTGACTGCTTCAAGCTTTGCGGCGGCAGCTTGTTTGTCCCTGTCCTGTTTCACCATGACACCCATGAAGAACTGTTTTTCTCGACACGACACTGATCTTAACTTGTGTTGTGGTTGGTCTGCTGCCAGGCAGGAAGTTCTGCCTGAAAGACTCAGCTCAGGGCACAAAGAGCGTGAAGTGGACGAGCGATGTTCCCTCAGTTTGTTCTTTGGTGCTGTAGCGTCTCATTTCCTTCATGTCCTCGTTTGTCTGTCACAGAGTGCGAGCAGCTGATAGGCTGGTGTCTGAGCCAGCAGCCGTCTGACCGGCCGACCTTGGAGCAGATCCTCCTCCACCCGTGGGTGACGGGCAGCGAAGTACAGCAGACACACGACAGTAGCATCACACTCCACGCCATCACGGCCGACTCCTCTTCCTCGTCTTCCTCCTCCAGCCAGCAGAGCCTCTGATCAATTGGTCAAATGGAGGCCGCCAGTGGGTGTGGCGCGGACTTGATTGACAGGTGTTCCGTTACCTTGTGATCATGCTGGCGTGAGTCAGTGTTCAGGATGTGGTTGACTCTGTGCGGCGCCCCCTCCTGCTCACAGGCGATGGAGCGTTGTTCTCCACCCGGTCTTCCAGTTTCAGAGTGCCTGGAGTCTGAAAGCTGCTGTGGGTGGAGCTGCGCCACGGGAACTGCATATCAGGAGCTGGTCTGGGCAGTTCTTCAGAGGTTCCTTGTAGTTTAGATAATGAAGGTCTAACAAAGAATCCAAATGAAAATGTGGTTAAATGACGGGAGAACCCAGCCGGGTTCACTGGGACGCTGCTGGAGATGGAGAGATGCTGCCCCCTATCTGTGTGGAGTGGCCTTTGACAAGTGACCATGTCCCAACACGTTGCACCTTTTTTATAGGACGTTTTTCCCGTCCTCTGAGCAACCAAACACCCACCCTGTGATCCCAGCGAAGGTTCCTCACCTGCTGACGTGGTGGATACTTGAAACACGCATCTACACTTAGTAACACACACACATCTGAGCTGGAACTGATTCAGACGCCGGACTCGAGTCTCGGCACTGATACCAAAACATGATTTTTGATGCTTTACTCTGCTGAGAAGAAACGTTTCCTTCATGCAACACGTCTGAATAAAATTCAGCCGAAAATGATAAAAAATATGTGACGGCTGAAGAGATGCAGGAAGGCGACGCCCTCGGCTCGTCGGTCTTTGATCTGTTTAGAAGTTGGTGTTTGTGCGATACCTGATGTGATGACGTGTTTTTCTGAGGCTCCTCTCTTTTCTAAACGCACAGTCAATGCAAATATTCAGTTTTGTATTTTGAATAAATGTGTATAAGTACATTTTTATGTTTTATATATTTAGTAAAGAGACATTCCTCATCCTGTGGTTATTTATTTAAGCTGTCTTCTGTCTAACTTTTCTAAAAAGTTTTGTGTTTTTTTTTTTTTTTTAATTTTGTTGTCAAGAACAAGAACAAAATCATTTCAGGTTTGAGTTTTCTCACATCCGGTTTGAGGGTTTTAACTCATTTTCTCATTCCATTTGTTCACGTTTTTGGTGTTATTTACATTTCTGACCGGAAAAAAGTATTTTTTCGGGGATTTTTCCTCAAATTAAAGTTTTTGTATATAAACTGATTTCTGTCTGATGTTTGTTTTTTCTCTACCAACCACATGACTTCAGATTTACTCCATTTTCTCCTTAATGCCAAGTGTCAATTCAGTTAATTTCTTGATTTAATAGGAAAAATACACTAATTTTATATAAAGACCACCTTGAACAGCTACTCAATTAAGGATCATTAATATTAAAATAGTAAATTGAGAGAGAGAAAACTTAAATTTCATTGGTTTTTAAATCATTTATAATTTGATAATCTTGTAAACCGTGTACAAACTTGGCAAATAAATCCCTATGTAATAAATTCATACAGAAAAATAAATGTCTTTTTACTGCTTTCGGGATGTTAATCACGTGGTTTCTACAGAAAGTAGTTTCATGTGTCTGCAGCGACGCCGTGTGGCCGCTACTGAGAAGAGAAGCCCGGAAAAACCGGTAAATTCAAAAGGGAAAAAATAAAACAAAAAATGTATTTTAAAAATGTTTGAAACTAGGTTACTGTTGAATATACGATTAAAAATATTTTTGAGGAATCAGAAATTGCTGTTTGAAATACACGTTTAGGTTCTGCTGCACGTCTCTGCGGCGTCATTTTGAACAGGCGCTCAGGGACAGCTACCAGGGTCCTGCCATCGTCAACACCGGAACCGCACGTGAACAGTAGGTAAATCAGTTTGTAAATGGCTCATAAACTCGGTAAAATGAGACATGATGTAATTGCAACACGTGTATTGTCTGGTATAAGTGTGTGTATATTTAACCCAGAGGCATTCACGGACCTAACATCAGTGAGAAAGCTCAGACAGCCATGAAATATGCCGTTTCTGGCGCATACGTCGCCAAACTCCGTTTAAAAAATGAATTAGACCATGTTAACCAGTCTGCAGCGCGAAGACAGGGTTCATTAGATTAAAAACCAGACATTTCTAGTTTCAATCAGAGGTTACCTTCAATTCGGCTAACATGGAATAAACAAACACTACTCACAGTGTAAAATTTTGACTGGAAGAGTTATTACACACGTTGTTCATCACGGTGTAATTCGGTTGGGGCGACATAACAAAACTGACCGTGATAATGAACCCAGTTCATGCTAAATTGATGACCAGTTGAAGGTATTTTGCAGTATTGGGATGACTTGCATTTACAAGAAGTCATAAAATTAGCTGATTTTTTTTTTTAATGTGTAGATTTTTTAACAATGAAATTATGTTCAGAAAAGAAAAATGGATGATAATTCAGTCAGTCTCTTAAGATATGAGATGAAATCCTCAAATAATTAATCACATCATGACAGTAATTCCAGTTAAAGAAGAGAAACCAGTGTAAACATGGTTGTTGTGTTGCTGGTTCTGTGTGTGTTTGCCATCAGAGGGTCAGAGGTCAGGATGGGTCGCTCCTCCAAAGACAAGCGGGACATTTACTACCGTCTGGCCAAAGAGGAGGGCTGGAGAGCGAGGAGCGCCTTCAAGCTGCTGCAGCTGGACCATGAGTTCAACCTGTTCACAGGTGAGACCCATAGAACACCTGAGACACGGCTCCGCCTGTACCTTCTGTCCATGGGTGGATTATTAGAGGATGAGTTCCTCCCTCCCCAGGCTCAGTACTGGGTGCTAGAACTGAAATTCTGTGCTTCTGTGGTGTCTTTTCTTAAATATTTAGTTTAAAAAATCATTCATGAAGGTCATTTTTCTCTCCCAGGTGTGAACAGAGCAGTGGATCTGTGTGCAGCTCCTGGCAGCTGGAGTCAGGTCCTCAGTCGGAAACTCAGGTTTTCCTTTTATTTGGATTTTTAAATGAACGTGTGGACATGCCTGGACAGAAATCATCTGGGTGGCTACTGATTGAGCAAATGAAAAATATTTTAAATCCGGAGTGCAGCTTTGCATTTCAGTTACAGTTTTTATCGATTGCTTTGTTTTTGCACTCAGAGGGCGGGAGGAGAAAGGTGAGGAGGGTGAGGAGGTGAAGATCGTGGCGGTAGACCTGCAGGCCATGGCTCCTCTTCCAGGAGTCACACAGATCCAGGGAGACATCACCAAGGTCAGGACAAGGACGAGGACAACCTCGCCTTTAAAAGAAGCTCTGTGGAGAACCTTGTTGGACTGCTGACTTCACATAGTGCGTCACATGACCTGTATCGTCTTCTTCCTCTCAGGTGTCGACAGCCCAGGAGATAATCCGTCACTTTGAGGGTCAGCCGGCCGACCTGGTGGTCTGTGACGGAGCTCCAGATGGTGAGACGCTCACTTCCTGTCTGTCCTCACCAGCTTTAATGTGTCCATTCAGCTGTCAGGAGCTGTTTTGTCCTGTTCCTCTTCCACAGTAACCGGGCTCCATGATGTGGATGAGTACATCCAGGCTCAGCTCCTATTGGCTGTAAGTACAGAGGTGTGCTGTTATTCGTCTGCCAGTCTGTGATGTCATGCTGAATGCGGTTTGTCTCTCAGGCTCTGAACATCACAACTCACGTCCTGAAGCCTGGAGGGACGTTTGTGGCCAAGGTGAGTTTTTACGACTTCACATGCCTGAAACACATCCAACTGTCCGGGATAATTACTACAGTGTAAACAGTTGTGTGCAGTGGTGCATTGTGGGCATTGTCAGATCAGGCTGTATTAACCACTTCCTGTCCTGCGTGTCTTAGATCTTCAGAGGTAAAGACGTGACGCTGCTGTACTCTCAGCTGAAGATCTTCTTCAATGGTGTGACCTGCGCCAAACCTCGCAGCAGCAGAAACTCCAGCATCGGTGAGCCACTGCACCCCCCCCCGACCAATCACACGGCTCGAACAGGAGGCAAACCCCGCCCCTCAGCTCATGTAGTGATTGTTTATGCCAAAAGTGATCTACAGCAACATTACCCATGATGAGCTGCGGCACTGGTAGGATACAGTAGACACTTCCTGAGTGGTGACTTTGGAGACTATGACCATGTGCTCATGTTCACTTCTCCCACTGGAATCAGTCACTTCAGGACCGCCAGTGACACAGAGACAGGAAAGGAGTCTTCGGTGGGGTGTCTCAGTTCCTGAACCAGCTCTGTTTATACGCCTGAGGCTTTTGTGCTTCAGGCTGCAGAAACGAGCCGCACAAATAATCTTAATTTAAACTAAAAACTGATTCAGTCTGTGTTGATTTTGCCAGATTAATTCACAGCTGAGCCTGTGGTGCTTGTGTTACACTCAGTGTCTGTCTGTCTGTCTGTCTGTCTGTGCAGAGGCCTTCGTGGTGTGTCAGAATTACTGTCCTCCTGAAGGTTACGTCCCCAACATGTCCAACCCTCTGCTGGATCATTCCTACGGTAACTCGGAGCCCTCTTCCATATGTGGTCTGAGTCTGGACATTGATCTGGACCAGGGTAGACTTGTGTTAGTGCTGATGTGAATGCACCCTGAACAGATTAGAATGGATCATCCAGAGCACATCTGGAGGTTCACCCTGAGATCTGATCACAGTGTGGTTTCTCTATCATTTTGAGTGATCGTACCTGTTTTAGTTGAATTTATCCACCATGGATCAGTCTGTAGTTCCCTGCACGGCCTGGTCCTGGTTCTCCTCTGTCTCTTCTCAGTCTGGGTTTTGGTGTCTGTCCTTCAGATGTGGACTTTAACCAGTTAGAGGGTCCAAACCGTGTCATCGTTCCCTTCCTGGCGTGTGGTGATCTCAGCGCCTTCGACTCAGACAGAACGTACCCTCTGCAGGTGATTGGTCCTCCTTTTCTTTCCTGTCAAACAGAAACATGGCTCTTATTATTGTTTTAACAGGTGTCATTCAATTAATTTTATCACTTCAAATTCCATTAATGATGTAATGAAGGTGTTTTACTTGGATTTTGGTCGTATCATTAATATCTAAATGTAATATATCGAAGTACTTTATGGATAAACTGCACTACATGAGTTAATGGCAAGACAACCTTTCAAATTAAAGAAATAACATGAAAAACACCCTTAATTAGTACATTAGATCAGCAGTAATCGATTTCAGTGTCCCACACAAATGGGAGAAATTCCAGTCAAATATTATCTGTGTTTATTGACCCTGTAGTCCCACGTTTTTGTGTCCAATACATCTTATGACGACAACAAGTTTTGAATGTTTTCCAGAACTGAGTGAGAGCGCTGCAGCCGGCAGCCATTAACAGCTGTTATGTCACTCTGGCCAAAGCCACCACGCCCACCAGATGGCAAAACAGTCGGCCATCGCAATGTGCAACCGAGAGCTGAATGCTAACAAAATGCCTGTCGCTAGCTAAAAACGTCAGATTTCAGCACGTCAGAGGGTTTTTTTTAGCACCCTTTGTCCACCAGAGAGGAGAAGGTGTAATGACAAACTGAATATCAGCTTTTAGGCATTTTTCTGTTGTTTGCTCGCAGACAGAAGTGACAGGGAGGCACTTTCACACAGTACAAAGTCAATGTTTTTCCCTGCGGGGGTGGGTGGGAGCTAATCGCACTCTGTCTCTATCTGAAAAGAGCTCAAGAATCAGGAATCTCTTAAAATGATCAGGAATTAATTCAAGTGTTTTTAAGAGGTTTAGTTCCTGAATTAAAGGACAAATTAAATGATTTCTGGCTTCTAAACACCTTGATGTAGATTTAGGTGTTTGGTGTCTTTACAGGGATAAACTTAAGATAAATTAAGGGTATTTTAAGGGTTTCTTGTTTCAGAGTGATCTTTTTTTCCCCTTGTCTTGACACCGTCTCACACCTGTCCACGTCCATTTCTCTCACTGTTTATTTCTTCAGCTGGATGCTGGCAAACAGTATCAGTACACCCCCCCCACCCAGCCGCCCATCCGCCCCCCCTACCAGCAGGCCTGCCACCTCCGCAAGAACAACCTGCTGTCCAGAGAGGACGCACTGTCCCCCAGTCCCAACCAGAGACAAGACGAGACACAGCCACCGGCAGAGTCCTCCTGACCTGTCTGACTGCTGCTGATTGGTGGAAAAAACCACCAGGAGGCAGAGGACAGAGTCAACATTAAAGGAACAGTCTGGAGTCCAGTTTCCTCCTGCCTCCAGTCGTTGTGCTAAGCTAGGCTAACCTGCTTATGACCTGCCGCTGTACTGGATGTTTGTCCAATGCGATTATGTTTTATTGGAGTATTTTGTGGCAGATCCTTCATCCGTCAGGCTGAGGAAATGCAAATGTTTATATTTTAAAAATAAAACTCATTTCTTAGAGGGAACCGGCCTTGTGGTTTACATGAATTATGATTCACTCTGCAGGAAGTTGCCACTGCTGACCTTTAAAGTGACTTATTCAAATAGTATGAACTTGGTGGTCTTCAAATAAGTTCATCTAGCTGTAACCAAAGCATTAAAGGTCACTTTAAACTCTGTGTGGTCCCATATTTCCTAAGACATTATAATTCAGACAAAAAACTATAAAACTAAACAGGTCTTATTTTTTCCAAAGGAAATATCATATCATATCAAGGAAAAGCCATCAGTATTAGTGAGGGAAGCTCCTTCTACATGCCAGCATCAAGTCTAATGATATTCTGTATTTTTCTTCTAGTCAGCAAATCCCTCATGCATACCTCAACAAACTTGTATGTGCATCCACAACCTGATGTATCTTATTTCTCTGTGCCATAGGGCTCCATTGTTGTTCAAAAGCTATCAAAAACGCTTGGATGAGCCTCACTGTTACACCAGCTGACAATTTCCTTTATCACCATGAACACACACACACTGGATTTTGAAAAGAATATAGAATAAAACCAAAAGAATCCTTTAAAATCCCCCTCGTCCATTTACCTCACTCACTCTCAGCACAAATCCGTACTGACTTCCTGGTTTAGCTTCGTACGTGATGACGTCACGGCGCAGAGACTCACACAACCGCATTGTTGTTGGGGGAAGAGAAGCTCGGGCAGCTGCTGAGCTCTGCCACTTCCAACTGCTTCTAAACACTTCTGTCGATCAGTATTTATCCTGATCAGAGTATAACACTCGAAACCAGCTCAGTCGCCCTGGATACCTGTCGGTTACCTTCAAGTTTAACTCGGTTCGGAGCGAGCCGCGGCCGCCGTTGGATGAGCGGACTGAATGTGGATTTAACTGTCGCTTCGCTCCACAGGCCGCGCCGCCATTGCTGCTGTTTTTATAAGCTGAATTAGTGAAAAAACTGAGGTAAGTTCACCCTCACTCTGTCCTCACCTTTTAATATCATCCCCGACAGTCAGGGCAGCTTGAATTCAAAAACAATTGGTGCTACTATGGGGAAAGGCCACCTTTTCCAGTCGAGGCAGTTTCTTGTGTGTTGGTCGCCATATTTCCTCCCCCCTCAGCTTGGTGTAATGCTAGCAGGCTAACGTTAGCCCGGTTTGTGGACGGAGTGTCCTAATGCGTTTAATGGGTGACCGGAAAAGCCGCCGCCTGATGGGAGGACACCACCGGGCTGTCTTTTCCAGTAACAAACCTTTATTTGGTTTAACACTTTGAAGCAGGATTCGTTATTCACACAGATGAAGGTTGTGGTTCGGTTGAGCGGAGCTAACGTTAGCGTGGCTAGCAGGCAGCGTTCAACAAAAGTCAGGGTGACTGTCAGCTGAACGACCTGAAGCCGCTGCTGCTGTTAGCCGATTATATTTAACAACAACCAGCTCTCAGCGGGTCCTTTTAGCTGAGACGAACACAGGCTGGCTGTAGCCGGTGTGGAGGTGTGCTGCTGTCGGTGCGCGTCTTTCATTCATCCGGCGATGTTATCACAGTCTGTTTCCGCCCCCGTCCCATCATTACAACTACTAAGATGCTTAAACCGACAGCGGGGCTTCACCCAAAGCTGCTGGCTGAACTCCGTGTCGCATGTGAGGGTACAATATTTGCTGATTTGAGCTGCACAGCAGAGGAGGTTTAGCATTAGCTTCACTGGCGGATTATGTGACACTTGAAATGAATTATGTTTTGCAAACAGTGCAAAGAGCGCATGAGATGTTACAGGAGGAAGGCACACTAATATGTTTGAGCAGCGGTTAATTATTAAAATTAGGTCAGGGACCAGGTATGTGCTGCTTTTCTTCGTGCTCTGTGGAAGTTAACTCAGTGTCTTCTGGGTAAGAGTGTCAGACATTTAAAAATGTCAGCCTGGACTCTGGGGAGCTGGTGGACGTTTTCGCTGTTTCCTGACATTTTATAAGTCAAAGGAGTGATCAGATAATCGAAATAAATACAGGATCAGTTTGACATGAATGGTCGCAGCGTTAATGTTGACACATGGAGTCAACAGCGCATTAATACACAATGCAGGACAAATGAAGAAGTGATGAAATGCCTCTTCTCTTTTCACTTTCACTTTAGGTTTTCATTTTAGCTTTTCACATTTGCATTGAAAGCTCGGTCAGCTCTGAGCGTCGACTGACTTGCTCCTGATTTAGGTCAGGAGACCCCTTTAGCTGTACACCACCTTATGTTCAGGTACATTTCTCTGTTTAACACTGATGCGTTTAACAGCGAAGCATATTTTGTTCATGGGTAAACGATCGTGTTTACATTCCCTAAACTTAAGTACTGGAAACAGGTGTGGGATCAGTACCGATATGTTAATTCTCCCATGAAAAGTGTCCACAAGCACGTTTTCCACGCCGGCCAACAGGTGATGCCACTCCAGGTGGCCAGATTAGGAGAAACGATGCCCACTCAGGAGACAGGAAGTGTATACTGTTTCACACCACTGGCACAGCTTCAGTGGGTAATCTCATTGTTGTGATGTTAAGTTATTGGCATGGCAGCAGCTGAAGGGACCCAATGGGAACACAGCCATCAAGGCGAAGTGGGCGTGGTTGGAAAAATGATAGCTGCTTCCAAGATAAATGGGGCGTCGCTTCTTCTGCATCAGTAAACTTAAAAGGACCGTCGCCTCGTGGGATCATCTGTGGGGAGGGATTCCTCTGCCTGAGGGCGTTTGCTCATCTCTGTTTCGACACAACGGACAAATATGTGGAATAAGTGTATGATTTATAAACCACAATCGCAAACAGCTGTGATTTCTAATAAATACTGAGGGTGAGAAGATTTAGATATTTCATCAGGGAGAACAGTGGGGAGGGAGGCAGGAACATCAAAAAGGTTTGCAAGCATGGGATGCATATTTCATCATTTATCAGTCAGATCATTTCTGTCAGTAATAATGGCTCATCAGTGTGTTTCCTTGACAGATTAACTCACAGAGAAAATAGATCAGATATTGAAACTGTTGCAGATCATGAGCCTGTTGTGGCCAGAATGGCTGAGAAAGTGCATCCAAAATTTCCCAATGCTGACATGCTAGCTTGACAGCTGTGAGTACTGATAACAGCCATGTCCATGTCTGTTTACGTTCGTTATGATAATGTAGGTGAATGAGACATGAGGCAGCGGTCAGTAACTGCAGGCCGATTCACACTGAAAGACTGAGAGGCACGTTCATGACGGCTATTTTGTGTGATTATTGCATTTAACAGAGTTGTGTGTTTCTGTATTTGTTAAAAGAAAAAGTCTTCTCATCACTAATCCTCTCCCCAACCACACTGATTGACAGCATATAGGTCTGAATCATAACTGGGTGATGGCCGAACCAATAGACTGACTTGCGTAACTGGTCAAAAATATTCTTGCTGGTTGACCGATTAACTGTTGACCGTTGACATCCCTTGTTAGTCGTGTACATGGAGAAATATTGTGGGAAAGTCAGAAATGGACTTCTTTGAACGGTTCACTCACAGTTCAATCATAAAACACTTTAACTAAAAGTTCTTCTGCCTCTTTGATTGAACGCTGGACGAGGTGCTAACACCTTTGCGTAAACACATTAGCTGCCCAGCATTGTTCCTGTAAGGCAGCATTGAGGGTTAAGACCGTTAATCATTATTGCAGGACGTTCTGTTAAAGCCAGCACACACTGCTGTTGTTCAGGGTGAATTATTGACATGAGAAACTTTCTGTGTTCATAAATTACTGTCCCATCACCTCAGTGAGTCCTTCACATTGTTGTTTCATCTGTTCGGGTTTCAGGGTCTTTACGGCTTCAGAATGAAGAAAAAAGGTCGACATCACCGCCCGGCGGTGCTGAAGAGGGACTCCTCCCCCATCAAGCCGTCGCCCAACCGGGAGACGCTGACGTATGCACAGGCTCAGCGAATAGTGGAGCTGGAAGTGGACGGCCGTGTGCACCGGCTCAGCATCTACGACAAGCTGGATGTCATCACTGACGACGACCCCACGGCTCAGGAGATCATGGAGTGCAACAGCAACAAGGAGAACAACGAGAAGCCCCAGCAGGTCCTGGTGCGGTCTGTGCGCCTCAAAAACAACCAGCAGAAGAAGAACGCAGCACTCACGGCCTCGCACGGCGGCATCGGGACGCATGGCGGCGCCAGTGGCCTGCTGGAGCCAAAGGTTAGAATGGTTGAATACAATCTGCCGGTGGTGCCAAGGAGGCCGGTGGCGTATTACAAATATACTGAGAGGACAGCGGAGGACCTGGATGAGGAGGTGGAGTATGACATGGATGAGGAGGACTACGCCTGGCTGGAGCTAATCAACGAGAAGAGGAAGAGCGAGGGCATCAGCCAGGTGTCGCACAACCTGTTCGAGTTCCTCATGGACCGCTTTGAGAAGGAGTCGTACTTAGCCACGCAGGGTCAGAGCGACCTGCAGTCACTGGTGGACGAGGACGCTGTCTGCTGCATCTGTATGGATGGAGACGGAGCCGACAGCAACGTCATCCTCTTCTGCGACTCCTGCAACATTGCTGTGCACCAGGAGTGCTACGGAGTGCCGTACATCCCTGAGGGCCAGTGGCTTTGCCGCCACTGCCTCCAGTGCCCGTCGCGGCCCGCTGAGTGCGTCTTCTGTCCCAACCGAGGCGGAGCCCTGAAGAAGACTGACGACGACCGCTGGGGTCATGTAGCGTGTGCTCTGTGGGTGCCCGAGGTCGGCTTCTCCGACACGGTTTTCATCGAGCCTATTGACGGCGTCCGCAACATCCCACCGGCGCGCTGGAAGCTCACCTGTTACCTGTGCAAAGAGAAGGGTGTGGGAGCGTGCATCCAGTGCGACAAGATCAACTGTTACACCGCCTTCCATGTCAGCTGCGCCCAAAAGGCTGGCCTCTACATGAAGATGGAGCCTGTGAAAGAGGTGACGGCGTCCGGCGCCACCACCTTCTCTGTGAAGAAGACAGCCTACTGCTGCAGCCACACGCCGGAAGGCTGCGACCGCCGGCCGCTCAACATCTACGAGGAGCCGCACCCGAAAAATGGAGCCTGCCACAAGAGGGCCGACAAGAGGGGGAAGTCCCGGGCCAAGGGGTGGCAGAAGAAGAAGAGCAAGAGAGAGCCTGAACCTGAACCAGAGCCCGAGACCCCCACCAACTCTGGGCCCAGTATCACTGCTTCAAGGTAAGCAGGCAACCAGGACTCCCAGAATGCATCTCACGTTACATTTTAATCCATTTTTAACTTCAGTTTGATTGTATTTCCCAGCTTCCTGATCCAGATTTTGCTTTATTGATTGATGTAAGTCTGCTCAGTAAAGTCTGTTTCTGGTCATGATAACTGCTGATATCTGTGACATCACTAAAAAGAAGCCAGAGAAACAAAAGCAGTCAGACCATCAGAGAGATCACAACCTGTTACAGCTCTGAAGCTATAAAATAGAAAGCCTGTCAGATTATGTTTCTGCTCAGGGTATCTCGTCTGAATATGTCTCTTTCTGTTTCCACAGTTTCGACACCATCCTGAACCAGGTGGCGGTTCAGAGGAAGCGTCTGTTTGTTGAGCGGGTGCTGAGCTACTGGGTGCAGAAGAGGCAGTCGAGAAACAACGTGCCGCTGATCCGCCGGCTGCAGGCCAACCCTCAGCCGCCCAAAGCCAAGCAGTCGGTCAGTGCCGCGGCCTCTCGGTGGCGTCTGTCAGTGTAGCGTTCCCTTTAATGCGCTTCCGTCTCATGTGAAGTCTGTGTGTTTTGCGCAGGACCGCATGGAGACGAACCAGGCGCTGAAGGAGCAGCTGAAGGAGTGGCATCGCCTCCGCCACGACCTGGAGCGAGCTCGCCTGCTGCTCGAGCTCATCAGGAAGAGGGAGAAGCTGAAGAGGGAGGAGGTAGGGTCACCACACAACAGTCCCTTAAAGAACACAAAGTAAACTCACGGTCGGGTTTAGAACCACTGACCTGTGACTGTCAGTCGTGTCTGATCCTCTTCACATGTATTAAGACCTTCGGTCAGCGGCCATTGAAAGTTGTTTGACTGTGTGTTCTCATCAGATGAAGCAGCAGCAGTCGGTGCTGGAGGTCCAGTTGACCCCCTTCAACATCCTGCTGAGAGCCGTGCTCAGTCAGCTGCAGGAGAAGGACCACTACAGCATCTTCGCTCAGCCCGTCAGCGTCAAGGAGGTCTGCGACCGTTTCTCAGTCTGTTCAAAAACAATCTGATTTGCTGCCCATCAGTGACACTGCAGCACTTCTGTGGTCCCACAATGGTCAACAACCAGGATTACTGCATGTCCTGGGAAATCATTTAATGCAGCTCTACAGTCAATAGACAAATGCTTTTCACCAATTCTAATACTAAAACCACTCGCTGATGCTGTGGGCAGAAGGGAGTCGTCGTTTTACCCAGTGTCACCATCACAAGATGATACCCTTTGTATAATTTGGCTTTATTTGCCGCAGCTTGAAACCCGCTCATTATGTTTCCTGCACCGTTCATTTGCTTCTGTAAGCAGAAGATAAAGCTAATGTTGATGCTAACCAGAGTCCTGGAAGAATTCAATGTCCCAGACAAATGGGAAATATTCCAGACAAACAGCGTCTGTGTTAATGGATCCTATTTTCCCATTTGTGCCTCAGTGACTAATGGGGACGATGGTGTTTGAAATTGGTTCTGGTACTGAGCGAGAGCGCTGCCGCTGCACAGTTGGCAGCAGTGTAATCCCTCTGGGCGCTTGTGCACCGTCAGCGTACGCCCACCGAAAGTGTTTTTAAGTGCTTGACAACATTATGAAAAGGGTCCCTGTGGAGATAGACCTTTTTGATTAAGAGTCAACAAAAAGACCAAAGTACCGGACTTCATTTCCAGAAAGAGTGATTTTATCATCGTAAAACACTTCATTCAAAGTCCACAAAACAAGTTAAAACTCGTCTGCAGCCTCCAACATGTCTTACCTGTCTCCTGCAGGTTCCTGACTACCTGGACCACATCAAGAACCCCATGGACTTCTTCACCATGAGGAAACGCATCGACGCTCACAACTACAGGAGCCTGGACGACTTCGAGGAGGACTTCAACCTCATCATCTCCAACTGCATGTCGTACAACGCCAAGGACACGTTTTTCTACAAGGCAGCTCAGCGGATGCAGGACCACGGGGGAGTCATCCTCCGCAGGGCCCGCAGGGAGGCCGACAGAATCGGCTTCGACTTCCACAGCGGGTTGCATCTGCCCGAAGTCCCGAAACTGGAGCCGGCACCCCCCTTCTCCTGGGAGGACGGTATGTAGAAACAGAAAACGATGGAAGGAAAGTCTCCAAACATGATCTGTTCCAGTTTCTCCAGTGGAAAGATTTGTTGTTTATGTGTTGAACACCGTAAACTGAGTGTTTGTGTTTGTTGACTGCGTGTAAACTACAGTTTGAAGAGAGGTTTGAGCATATTTCTTTGTTTTATTGATCAAACAACTGATAGATTAGTCAAAGTGGATCAGCCTGTAACGAATTGTCAGTGAATATGCAAGAATTGCAAGTTGTTGTAAAAGCTGAAAGTCATGTGACGACCTCTCTCTGTCCCAGTGGACCGCCTGCTGAGCCCCACCTACCGTCAGCTGACCCCTCTGGAGGATCAGCTGAAGGAGCTGCTGGAGAAGCTGGACCTGAGCACGGCCATGAAGCACAGCCCGTCCCGCAGCAAGAGGCTCAAGCTGCTGAAGAAGACGATCATGGAGGTCCGCAGTGAAATGAGCCTGAAGAAATCCCTCCCATCGTCGTCGCCGCCGCCCGCCACTCCGGAGCCTGACCCGGTCCCTACCGAGTCAGAGGAGAAACCACTACCTGAACCCCCGGCAGAGCCCTGCACACCACAGGAGGAGACGTCTTTACCTCCGCCGACGTTAGAGCTGTTAACCTCACTGTCGCAGCTCGACACGTCGGCCAGCGACCCCGAGCCGCCCCCTCTGAACGCCGTAAAACCCAGCGCGGATCACACTCCCATGGAGCTCGACGGCGACACAGACACATCTACCTCAGTGCCCCCGGACACCCCCAACGGGCACATCCCAGACCCACTGCTTCTCAACGGCGACCTCCACACCGAAGCCTCTGGCACCTGCAACCGACGGACCAACAACCTCTTCCGCAAGTCCAAGAGCGCCAGTCCCCAGAAACCCCCCAAGACCCAAGAGGCATCCGCAGCATTGGCACCGCCCCTGGGCGCCAAAACCTTCCTGTCAGTGGTGATCCCTCGATTAGAGACGCTCCTCCTGCCGAAGAAAAGAACACGCAGCAGCAGCGCCGACGGTGAGGAGGACGAGGAGTCGCCGATAAAACGCCTCGGCACAGGTACTCGCTCAGATAACATCTGCCCCGTTTCGATTCGCCCAGTGACAAAACCAGTGTTAGAGGAAACATTTCAACCCTACACTGCGCTGTCTCAAGCTCCCGTGTCTCTGTCTTTAGGAATAGCGAACGGTTTTGTGGTGGAGGAGGAGGAGATCTCACCGTCTCCTCGCCTGCTGGAGCCTCGCCGGCGCTGCGCCTCCGAGTCGAGCATCTCCTCCAACGGCAGCGTCCTCTGCGGCACGAGGTGAGTTCAGAGTCGTACTGCTGAACAGTGACACAGCAGAGATCTGAGAACATGATGGAGGAGACGGCGTCAGTTAACCTCAAACTGGAACGACTCACTCACCTTGTTACTTATGGACTGTTTGTGTGTTGGTGTCACGTGCTGCAGGCTGATCTGTGATCAGGGAAAGAAAGAGCTTTAATTTAACACTGAGGAGCAGATAAGTCAAAGTGCAGAGCTACACAAAAAACTGTGACATCTCGTGTCAAAATCGAGGCCTTTCCAGGTGTTTCTAAACGTTTCCTCATCCAGCTTCCTCCCGTCTCTTTCAGCACCGTCATTCTGACTAAAGGCGGTAAAGGCCGGCCGGCGGCGGCGGCGGCGGCTCGACGGAGCACCGTGGACGACAAAAGCACTCTGATGACCTGCATCGAGAACGGAGAGTTCACCAAAGCTGCCAAGATCTCCTCAGGTGAGCGGGCCACGAGTGCCGTGATGAATGTGCATGAAACGGCATGGCACGCTTTGATTGGTCAGTCTGCTGAAGACGGTCACTAAACCAATTAAAATCCCTCTCTGTAATGACACTAATGCTGTTTATGTGCTGCCATACGTCGGTTTTATTTCTGTCTGTCTTCCTGTTTGACCCAAAGAGCAGCGAAGTGGATGATTACTTTAAACGAGTTCAGATGCGGACGTCTGTTAAAAGACCAAACCAGCAGCTCAGTCCGCCTCGCTGGTTCTCAAACTGAGGTCCAGGGGCCTCTGAGGGTCCTGGGTGAAGTCAGCAGAGACTCAGAGATGCAGGTTTAAGCCACGAAGGAAGCAAAAGAACAAAAAGTCCAGAAACAGGAAACCTGTGATGGACGAGGTGGAAGTGAAGTGAAGTCTGTTATTTTCTCTGTGGGTTCAAAATGTAACGTCAGCAATGATGTGCAGACAGCCTTTAAAAACGTGTGTGTCTGTATCTGTGTGTGTGCGTCTGTGTGTGTGTGTGTGTGTGTGTTTCTGTGTGTGTGTGTGTCTCTCTCTCTGTACCTCTGTCAGTGTGTGTGTGTGTGTGTGTGTTGCACAGAACTCTGGGTAACGTGCCTGTTGTTGTCCCTGTAGAGGTGTGGGATCCCACTGCTGCTTGTCCGTTTGTTCTGGAGCCTCTTAAACTAGTTTGGGCTAAATGTAGTGGATATCCGTCCTTTCCCGCCCTGGTGAGTGAGTGTCGGTCCCTTCTGTGTCTCATTACCCATCTGCCCCTCTGCCATTGTGCGTGCTGTAGCTCGTGATTTGTGCTCACGGCCGGCCGATCGTGGATTGCTTGGTGTGCGTGGAGTCGGCCGCTTCGCTCGCCGTTGCATGCTCGTGTGTCTGAAGCTTCCTCTGCTCGGCCGCCGCCGGCAGGAAGTCCTCCACGCTGTCTCTGCGAGGACGCCGCTTCACTCAGTCTCTGTCCTTGCCTTTTTTTTTTTTGGCCTTCACAGATCATGGACCCCAGAGCGCGGAGGACGGCGCGCCCGCGCAGCGGGGCGGAGCTTCCCCAGCCGTCGCTGCCGCCGCCGCCGCTGGACGTCCTCAGAGCCGGAGAGCGGATGCAGTTCAGGTCCGCAGAGAAACTCTTCCTCGTCCTCTTCTTCGACAGCAAGCGCAGCTGGTGAGGACCCCACCGACTCTCTGTGAAAACAGTGGGGGTAAAATAACGTGTGCTGATGGAGTTAATGATGAATGCATGACCGTTAACGCTGCAGCTGAGGTTAGAGTGATGTGGACCCAGAGCGTCCGTCTGTTCTCTCCTCAGGCAATGGCTTCCTAGATCCAAGCTGGCGCCCTTCGGGATCAACGAGACCCTCGACGGAATCAAGCTGACGGAGGCTCGCTCCTCCTGCGTCCGAAAAGCTGTGCGGCTCGCCTTCGACCGGGCGATGCACCACCTGCGGCGCGTCAGCGGCGAGCCGGAGCCGAGCGTCGACCTCGCCGTCACGGACTGACCCCGCCAACACCACCTGTGAAATCCCCCCATCATCCATCTCTCCCCTCTATCCTTTCACCCCCCCGCCCCCTCAGCGGAGACGCTCAGTTTCTGCCTCATACGCACAACAAACACACACGTTTGATGTTTACCATTTCCTGCAAACTGGAACCGGATCGTTTTCACGCCTCCCCGCACATCTGCCCCTGATGTCCAGAATACTGTAGCTTGTGACGGCCATCTTGTTTTGTCAAAGAGCTATGCAACGAAAACGACTCGGTTAGCGGGTGCAAAAAAAGAAAAAGAAAAATCAAACCTGGGCTGTGAGGACCGAATAATCACGGGTCTAAACCTGTTGAATGTGTCAGAGTTTGACCTCTGACCTCCTTAAATGTGCTGCAAGACCGCTGCAGCAGCCTCGCCGCCACGGCGGCGTCCACCGGTGCGCGTGCGACTGCGGCAGCTCCTGTAAATATCCTGTAACAAGGCCTGACACTAATTTATTCACTCCCTGGGTTTGTTTTGGTACACGGTGTTCACGTATTTATGGCGTCCGCGGTGGCGACCCCGATCGTGTCGGTCTTTCTGCTGGTGCTATCTCTACACAGAGAGAAACGAACATGCATACTGTAACCCACGTTTTTATTTCACCTCCTTTTTTACCGTTTTTGTAAGTTATTGAGTTCTCAAGCTTCAAGTTCTCGTCTTTGGCATTACATTTTTTTGTGTGTCTCTGTGCATCTTTTTTTTTTTTTTTTTTTTTTACCTGAATGTTTTTACTGGACTACTTTTTTTTGTTTGTACATATTTATATAAAATCTATATAGATGCTCTCAAAAGTTTAAAATGCCTAAAGTGCATCATTCACACCAAAACCAAAAAGTCTGCTGCCCACAACTTTCCCACTAATGTGTTTCTTTCTTTTTATTTTTACAGTTTTGTTGTGTTTTTTTTTAGGTTTTTGGCCTTTTTGTTTGAGTGCTGTGATGAGTTCAAGTCTTCTGTAAAATGTCACAGAATCGTCTTTTCCGCCTGACCTGAGCTACAGTCGGCTGTAGGAGAGAAGAGAACGTGCCTGTACTAATTTATTGTAAAGCAGAAAATGTATATGCATTACTTTATAGAGAGAGTATTGTGAGAAAATACTTGGGGCACACGAGGAGGCGCCGCCGAGGCCCTTCCTCTTCTGTTGTTTTGTGAGTTTTTTATTTTTGGACTTAATAGCATTAAATCTGAGCGGTGAGGTGACAGTGTTTGGTGTTTCTTTGGGCAGGGTAGCGATGGGTAGACTTCCTGTTTCCTTTGGCCCCTCTGGATGTGGATGTTGTGTGTAAATAGATTTGGTACTTAGCTGATTCTCTGGGAAAAACCACAGTTATAGCCAACGGGAGCGGAGACCGGCCGGCGGCGGGCCGGCGGGATTTTTATACTAAAACACTGAAAAATTAAAATATGTTATTGAATCACTGATTAAACGAGTCCTGGTTTTATTATCCTCTTATTTTTTTGGTAAGCTTAAAGTACATTTTCCACCTTCTGTTCATATTATTTAGATTCTTTGTTACCCTCGTGTCCTATTACATTTGTTTGATTTCATTTTCATTTTCATTCCTTTTATTTATATTTGTTACCACAAGCTTTTATTGTTTTATTTTGTTCTGTTTTTATATATATTTGTTCTAATTTCATTTTTGCTAATTGAAGTTTTTGCTGAATTTTCTTTCATTTAACTTTTTTTTTTTTTTAATAGTTTATATACTAATTTTTTTTTGTTAATTTTTTTTGTGTGTGAATGAAATGTTTTGGTAATTTTGTTTTTCAGTTTTTCAGACAATCGTGAAACATGTTGCCTTCATACATTTTACATGTATGGACTTAATTATGCCTAATTACACATTATGCTGTAAGAAGACTAAGAAGTAAAACTGAAATTACAAAATTAAAAGGATTTAATTTTGTTTTTAATTTACTGTAAAATGGAGGAAATTGATTTGGAGTCTGATCAACATGAATCCAGGTGATGGATCATAAAGGGTTAGTTAGAAGAGCCAAACAAGCTTTTTCCAGGTGAAATAAACCTGAAATGAGTTCATAATAAAGAAAAATACACTGAGCGTTCTTTCATAAAATACTTCCAAAACGGCCGAACCATGTAAACACTGATTAAAAGTCATCATGAAGTCCTAAAACAAACCTGCGTCACATAAAGACAAAAGACTTCTTCAACTGACCACAAGGTGGAGCTGCTGCTCTGTGAAACAGCTGCAGGCTGAACGTCCGCAGCTCAATGAAAACTCTGGTTTCTGTTAAATCAAGATTGTTTCAACAGTTTTTGGCATGTGGGACTTTTAAAAGGAGACAACGGGGAAAGAAAGAAGGAAGAACATTGAACAAACGTCCGCGTTTCACGTGAGGTCACATGGTCTGATTCAGGTTCAGTCTGTCCGTTAGAATCCACATCGACCCCGTCCTCCGTCACATCGTCTCTGTCCTCAGAAGCAGGAGGACCAGCCGTCTTCAGCAGGCAAAGACGTCACTGTGATTCAGAATTAACCAACATTTGAGCACTCGGCTAATTGGCACCATTCAAAGTATTCTGAACTAGCTCTGAGCTGAAGTACCTGCGGACACATCCTCCATGCTTCTTCACCGCTCAGGCCGTCATGCTTCACGGCGGTCGTGTGTGATTGGATTGAGCTCTGGGCTCTGATTGGGTCACTCCAGACATTGACATCATTGGTTTGAAGCCCTTCCTGTGGAGCTTTAGGTTGGCAGCTTTCTTGCAGACTGTCAGGTTCTCCTGCGGCTCTCCCCAAAGACCAGGCCTGTGATTGGATGAGGAGCTCTGAGTGGAACCACAAGTCCTCCATGTCCAAGTTCAGCAGCTCATGTATGCAATTTCAATTTGAGCATCAACTACCTGAAAGGAAACGCGGAAAATATAAATATTGCATAAATGTTTTTACGCTTGGTTGGACGCCTCCTATTCAACATAATGGATCCAAACGTGAATTAATTTGCATTTTGATGTAATTATGTAATTGCAAACGTGCTTTGGGATGACTCAGTGGGCTGCAAACGCCAGTGCAAACCTGGATTCAGCAGAAAGTGAGCAGTGAGCAGTGCTGTTGGCGTTTCCCTGCAGGTCCACTTGTCACACTCCTGCGAATCTTGTGAATATCTTGTGAATATTTAGCTGATGACTCATCGTTTTCTCCTAATTAGCAGCAGATATTTTGGGCGTCCTGAGCTCATCGTCCGGCTCAGCCGCGTGCAGACTCTCTGGGTCTCGTGGGGGTTAAAATGTGTTTGAAGCTGGAGATAATTATCCATGCATGTGGGTAATTAACAGTGTCCAGCTCATAAATAAACACATTTCCTGTGCACACACACCATTAATGCAGCAGACGCCGCTGGAACAGAGTCTGAAAACCAGCTGAAGACGCCCTGACAGGAGCTGCGGTGCCTCTGGAAGCTTCTTCTTCTTCTGCACATCTGCTTTTGGAGCTGTGTGCAAAAGAGGCGTTTCCATTTCACTTCACATGGAAGAAGAATGAAAATCAGGGGAATGCCTAAGATGGAAGTGTGGAATAACAGTAAAATGAAATACTGCATCATCGTGAGGCAAAGCACAAAGTTTCAGGCGTGTATCAGGAAGTCAGAGCGAGTTAAAGGTGAAGTGAAGAGGTGTAGATTGTTTCAGAGCTTTGGGGCATCCAACATTTTCTTTTGGCCTGCTTTGGCCCGCCTGGTCCTGGTCCATTAAGGGCTTTGTACGAGGAGGAGGACCTTAAAATCCATCCTGAACGTTACAGGAAGCTGAAACTGGACTGATGTCCTCTCTCCTCTTGGCTCTGGTTCATAGTCGAGCTGCAGAGTTGTGAACATCTCTCAGTAGATAATTTGTTACAGTCATCAAATCGGATTGAAATAAAGGCATGAATCAGTTTTTCATCATCTTTTCTGTTTAAAAATGGTGGAAAAACGAGGTTTTCGTCTTCCTGTCAATGTGAGACTTAAGATCTGAGTCTTGGAGAACGTCAGGACTGTAACCTCAGATTTAACCAGGGAGTTCATTTCCCAGATTATTAAGCAGCATTTCTCTCTTTGTTTTCAGTTTTGTCCTCATTTGACTTCAAAAAAATGATTTCTCATCCGCTGATTTATTGCTAAAAGACCGTCAGTGATGGAGTCTGCAGCTGCAGCGTCATTCGGCTCAGCACAGATGTTCAGTCGCGTGTCGTCTGCGTAACCATTGAAACATGCATTGAGCTCTCTAATGATGTCACCAAGTGGCAGCATGTGTAGCGAGAGCAGCAATGGACCAATCAGCTCCCTGCAAAACGCATGACGAGGACTCGCCAACAGGAAGCTGAGACAGTCAGAGTTTTTCTGCTCTAACACATATTTGCAGTCAGAGGTGGAAACAAAACGTCGTGAAACAAACCAGATTCGCCGTGTTTGTGTGAACGCCTCAGCTCGCCGCCGTCTCCGTCCTCGTTAATATTAATGCGCGGCAGCTCGTCACCTTTGATGCTTTGATGCTGTTAGCAGCAGAGGCCTCTCTGCTGAAAACACAACAATGGAGGAGTAATTACACAGCAATTATGGCTTCATAATGAAAAGGAAACCGGCGTTCTCAGGCTGCATTGAGCTGCCGTTAATCGTTTGGTGGAAACAAACAGGTTCTGGTCTGCGAGCGGGACGGCGGCGGCCTCGGCGAGCTGCGGCGGCGCCGGTAAAACATTTAGTGTTTGCATTGTTTGGGGCAGTCTGAGCGTTACGACAGGCTTTAATCCTGCAGGAACATCACGGAATGGAATGGAGAACATCGCGAGGTTAAAGAAAGGCCCTCAGTTTTCCTCTCCGAGAAACATTTCTAAAGTTCAGTTTCTCTTTAGCAGCTTCAGCCTCCAACGCTCTGATTGGTTGGTTGTTTTTCCATTTGTTGAAACACCTGTGGGTGAACACGGGTACGAACACTGGACTCTCTCGGATAATGTAAAACTCTTACGGGCTCTGAACACTACAATACCCATGATCCTCGGGGGAAGGGGCCGCTCAGAGGTGTGAAGCAGCAAATTCAGACCGGTTTGTTGTTGAGTTAGTGAACAAATACTGTCCCATCAATGCTGAAGTTGTTTAAAAAAGGACGTTTTCTCCGCTCTGGTCTGTGAGCGACAGAATTTAAAGCTCTGTGATTGGATGTTTGTCCTCAAAATGCACCTTAGAGACAGACGTCGTCCCAATTCAGAGACCAGAACTGGGTTTTTCCACTTATTCCAACAGACAGGTAGAAGACCCTGGACCCCCTGAGCAGCACTGAGGCGTTTCCTGACTCTCGGGCGGCGTGAACGTCCTGAAACGGACGCCTGCGGCCTGTTGGAGCGCCTGCGTCTCGTCCTCAGTCTATTTCGTCCTGCGTCCCTTAATGAGCTGCAAGAGAAGAAGTTTCAGTCTCACCTTTTAACCGCTGTGAGAGGGCGCTGATTGACAACACGCTAATTAACCAATCAAGGAGCGCAGGGCGAGCAGGCACCTGTGTGGTCACTCCGAGCTCAATTACCTTCTGCCCGCTCCCCCGCTTCCTGTTCAGCCAATCTGTCGGCCACGCGGAGCCTAATGACCCGCTAATAAGACAAGCGCTCCGGAGTCCATCTTAATGAAAATCAGCCGACCTGTCCCTCCTCGCTCCCCGCTGTTGATCACGAGGCCGGTCCTCGACCTTTCGCCGCCTCGGCCCGCCATGGAGCCACGTGGCGTTGGAAAACATTAAAAAGGAGGGATGATTTCCTGAAGAGGCCGCTGGACTTAATTCTCTCCTCTGAAAGAGAAATGAGTCGGCGGACGGCGGCGACCTCTCAGCACGAAATGAAAAACCTTTCATCTTGACCCCCGGGTCATTAATGGACGTGATTGGATGAAGCAGGTCCTCCTGTCTGTCCTGCTGCCTGGAGACGCACAGAGGACAGACGCTCCAAAAGGTCCAAATCTGGACTGTTCAGCTGAAAAAAGGACAATAAGTTCGTGAAGATTTGGACGTTTCAGCTTTCTGAAGGATGAACATCTGCTGTGAACTCTTAATATGAGAGCACTTGTGCTGGAGGATAAAATAAACTCTAAAACTCTTGATAAAAACTTGAATTTGGGGGTTTCAGTCTCATAGAAATCTCTCAAAGCAGCGCGTCCAGTTCTGTCGCAGTTCTTGTCTAATTCAGTTGCTGCCGAACCGCCAGCGTCCGTTCAGCGGCCGCTCCGGCGCCGTCGGTCATATCGGGGTCTTCCTCAGCCCAGAAGTCGTCGCCGTCCGTCACGTTCAGGCCCAAACACACAGTGAGCGGACTGACAAGGTGTGTCCGTGCACACACATCAGTGAACACACACACACACTCGACGTGGATGAAATGTCGCAGCACCACTTTGTCTCCTCCCAGGCTGCTCCTCTCCCGTCTTTTCAGACGCTTCCACTCCTCCCTGACCTGCAGGAGCCCCCACTCATCACCTGCCGGCCCCTCCCACCTGTTCCCACCCCTGCGGCACACACACACCGACCCATTTCCACCTGTCACCTCGTCTCATGTGCTCCTCACTAAACCTGCCTGAAGCTCCAGCTCCCGCCTTCCTGCCTGGTGTCCTGACGTCTTTCTGGTAACGAGTAAAGACGAACTTAAACGTTTGCAGGTCAGAATCTGCTGTTTTGGTGTTTAACAGGATGTTTGACACCCGAGTTCTACTTTAAAACTTGAGATGAAGAAATTCATTCTCACCACGAGTCCTTAAAATGCTCAGAAATGCATGTTGAATCTGAGTTAATGGACTTTTTTTAAATAAGACATTAATATTAATCGTTTGACCCGGTCACACAGTTGAGCTCAGTGGACAAATCTGAATCATGAAAATAAGCCTGAACGACACAGAGAGCATCATGGGTAACTACGCTCCCTATTACAGCAAGTCACACACACACACACACACACACACACACACACACACACACACACACACACACACACAGAGCGAGACAGTGTGCAGTGTTTTTGGGTGACAGTGATCAACGGGCAGTTTCCGTCGCACAACCTGCTATTACATCTAATGGCATATTGGACTCTGTGTGTGTGTGTGTGTGTGTGTGTGTGTGTGTGCGCGCGCACTGCTGTGAAGTGACAGTATATTTTGCAGAGGTATGAATATTTTATGGAGTGAACTCATTAGACGCTCGGCCTCTCGGGAGCTCGGGGGAGAGTTTGTTTTGTTCCAGATTATTTGCGTGATGAATTATACATCTCTGGGATTCAACAATATGAAAACAACACAGCTACAATTAGACGGAGGGTGGAGGGCTATATTTACACTCCACACATCAAAAAGCCGCCTGGCCCATTTTACTGTCCACGGCTCACTTCCTGCCCGCGAAGGACGCTTACATCTGCTTTTAAATCGAAATAATCAGAATAAAAAAAATGAACTGTTGGATAATTATGTCTAAATGTTTCATGTTTAATTAAACAAAGTCAGTTTTTATGTGTTCAGATCCAGTTTTCTGTTCTGTTAGCGTCTCCATCAGGATCCACAGCCGCATTTGTCCAAGAGCAGTCTTTGGTTTGTCCATTCTGGGCTACTGTAGAAACATGGCGGACTCTGTGGAAGGAGCTCCCTCTGTAGATATAAAGAGCTCAGGGAAATGCAGTGATTCTTATTTTCAGGTTAATGAAAACATAATTAGGAATATTTTATTCCATTTGAGGCTCCTGAATGCAGCACGCTGCACCGTCGAGCTGCAGGGTGAGACGCGCGCTGACGTCTGTAATGAAATGACGTGATTGGAGGAAGAAGTCCTCTGTGAACAGGTGGAGAGCGGACAGCACGCTGGGTCACGGGGTAGAAATGAAAAAATATAAAACTATTAGGTTCTGATATTTTATCATCATCTCTCAGAGGAGAAAACAGGACGTGTGATTTCACGAAGAAGCAGAAAAAACATGCAGTTAAACTTCGTTTGGACCTGAACGCCGCAGGCAGAGCAGAGCAGCGGTTCTTCATCTTTATGGTTGGCTGTACCTTTAACGGTGTGATGGGGGGGGGGGGGGTCCGTCTCCACCGGCTCTATTAGAGAGCTGACAGGGCTGTGAATGGGCTGGAGGCCCCGTGGCCTCCGAGCAATCACCGCGGCCATTTCACACCCTGCTGATCCCCTCATCTGCCGCGGAGACGATCGGGGCTCCGAGGGCCCCGGAGGCCCCTGA
Organism: Chaetodon trifasciatus; assembly: GCA_037975065.1. Classification (NCBI taxonomy): domain Eukaryota; kingdom Metazoa; phylum Chordata; class Actinopteri; order Chaetodontiformes; family Chaetodontidae; genus Chaetodon; species Chaetodon trifasciatus. The sequence continues at coordinate 2,448,560 of JBBMOE010000030.1, forward strand.
TGAAGTCCTGACCTCACTCTCTCAAGCCCAGAGGATTAAAAAATTACTCCTCCTCCTCCTCCAAGTGAAGACGGCCGCTCGAGTTAGTCGACAGACAAATTGGAAAGTTTTATTGCGAGAGGAGAAATTTGACGGTGAAGCGACGGAACTTCACAGAACTTCAAACATCCAGAGAAAGAAAATGAATCATGTCCTTTCCTTCATTCACATGTCGCACTTTGGACGTGTCTTTGGGACATTTAAAGCTGATAAATTGGCAGATTAAATTCTTAAACTTGATTTTTTTTCCCCAGTAACGCTGAATGTAAACAGAATCCAGCTGCTTCAAACTCTCTCTGTCGTCGTTTTAATGCTGATTTAACAGCACAGCCGCCGTCTTTAACTTGTATTTGTGTTTATTTTGCCTGATGAATCATCAGCAGCTTGATAATGACTGCTGGTCAACACAGGAAGCTGCTGTAAATGTAAACGACAACAGTCAAACAGCTGTATTCTCCCTCCTCTGTCCTGCAGGGGGCGCCATGAAAACTCTCTTCTCATTAAAAACTAGTTTTCTGTGACAGAAACGAGTTAACTCAAACAAAATGATTCAGAATGTGTTTCTCTAATATTTCCATTTTTTGTGAAACAGCTGAGAGTTTATCTCTGAGAGTCTTAACGTTTATTTAAATTAGTTTTGAGAGGAAACGTCTCATTGGTGGAACAGCTCATGGTCACAAATCTAAAAGGTCAGGAGCAACTGAGCTAACCTATAACTGTTAATTTAGTTATTTATTTTTTATTTCTGTGTCATGCCAAACATCTCCTGGTAACACAGATACAAGAGAAGGCTGAAAAGAACGATTAACAGTTTGTGTTGAAGCTTATTAGACGTTTCTTACTTTAAACCTTAAATATTAAAGGAAAACTCTGCCAAACGTCCAAACTTTGACCTGCAGCTGCTTCATCTATTCTATGTATTCAATAAAGAGCCACAGCGCTCACTAACACGGCCTCTTGTAAGGTCTTACAGCACAGATCGGTTCTGATCTGGGACACAAACCATCTTATTTTTTGGGACAAATCTTCAGCGTGCTGTTAGTCACATGCACCCTCTGCTGAGGCAGGTCCAGCGCAGGCTGGTCAGACCTGCCGCGTGTCCCAGGACCACCTGCTGGACCCTCGTGGCGATCATCTTGGCGGGTCGACGAGCATTTCCCAGCCCCCGGCTACGTCCACTGTGGACGGACGGAGCTCACTTTCCTGTTCTCTCCTGGAGGAAATGTGTTCGCTGTGGGAGGGTTGACTGGGCTTTCAGAGGCAGAGCATTGATTCTTCTTTTATCCTCGAGTTCAGCTGCCAGACCTCTCAGCTGTGTCAACTACTGCCACCATTCTCCTATCAATGGACCTCCAGGGAGCCGAGGCTGAGCCAAAGCCTCTGGACGGATGAAAGAGTCACACTTTGTGGACTTTTTGAAGCTTTTCATCGAGCGTATGAAACGCTCAAAGGACAAGTCATGTTTACACCAGCTGGACAATCGCGAGCCTCCTCTTTCCCAAATGGGAAAACTGTTCAATCACGTGTCCTCTGGCTGCTTCACCCCTGAATACCCAGGCTGGCTTCAGGGTCGCTGGGATACATCCTTAAGAAGACAGAAGTGTATCTGCCTGCAGACCAGAGAGGACAGACAGCATCCTCATCCAGCCGGAGCTTTGGGTTTGTGGTAGAAAGAAGGAGATCATATGTGGAACAGATGAGGACCTTTTTCCACTTTGCTGTTCCAGCTGATTCCAGTCCTCCCATCTCATCCGGTGGCCTTGCTTGGCTTTGGCGGTCCTGGCGGCTTCTTCGTGATGATACAAGCAAAAATGCTGCGATCAACATTTCACTTCAGCTTTGGATTTGTGCGTCTCATGATATGATGCTAATGAAGTTTATTGAAAAATGTTCCCGAAGCTCAGCCTGACAGATCTGGTGTATTTGGAAGCTTCGCTTGGATTGAAGGTTCGGGGTGTTTTTCTCAAACGTTGGCGTGTTGAGGTCAGCAGAGTCGTGTTTGCTTCCTGTTCTGCAGGTTCAATATGCTGGTTAACAGCAGCCTGACCGCCTGGATGCAGACTTTAATGAAGCTCCATCTGTGGCGTGGGCTCGCGGTCACCATCGGGCCGGCTCGCCGCGTGCAGAAACGGGGAAACTCACATCGCACATAATGCGCACAATCAGAGCCGTAAATGACAATCTGCTGGCCGACAAAACCAGAAATGAGCTGGCAGCGGAGAGGAGAAGGGCCGACGTGGTCCCGCTCGTGTAATGATCTCGAATCAGAGGCCACTGAAAGGACAATTTTCCTCCCAGGCTTTAATGTGTGATACTCATCAGCCCCTCTGCCTCAAATAGAAACCGATGTGCCGGCTCTCTGCCTCTTTCTGGGGAATGTGAGAATTTCAATTACCTCGCCTTAGCGGCGGCCAATCTTAATAACTTCTTTCTTAATTCGTGTTCGCGTCGGCGTCGAGGTGTTGCATCCAGGCGTTTCCCCTCACAACGGGCCGGCGAATACGAGACTGGCACCACTTAGCTCCATCAGGACCCCCCCCGCGCCCCTCCCTGCTAGCTGCCCAGCTCCTGTGGAATAAAGGTCAAGTAATCAGGCATCTGGAAGGACAGCTCATTTGTCATCCCTTGATAAATGCGTCAGCGGCTAATCTGCGGAGCAGGACCCCGCCGCGCCGCCCCGAACAGAAAGGTTAACCGATTCAAAACAGGAAGGGAAGGAGGACGATGGCGGGGCGAGCAGCAGCGGGGGGAAAACAAGAATAAAACTTCACTTTGATTCAATTGTTTGGTGGCTATTTCTGGACCAGTGCATTGTGGGAAGGCTCCGACAATAACCTCCACCCCGCCGCTAAATGACAGGAGACTGCAGCGAACATTAACTGTGACAAGACATTAGCAGCGACGAGGCGATAGGTTTCACAGCGGGAGAGGAAAGCTGCTCCCTCCATCCCTCCTCCTCGGCCTCCCAACAGGTTCTCCTCCTGTCTGCTTGACAACACTGAAAAAGGTGCTTTGAGTGTTTTTTCTCACCAGGAAACACACACACACACACACAAGCACAAGGTCCTTAAAAGTTCAGGCGCTGCACACAATCAGTGGCTGCTGAGTTATTATAAACAGTGCTGGCGTAAGCTGGTTCTGTAATGAGCAGACTGAGCTTCGCTGTTTAACTGCAGAGGACGTTCAGGATCGGCACCGGGCTGAACGCCGCGGTGATGCGTTCACTTGCAGATGTGAACTTGGCCCGCGATGCAAGAGCTTCGAAACGATTTGGATCCGCAGAGCGACTCGTTGTCTACGCCTCTGCTCACCTGCAGGGACGTCGTGACCGCGAATTTGGTGGCGTCACCCGATGATGTCCGAGCAGAGCACGCCGCTCCAAAGGCCTTCAAACTTTCTGAAGTGTTTCCGGAGCGGCGGTATTTTTGTCTCTGAATTACCTCTAACTGAATTACCTCGAAGCCCCTCACGCCGATGATTTATGAGACGAGATCTGCGCCGTCAGTGGGCGCGCAGGGAGCGGTTTCCTGGAGAAACATCGACTGCATTATCCTCATCATTTCTGATGAGGAAATACAGCGAGCAGATGAAATTAGTCTTTATTACATTTTGATTGGATGGAATTATTTTCTCCTGTCTGTGAAGCTCTGAGTCGCCTGCAAACTTTTTCTCACCGATTCCCAAAAGAAGAGCGACTCGGTTCAACGTGACGAGCTCTCTCACCTAAAGCGTCCACTTACTGTTTTTTGGAGGTTTCAACCACATTTCACGTCTTCTTCAGTAAACTGAACTCACTGTGACGAGAAATGGACCCTGAACTTAGATTTTTGAGACACATTTGGCAGAGAGAGCAGAGCACTGACCGCCAGCAGGTCCGTCACGTCAGTCCAGACTGAAGTATCTCAACAGTTGAAGGGTGCATGGTCATAAAACTGAAGAGGCGTTCATGTTCCAGGATGAAGTGTAGAAACTCTGACGATCCTGTAACCCCTCATTTAGCCCCAACATCTGTCCAACACTTCAGTTTATGACTGAAATCCAGCAAAACCGATGACATCACCACCGTCTCTGCGGCGTCTGCAGCGTGTTTTTGTTCCCGTCCTCCAGTGTCTCCACGCTGGACTTCGGAGCATAAATCAAGTCGTTTTAGAAAACTAATTTATTTATTTGAGAAAACATATGAAGTCATCTGAGAACATGAAAATAATACGAATTCTACACAAGTTCAAGAGCGCAAATGTCGAATTTGACAACACGAATGAAGTCAATGAACAGCAGGAACGTGAGTCATTCATGAGCGTTTGTTCCCTCACACCAGGTGACGGGCACGCCATATTGCCGCCATCCTCACCTCCAGCTCTGGACCACCGGGTCTGCACGCTGCCCTCCTTCTCTCACAGGCCTCCCTACTTATTACCAATCACAGAGCACGCATTTCTGAATTTTACGGAAAAAAGCACTTTGAAAGCGTGCATAATTAATTTGTTTGAATGAATCATTTTTGCAGCCACGCTCGCCTTGTGGCTCCTCTGATGACATTGTCAGTCTGTCCATCTGTCTGTCCGTCCACCAGACTGAAATATCTCATCAGCTATTGGTTGGATACTGAGACTGAGACAACGAGATGATCATTAAATCACTCTTTTCATTTTGTATGTACATATTTAGTGCTAATTAGATGCTAATTACGTGCTAAACAAAGATGGTGAACATGCTAAACAATATACCCAATGACTCTCATCATTGTGTGCTAGCGTGCTGACGTTAGCATTTAGCTCAAAGCAGCACTGTGCCTGAGCACGGCCTCACGGAGCCGCTGCCATAGATTCTTATTGTGTTCCCATGACAGCCGGCTCCGTAAATGTTTGAGAGGTTAACTATGCTTTCAGGTTTAAGCTGCATCAGTGCGAACACGGTCTGACTTCTGTAAATCCCCTCTGACCGCTTTTCATTTTCGTTTCCAAACAGGCTGTTAGTGTGCAGCGCGGCACAGCGGCACTCACTCAACTCAAGAAACAGCCTTTGAACAGGTGAGACTGGAGGTGCTTTTCAATCACCAATTACTTCTTTTCTCTTTTCTGTCCAGAGCCCTGCAGGCTGCGTGGGATCGATGCGTCCGTCCGTGCGGATCAGAGCCTCATTCAGCTCTCAGTTGTATTCACTTATGTATTCACTGGAGCTTGTAAAGAAGCCAGAACTTAAGTAACAGCTGAAGTGAAAAGGTGCTTTAACCCTCCCTCAGACCCGACGTCAAGGTGGGTCCATCAGCGTCTTTCAGATGAGCGATGTTCAAACCACAGATTAAACCTTTTCAGAAAAACACGATCTGATCTATAGTATATTATTAAGATGTTTGGCCATAAAAACGTCCTCTGCACGATCTAACGTCTTTATTCTGACGCCTGAGTGTTGGTTTCTAAAAGTTCTCATGCTTTTTTGGAGACACCTCTTCAGTTTAAGAAACTTGGTACGATGGATTTTATATTCATCTTCGTCCACTGCAGGAGCTACAAACCCACAGAGGAAGTCATGTACGGCGGCCTGGATGTGCCAAACTGTGTCGCGAGTTTGTCAACAGACGTGTATTCAGTCACAGGTGGTGGGCGGGGCTACCGTCTTTACCTGTGCTGCAGGTTGGTCAGCTTGTGTTAAAGCCAAAGTCACCTTTTAACAGAGCTGTCAATCACACGCATGCACACACAGCATCAAGTCAAATTACTTATCGATCAGCTGATTCATAAACACAGCAGGAAAATATTCGGCTGCAGCACATTTGCATGATGGAATGAACATCGAGTATCTGTCAGCCTCCACGCACACTCATTAGCATATTTCACACCTTCAATTAGCTGTGACACAACTGGCCACTGAGCTCGCAAAAAATAAATCTTTGTACAAGGTTACCGGCTGTGCGTGTGTGTGTGTGTGTGTGTGCTTTACAAACTGCAGTCTCAGCAGGTAACAGCAGCTGATTCAGTGAGAAAATGACAAACTGAGAGGAGGTTTGATGTTTATGCTTGTTTTTTTTTATCACGTTAAACGGTTGCAAGTCGACAGTTAAAGAGACGACGGGAAAATGAGGGCGCCTCCACCCTCCGGCCAGCAGGGGGCCCCAATCTTTGGGAATAATAGTTTTCAGTGGTGTCGGCCAGTAAAGACGAACCTCAGGGCAAACAAAGATTTTTGAACCGATAACTGGATTCGACGGGTCAGGCTGCACAAAACTAACATGCACAAGAATATGAGCTATAAGATGAAGTGTCAGACTGAACGAAGCTGTAGACATGAGCTGCTTTTGTCCACCTAAAGATGCTGTTTCTCTAAGTTTCCACTGTGTGTGAGGCCGCCGGACTGCAGGATTGTGTGGCTCAAGGGTCAAACCAGGCCATCACACAATAAGGATGACAGGGAGTCCCGGTTTACGAACCAGATCCGTTCTTTGCTTACGCTTGTAAACTGATTTTGTATTTAAGTCGAGTCAAACGCTCATGTTATGTACTGAACGATGCACGATGCGAATAGGATGCGGGAACTGGGACGAGGCCTTCTTTGCTCAGACGACCACATCTTCCGCGAGCACGACGCCAAGTAGTTCTTTTGCAATTCGTATTCACAAACTGCTGAAAACAAAGTATATGACTTGATGAAGGTTCATAGCGGTGACTTGACATAAGTCACGGACGTCATAACCCGCTGACTTCCTGTCTTTATCTTATTTGCTAATTAGTCCATAAAGACTGAAGCTGTGAACAGCGCAGACATCAAACTGATATAAAAGCTACTGAAATATAGATTACACTGATTTGTCCACTGAACAAACATTTGATACATGATTATCAAAAGTGGCTTCATTTCATAGAAAAATACATCCAAACTGCGACTTCAAAGAGAAAACAGAAGTTGTAGCCGCTTCTTGTTTCCTGCTAACGACTGATCTGTGAGCATTTATCTTAACTTTCTACACGCAGTTCTCAGGGTGGTATTTAGGAGCGAGTGCTGTTAAGAGCATCTTAATGTCGGCTGTTCGGGGAGCTGAATGCATTTTCCAGAAACTTTGCATATTAAACAGCCTGTAAGCTGCGCTACATATTAAAAACACACATCACAAAGTGTAAGGAATGTTTTATGCTTTTATTATTCAGCCTGAAAATGAAGCTTAATGTTCAGTAAACAGTCTACAGCTTTATAATTCATGTTATGTCGGTCGAGGCTGCTGCTGCTGCTCGAGGCAGACGTTTGGCTCAAACCTTCCAATCAAACAGCGGCACTTTCTTTACCTTTCATGAATATGCAGCCGATCTGTTGTCACTCTGCCGTCACTTCTGTATTAAACCTGCTGTGTTTAAGCCTGTGGGAAACAACCTCGGCGCCATGAATTTTAAGGAAAGAGGCGATGTGGACCCTGGAAATATTCCATCAGGAAAATGGCACTTCAGCCAGAGGAGATTAATATTTTAGGTGAGAGGAGGGAGAGAAGGGCAGCCATGAGAGTAACTGTACAAATCAGCTGCTCACTTAATTTTTAATGCGTGTTTATTTTTATTTTCTCATTTTCTGATTAAGAACCATATCGTCACTGAGTAACACACGTCACTTAGCAAAGAACACCTGTAACAATAACAATAAAATAACAATAAAAATCAAACAAAACACGCACTTTTTGGTTCCTCCTGCAGATTCTGCAGCTATTTAAGACGCCACAGACTCCTGTGAGTGGGTGGGAGGCACTAAGGAGTAACACTCAGAGCTCCCTCAGTTACGAGGCTTCTGGGAAACATCTCGGCTGAAGAAGGCTCGTAAGATGGATTTTATGATTGTCTTCGCCTTAAAGATGCTTTTGGGAAACAAGGACCGAAAACACCTCGCAGCAAAATCACTTAACTTACCTTTTATAATGTGCAGCATGTCGAAACACACACACAGTAGAGGAAATTAGGATGTCACAGGCAGCAGCAATACTAGAAGATATAGAAGTGAATAGAAAATAGAAAGTGGTTGAATACTGCACAAATGTTAACCATCGTGTCACAACAACATCCAGCTGCATCCATTACTTGTGTGACGGACGGCTGAGCTGTGATCTAAGAATCAGAGTATAGAAATCCATCTCAGCAGCCACAAATGCATTTGTTGCCAGAGTCGAGACAGCCTGATAACCCCCCCTCCACCCAGAGCCCGATAATATGACTTGACACCTGTAGGTGACATATAACTGCGAGGCAGACTGCTGAAAGTGCGATAGCATCTCCACCATCGCCACCATGCTGAGCGAGCTTTGAGATGAGGGAGGAAGGTGTTACGCCTGGGAGGCTGATAGCGAGGCTGTTTATTGTTGGCAGATGACATAATTAGGGTGAGGAGGAGGTGAAGGGAGGTATGGGGTTGTGTCAATAAAAATACCAGTGGGTAGGATTTAGATTTAAACTGATTCACAGTGCCCAGGTCACAGCGCAAACTGCAGGAAACTCTCACTATCTGGCAAATATACCTTGTCAACTTCACCGGATGGACTTAAATATCTCCACCTGTGTGTGGTCGACAAGAAAACAAAGAATAAACTTAGATGTAAGTGAGATACAAGAAACATATGATTGAGTTCCCATGACAAAGAAATTAACTACCTGTAAATACAGTCTGCAGCATTTAAGAAAAGCCATCACCAAGATGACGCCTTCAGAACGGCCTGTTTGCTGCTGGCAGGCTGAGCACCGGCAGGGGAATGAGAGACAAAGCTAAGGTCTGGGACAAGAAGTGTGCTCATGTTTGTGCTCATGTTTAGAATCAAGGATCCAGAATCAAGGTACAACGTGTGCTTACAGCAGCACTGTCCCAGGTAGAATAACATGTTACCAGCTAGTCTGCTACTATTTAAAAGCACACACTATTAAATAATTAATCCTATAAAGTAGTGAATAAGTCATAGCTGAAATTGAATTACATGGCATCATTAAACACATACAAGGAACACACAGCAGCACGTCGTCAGCAGGCCAAACGGTTTCTTTCTGCTGGAGCTTGATGACGTCTGAACGAGGGGCTTCAGTTACACGCACTCAAGAGTATTAGCCAATCAGCTGTCGCTGCTAGTAACAAGGTCACTCCATGGCTTTGCCTTCCCAAGACAAAGACAGATTTTCAAAATCTCTGAGGTTCGTGCATGGATGAAACAAACAGGATACCAGGTGCTACCACAGTTCTACGGTGCAGTGACTACAGGCTTCTCCATTCTTGATCACAGGATGAAACATCTCGGTGTTAAACAGACGCTGGAGCAGCTGTCTGACAGGGCTGTGTGGGGACGAGTGTTCAACCTCCAACAATCTGCTTTTTTATTTCATTTTCGCACTGAATTAAAGCTGAGGTGAAAAATGATGCTGAACTTCTTCAATCACACCGCAGGCCATCTGTCTTCTCTTCGCATTTTCTGTTTCGCCTCTTCTGACTTTTCCAGGTGTAAATGTTCTTTTAATGCTTTTTTAAACTTTGAGGTTTGTCCCTCAATCAAAACGTCCCTTTTTAACTTTCGCTTCTATCACTTCTCTGAAGTTTTCCAGAAAGAAGAAGAGAAAGAAAACAGCCCGCGGTCCGACCTCGAGGTCAGACCGCAATCTTCCCGAGAGGACGGCTGTCATCTTTTCGATATTCAATCGCTGACCTGCTCATTTTATCTGCTTTCATTTTTTTCCTCTGTAATGAAATGAAGTGCAAACAGGCCGGCCGTCCTCCATGCATCACTGAGGCCGCTGACGAGAGGATAATCAAATTGCTCATTTTCAATTTTTCATTTCTTTCATTATTTAAAAAGGCGCTGTCAGCTGCCCGGCCTCAGACTGACCTTCACTGATTATTATTTGTGCAACACTTTCTCTGTCAATTCTTCATCTCTCACCTCGTCCCTCCTCCTCCTCCAACCCTCCGTTCATCATCTCTTTCAGCTGCCTGTCAAACCTTCATCTGGCCTCCCTAAACTGAGGAGTAAATAACCACCACCCCATAAATCTGTTCATTACTTTAGATATCATATTGTAATACAAGTTGGCGTCCTCGGGCTCAGCGTGGCACAAACCGCACCATCATTTTTTCAGCCATTGCGACTCCAGCGGCGTAAATCAACCACTTATGAAATCTGATTAAAAGCTGAGGCGGTTCAACGTGGCTTCGCTCACTGACTCAAAGTTTCTGTCAAAGTTTGATGAAACTGTTCATTTATTCTGAACCAGTGTTTGAGATTTAAGGTCAGGGAGTGAGATTCATTGGAGTCGTTGCACGATGTGAAAGTTTAAACCGTGAAAACTTGAAGCTTTGTCCTACAGTTGATGTCGCTCCACTCGTCAAGTCAGCAAACGGCCTTTTTTCTGTTGGTAATTTTGTGATTTAGAAAACTTACTGAGGAATATTTCCACACACACACTGAATTTTTCGTTTACAGACTGTACACGATGAATCTGAACGGACCTCACTGAAGCGTTAGCGCAGAGCTGTGCAGAGTCTGCTTTGTTATTTCTGTCCTGCCCGCCATACAGCTAAAGCTAAAGCTAAAGCTAGCCTACAAGCTGTCTGCAAATATTAAGCTAATGCCAAGAAGCTCAAACAGCACATGAATCCAGCCATGAACTGATTATCAAACTGTTCTTTTTACCTGAGTCATCTGGTACTGACAGATCGTAGTGGTGTGTGAAAACGTGTAGATATGATTGGCTGTTTTTTGTTTTGTATTCTAGTTTTTGGCCATGTGTCTCAGCTCCTACAGATAAATAAACAATATAATGACAATCAGCTAAAAAATGCACATAAAGAACAGATAAAAATGCACAGAGCTCCACTGAATGATGAAGGCAGTCCAAGCAATTTGACAGACATCTGAAGATATCGAGCCGTTTTACAGATGGACGGTAAGTGGAGACAGAAGACCTGCTCCGGGGTGAAAGGGTGTCTTTCCTCTTTAATGTGCACCGTGAAGGTCTGAAGTCTGAAGGTCTGTCTGTTTTCCTGATGTTTCAGGAGGAATCATTCAGATCTTTTAGTCGACACAGAAGGAAGGAGATGACGGCTGATCTGACAGGTGCAGCTGGAAGCACAAAAAACAAGATCCAGGACGTCTTGCATAAAACGATGCAACCAAAAACCCTTTAAGGTGAAATGACGTGAATCCACTCTTTGAGCAAACAAACAGACCAACAGCAGCAGGACAGACGTCTCTTGTCTCTGTTGGTCTCTGCAGCTCCGAACGCTGACTGACAGATAAATGCTTTCATAACCTCCACCCCCCACACCTCCGTGCAGGCGGGTGGTGATTGAGCGGGATGGCTGCAGAGGTCAGAGGTCAGGTGATGGAGGGATACAGTCCATCAGCTCCACAGTCTGAGCAGAGAGGATAAAGCCAGAAAACTCCCAAAGGAGCCAAAACTATTAGATGGAGAGAGATGGAGGGAGGAGGTGCAGTAATGTTTCTGTTCTCCATCACTAAACTCTGACGGTGTCTTCTGACTGACTGAAAAGTCAGTTTTATTACAGAGAGTCAGTCCAAGAGTGATGTGGAAGCAAAGGAAGGCAACCAAAGAGCTCTGAAAAGACTTGAAATTTAAACACCACTGAATTTATGGCGCTGATTTTCAATCGATTTGAAGTTTCCAGAAGGTACTGAGACGGAAAATTATTAAAAAATAAATAATAATAATAAAAAATAATTAAATTCAATGAATCAAATAGTGATGAAATAAAATAAGAAGCTAAAGTGTGAGACACATAAGTCTAAGACATATAAGATATTTAATGAATGAGGGCCCTTTCTTCATTTCATGGCATATTTTTTTCAGATGACACTCCTCTGTCAATCAACCTCCGAGGGCGGGGCCGACAGGTATGATTGGCTGCTCTGTCTGGTGTGTCTCTTGTGACGGTATCGTTTTATTTCTTGATTTCAAACAGACTGTTTACATTGTGTTCACACCTGTGACTGTTTACCTTGATGTAATTTCCTGCTGAGCGATGACATCACAGCGAGTCAGCTGTCCGTCATCCTGATGGCGAGGACGCCTCGTAGTCTCACATCACCTTCACAATCTGTGGACGTTCACAGACGCTCGTCCCGCAGCGCTACAGGGGACTAAACTTTAAGGAACCAATATCACGGCCCATTAACCTCACACACACACACACACACACACACACACACACACACACACACACACACACACACACACACACACACACACACACACACACTGAAGCTTCTCATTACACTCGGCTGTTTGATGACGGATCTTCACCGCAGATCGAGTCGTCGTTCTCCTCAGGCCAAAAAAAAAAAAAAAAGGTGAGCTCAGGTCGTTTCAGGATGTTAAATCTGCTGCCAGTGTACAAACAAACAAACAAACAAACAAACAAACAAACATCCTCATCATCAAACTCTCCGTTCTGAACATGCAAAGATAAAACCTGCAAGTCAAAAAATGACTGAACTGATACTTTTTGAGGAACACATGAAGTTCACTTTGTGGGATTTTTTTTTTTTTTGTCTCCTTCGTGTCCTCGAGTACCACTTCTGAGCACTTGAAGTGTAAATAGTTGCAAACAACTTTTTCCAAACTTTAAGTGTACCAGTGAAAATCTGGATTCAAAAGTATTTAAAACACACTCGCAGTACAATTGTACTACATCACCAATGTGTTGGAAATATACCTACACATACTCCAAATAAAAGTACACTTTAATTAAGCGTGCTAATTGTGCGTATTATGTATTACAATGGACTAAGGAAAGTATCATTTTCATAAGTACATTTCATTACTATTACAAGTATTTGTAATTTAGTACTTTTTAAAAGTGTGTTTAAGTACAAGTACACTACACTTACAATAATGTACGCTTTTTAAAAGAACTTTGAAATACCACTTAAAGTACTGCAGAATGAATACATTAGTTTTAAATACATTAAAGTAGAACTTCACTAGATCTATTTAGAAGTACACTTTTTAAAGTACACATCAAACACACTTTGAATTAAGCACAAAAAGTAAAAGTGTACTTATAATGACTTTTCTATACTTAAATTATATTTGTAATACACTAAAATGTACTACTGTTTGACCTGGGCATGGTCACGTAGCCGAGCTAGCACTGTCATCAGTACCCACACAAAGTATCTGAGGGGACATTCTGTGTAATAATTGATGATACAAACACTTATTTTGAAGTTTTCCTTAAATGTGGAGTTTAAAATGAGAAAAAATAGAAGTTATATCAGTTTTCAACCAACTGGACGAGAAAGAAATACCCAGCAGCTGACTGTTCGCAGTATCAGGAGGGGACATCTGCTTTCATGTCCGTCGCAGGGGGGTCTGACGCCCCCTGAACCTGGTCTAAGAGGCCCAGGTCACTAATGTGCACACGCACAGACCACAACACAACCCCCGGCCTTCCAGTTCAAGTTAAACAGCTTCGTGCATCGCAAACGTCACAGCGACAGAGGCAAACGCTGCGTATGAAACCCGGGTTAACCTCGCCAGTTCCTCATCCGCTTCATGATCCCGGCGGTCCGGACCACGGACGCTCGCCTCAGTCTGGCTCTCTTCATCCTCGTCCTCCTCCCTCACTGCTCCAGTTTGAGATTCCCCTCTTGCTCTCGGCTGCTGCCTCATAACTCAAAGCTCACAGACGAACGTCCAGCCGGCCTGTCTCAAACGGTTTGTGCTGTAATTTGTCTCCTCAGCTCATGATCGGGTGATGTAAGTAAACATGGGAACGATCCATAACCGGTGACCTTGTAAGTCGCCTCCGAGGTCGCCGCTAATTGGTGGGAACGAGCGGTAAGCGAGTGGCGTTCGACTGCAGACGTCGATGAGATCGTTTCCTGCTCCCGCGCTGTGCGCCGTTTACCGAACAGTCGACCGAACAAAGGAAACCAATCAGAGTTCAGAGGTCAAAGGTTAAGAAGAGCCGAGCAGATTAGAGTTTAACGGCTGCACAGACGCCGATTTATTGGACCTGCTTCTTCTTCAGATATTTGCGCTTCAGCTGCATTCACGCTTTAACGGACACAATCAATGAATGAATGTATGAATGAATGAACGAGTGGCTGAACGAACATGGAGAGAGCCCTTCAAAGAGCCCGGGAGTCCAGCCACAGAGCAGACCCTCATCACCACCGTCTCCTCTTCACGCCAACATCTGGATTTTGTCTTCAGTGTGAACAATCATTCCCAGGTCACATGACTCTGCAGCAGGTGTTCCTCAGAACATGGCGCCCGGGTGGACGCGCTGCTTTCTATTGCTCTGTTTGACGGTGCGTTTGTGATCTTGAACGTGACATGGGGATGAGAAACCAGTCGATCTCCAGTTCTTAGCAGCTTTATCTTATCTCGTCCTTTAATTCTGTGTTTGTATTGACTGATTGAACAGATTTGGAGTCGTCGTGTTGGAGCGGCAGCAGACAGAAACGAATCTGTCCTGAAGTGATCTGCTGTCTTCTGTTAGGACTGCCGTCGTCTCTCAGCGAAGACGTCAGGCGACATGTCTTTCTCGGGACGTAGTGAAGACGGGACGTCCTGTCATGTCAGTGGAGCTTCACAGGGTAAGTACACAGTGAGTTTTCTGAGCAGCTTCAAGTTTTTACACCCAACCAGCAGCAGCTACAGCCACGAAAACAACGTTTTGGATCAAATATTATTTTAAGACGATAATTTCTCAATTTGTGTTTGAACAGAAGAGTGATGAGTGGACATTAGATGACTGAAGATATACTTGATTTCTAAGTGTTTTCAGTGATTTGTGGACACATTTCTCAGCTGTATTTGTATGTATAAACAATGAAACAACAATTTTTACAAACTAGAACTGATATTTTAGTGATTATGACTAAATGTTTGAACATTTTGAAATGGCGCCGGTGTCACATTTCATGTATTTTGCAGCTACATTTTGGTAAATTGACAAAATAAGTCAGACTTGAGCTGAGTTTGTGCTGAAAAGAACGAGTTTTAAAGGTGTTAAGAAAGGATTTTCAGAGAAAGACAAAGACGAGCGACTTAAAATAACGAGCACAAGGCAGTTATCACCGTTTATACTCTGACCTGTGAACCTAAACTTGTCAGATTTGTTGGGCAGATTCTTCACGGCAGCAGTTTGACTGAAGCTTCGAGCTGAATTTAAAACTGTTCGTCTTTCATTTTGAGATGCAGTGAAACAGAAATGAAGCTTAATGCATTCAGACCGGCGACAGTTTATTTTCCTGCAGGTGTGACTTCGCTGCTGTTACATTCAAAGACACACTTAGCATTCATGAGTCCGCCACCGCCGAACAGGAGACCCCCGACACACACACACACACACACACACACACACACACACACACACACACACACACACACACATTGCAGGAGGGGAGGTAATGGTTCATTCAATCACCCTCACAGACTGTCTGCATGTTATGACAACCTATTAAACACTGAATTAAATGTGCCGGCTCCCCCCGGAGGACGGCGGACGTTTTGCTGAATGTTGCCTGTTTTCATTCTGAAAAGCTGTTTGTTCACCTTCTCTTCCTGCCGTCAGAGCGCCGAGGGGGCCGCCGCCGCTGCCGCCGTTTCAAACAGAGATAAATGGCCCGTCAGCACAGATGTAGACAGTGTGACTCGGACGACCCGGAATGGCGCAGCGTTGGCATGTGAAGGGCCGGCTGATTGGCTGTGAAAAATGAAATGTCACTTAACTGTAACCGGCTGGTCGGCTGGTGATGACATCACGCTCCGGCTGGCAGCGCCGGCCGTCTTCCTGTGAGCACATGACGGACAGCTGGGCGAGAGTTAGTGCTCTGAATGTTAACATGGACACATGAACGCCGTGTTACAACAAAGCAACGGAGCTGCTGTCCGGCCAATCAGAATCGGCCTTTTAACAAACTTCAGCCGGATGCAGATCAGCATCCAAACAACCGACCTGCAGCCCGTCTGTGCATTCATATGTCCTCTCCTGGGGGGGACGCGTCCAGTTTCTCATTAGAATCTGTCCAAACGGCGTCCTCTGACTGTCCAGCAGCTAAAATCCAGGTGAGAGGAGCCGATGGACCTGTTGGTACACTTACCTGAGTCTTCCTCAGTTATTACTGGACGAGTTTCATCGCTCATGTGAAGGTGAGCACGGGGTCAACTGGACAAAGAGAAGTGCTGGAGGAGACAAACAGGTCAGCTCCAGTCTTAAGATTTTAAATTAAAAATGGACTAATGAGAAATATACATCAATATATACGAGGATTGTGTATATGCAGCTGTCCTGGTGCATTCTGGGTAACAGTATGCATGTAAACAGTGCAGTGTTTAACGTGAGTGCACATTGAGTGTGTCCGTCCTGGTTAAAGACCAGCCTGATGTCTGGGGGTTCGTGCAGCCTCGCGCCTGCATCATCGACAAGGAGAGCTTGAAGTAAAGGTCATGGTACCACACTGTAGAAATACTCTGTCAGTGCAGTAAAGTGTCCCCTGTGACTGTTGTCCTCGTCTCTGACCTCATTAGATTATTGTGTCTCCTGCCTTCATGTCAAAGCAGGGTTTTCCTGTTGGAGGTGGCTGAGGTGGAGCTCATTTTAACTCCTTTAAAGGACTGAAACTAATGATTCTCTTCACTCTGGATCAATCTGCTGATCATTTTCTCCATCAATCGATTGATTGTTTGGAAACCTTGTGGAAACAGTGAGAAATGTGGTCACAATGAGCCCAAAGTCACGTTTATATGCTCATACATCATAACGCCTTACAGCAGCAGTTAACAGACTTTACAGAGCGGCTCTGCACCATCACTGTTTCATGTCGTCTTTCCCAGATTAAAATAAACACAGGAAGTTTTCACTTGTGGACCTCTAACGTTATTCAAGCCTAAACCGACGTCCCTCCTGATCATTTCACTGCTCTTTGAGCCTGAGCTGCCGCATCATCATATTCACAGCACATTTTGAATGATATGAGACGACATGTCTACTGGGACAATGTGGACAATTTAAAAAAAAAAATGGAAATTTTTGGAAAGTGAAGACATTTTTAGATTTTTTTTTTTTTTTTAAGAAAAACTTAAGTAGCTGTGCGTATAATGCCGACATCACAGTGTTCGTGTGTGTGTGTGTGTGTGTGTGTGTGTGTGTGTGTGTGTGTGTGTGAGGGTGTGTGTGTGTGTGTGTGTGTGTGTCCTCTGCAGGCCCTCCCTTGCTGTTTGGTATTAATCACAGATTACTGACCTCTCACTCCGGTCGGGGACACGGTCTCTGGACGGGGAGGGACGGGCAGACGTCTTGTCAGGGTACCTGGACAGAGCACCAACCAATGTCCACCATGACCCCGTCCCCCCTCTCTGCTCCCGGTCCACCGCCCGCTGTGACACCAGCATCCATCACCTCTGGATGCAGGTCGACATCCATCAGCAGTGGTGCTTCGGCGCCGTGGCGACAGGTCGGTCCCGCCCCCCTGGGTGTTAGAGATGTGTGTGTGTGTGTGTGTGTGTGTGTGTGTGTGTGTGTGACATATTGACCTGTCATCTGAATATATAATGAGGACCTCGAGAACACGTTTCCATGACAGATTCTGCTGCACTTTGACATTTAAACTGGACAGAAAATGTCGGGAAAGTTGAGGACAGAATGGGTAATTTTGACGAAGCGTGCGCGTTTTGGAAAGTCATCTCTCATGTAAGGACGATGTAGAGTGAGCACAGGTGTGGAAAAAATGGAGAAATGCTGAAAAAAGGTCTTTTTTTTTTATAAATAGCATGTTAAGGAAGAGCAGCAGAGCAGAGATCGCTCGTCCAGGGTCTACAGACGTTTTTGGTAAACTGAAGACAGCAAATAAAGACTAATATAAAACAGATCATCATAAACAAACATGATAAAATAATTAATTCTGCAGAACCAGATCCAGTCCAGCAGGAGAGCGAAGCACAGACCACAGATCAACAGGGTGTTTGCAGATGACGTCACGTCGCTCTTCTGTTGTGGCACTCGCTGCAGATGGAGGGCAGGAAGTGATTTTCTGCACAGGAAGCTCTTTAACACACAAAATGCAGATGTTTTGCATCATTCACGGTCGCTCAAATCGATCAAACCAAGAAACCAAGAGGAGGTTTTGTTGAGTACCAACAGTTGTTGTTCATGAGGGTGAAAAACTAACTGGAAAACGCTGGAAGAAAATGTCTTGTTAACCGTCTGCGGTCGGGAGGAGCCGAGTCGGCTCATGGTGGAAATGGTGTAGCATTAGTTGTTGTTTTATATCTATGGTGATAAATTTAAAGTAACAGCTACAAGCAGCACGACCAACGCTTTGGAGTGGTGTGAATGCCTACGTACGCCCTGGGTTTTGTCTCTCAGGCTGCCCTACATTAATGGGGGGTGTTCTGGGGGCTGGATTCAGCCTGAAAGGAGGACTTGCAGACACTATGCAGGACTGAGAGCGGTAAAAAGAGTCTCTATACGCAGTATGTGTCCCTCTGCATATCCCACTATACATCTTTATACCTCTATGTCACTATTTATTTATCTATATGCACAAATAAAACATGTAAACATATTTATGAGCTATGTCCTTGCATGACTGTTTCCTAAATGATAAGAAATACGGTTCAAGAACAGAAACAAACCTCCATTTTCGGGTGCGTGCACTAAAACCAGCTGCCTGTTAAGGTGCTAAAAGTGTGAAGGACGAGTCTGATAATTAAATAAAAGATCTGCTGTTAACAGAGAGTGACTTCTTGTCATAATTCAGAACTTTAAGATTAAAACAAATGGTGGCACTTTTATTTTAAAGGCACTAACAGGTGTCCTTGGCTGACATTGTTACGCTGGACCTCCATATTTTAGAAAGCTCAGACAGCCTCCCTCCCTCTGCTCCAGAACAAGTTTCCAGCATTAAATCAAAGTGGAAAATTAATGACAGCGTACCTGAGCTCCCCGTCCGCTACCTGCTGGATGTTAGAAGAAAAAAAAAAAACTTTATTTAGGTCAGAGCGTCCCCTCTGGTAACAGAGGATCTTCTGGCTGCTGTTTCTGTAACAGATTGTGTGGGGACTTCAACAGGATGCCTCCATGGCAATAGAGATTAGGCAATTAACCTCGATGTCACTGTAATTATTAAGACACTTTAGCAAAAAATGAATTAATTTCCCAAAAGGTGCCAGAAGAAAAGGATATACTGCTGCTCGGCCACAGAGAAACAGAGAGCAATGCCGTGCCGATGGCTAATTAGAGGAAATAAAGAGCGGAAGACAAAGAGGAGGATTCATCTTTTCAGCTTGAGATCTGTATGAAGTCAGAAACTGCAGTCGTTCTCCTCGGAGGCCAAACGGAGCCGGGCGGCGTTCACAGTCCGTCAAAATATCGCTTTCATGTTGGCAAAGGTCGTCGTGGAGATGATTTAAAGGCGAGGCGGCGCTGTACCTTTGAGAATATCAGGAACAAACAAAATCTGTTTCCCAAGTTTTACTTTAATTCGACCATTGCAGTATCGACAGATGTCGATGGAAACCTCATTTCTTTCGGAAAACTCCTTCCAGGGTGAAACTCAAACTCCACTTGCAGTGTTGACGTGTTCGTGCGGACAGGATGTCTTCTGGGTTCGGGTTCAATAAAACCTGCGTTCACGTGGACTAGATGTGAGCCAGACCTCAGCCTGCTTCACACACTTTGAACAAAAAAGCCACGTTAGCTTTCCTGCTAACCCGCTAACCTCAACATGCTAAACAGCCACCAGGTAAAAGTGCAATGCTAACGGCAGCGAGTGTCCAAGCTGGCTACAGCTGGGACGACACAGCAGATGTTTTTAAATGACCAAAGCTTGAAAATAATGTAGCTCACTCATGATTTGCTAACTCCTGTAGGTAGCAGTCGCACATGCTAACAGTTTGCTGATAAAAACACAGTTTAACGCTGAGCTCCGTGCACTTTTTGCATACAGAGTCTCTCTCACTTTGGTTGAATGCTCGCTGCTTCAACATGTCCAAACCCTGATGGATCTGCAGGTCCTCGCTGTGGCTGGAATCAGCGAACCAGTCAAACTTTGCTCAACCTTTTCTCTGCGTTCACTTTTTTTGACACACATTTTGTGAGTTTCCTCAAAGGTTAAAACCGCCTGAATCAAACCGCTTTTCGTCTCTCCTGTCGTCATAATTCAGGCTTCGAGTCGCTGAAGTTCACGTGATGAAACGAGCTCAGACTCTGCGGACGGTTCACCAGTTCATCGTATTAACATCCTGTTGCTGCTCTCGGCTTTCTGGACCCATCTGAACATATGGGAGGATGGAGGAGCCTCCGCCCACATCATCACCACCACTTCAGCAGATTGATATTCACCTCTGGCAGCTCCCCCAGCTCGTTAATTACATCTGAGTGCACTGAAGATTAATGAAATCAGTGTCATCATCGCAACACGGAGGGGTCAGAGGTCGAAGAAAGACCAGAGGGAGCTGTGTTAGTGAGTGGGAAGCGTGTGAGGACGAGTGTTCTGCTGGATACGATGGTATTTTAATTAGTATGCTAATGTGCAACAGAGCGAATGTTTTCAGCTCACACTGTTTCCATTAATTCTGCAAAGTTATTTATGAAGACAATGGGTGAGATGACAGAGCATGAAGTGAATGTCGACTAAAGGTTTGAGCTTTTAAAGCGTTTCTGCTGCAGAATGAATCCAGATTTTTATTCCCCAGGGGAAGAAAAACATCTCTAAATCTGTGTCTGAGCCCAAACACAAGCAGAGGAAGTTTAATCAAAATTCAAATATGTTTAATTCAAATGCTGCAGCCTTTTTAAAACCATGAATAGTTTATCTATTTATTTAAAACAGCATAAAAGTACACTAACAAAGCAAAGCGCGCATGTGCAGGAGAGGAAAACAGCGAAGACAAAGTTTATAGAAAACAAAATACAGTGAAGCAAGATAAAATAAACTGAGAACAATAAAAAATGTGACAGAACAGGTGAAGAAACATGAAAAAATACACGGCACAGATGATTGGCAGCATCAGAGGGAGAAAACCTGAAACTTTTATGCAACAAAACAGCTCAACATCTCTTCAAAACCCCAAATCTGCTCTGGGTTTAGAGAAGCACTTTGAAAACAGTGTATTATCATCATTATGACACAGGGGACCTGCTGTGTGGAGGTTCAGGTTCAGGTTCCTGAACTCTTCCCTCAACAGGAAGCTCTTATTTGATGATACGTCAAGAAGAACGACGTTAAGGTGAAGTTAAATGTTTGGAGGACGCAGCAGAAAACGAATGAAGGTCTGAGAATTGACTAAAAGAAAAACATATCGAGGACAAACAAACGCATTTCCAGCAGACGGCGTTTTGCTACGTGACCAGACTTCTGATTTAGAGGCCTAAAAGAAAACTACTTTTCATTTTATTTGTCCTTGGCGTTTAGTCGTCTTAATACTATTTCATTTTAAGAAACAACTGAAAGACAAAGAAAAAACATAAAAAAGGAAACATGAGAAACACTGCGAAGAAGGAAGAGAAGGGATGAAATCATCCTGACTTTTATTCTGAAATTGTTTCCTCTTGCAGCCCGTGAAGCATCGCGGTCAGCACAGGTGAGACCCGGCACTCAGCAGGTAATGATTTCTCGTCCTTTCATTTGTTTATCTCGGCGATTACGGTCGTGTGATGGTGCCGCTCATTAAATGCTGCTATGCTAATGAGGACAAGCCTGCGTTGGTCTTAACGAGCACTAATTACAGCCACTCGTTAAGCGAGGACCTCGCTAACATTAAAATTCACAGAAACCTTTTGAAGCTCAGACGCTGGGACAGGAGGAACCGGCGGCTTCGCTCAGGGACGGACGGAGGGAAAAAACGGAGGTCGGAAAACTTAAATTAACTTTATTTCTGCACTTCAAATCGATTTCAGTTTGGAGACGAACGGTTTCTTCAGGTCAGGAAATCAGCTTTTAACCCGACATGTAAATCCAACCGACAAAACGTCCCGACAAAGTGTCCTCACATGTATCACGTCCTTTCATCCAACACGTCCTCCCAAACGGCAAACGTCCTCAGAAACACTTCCTCATGACCAGAACGACAACATGGACAAGTCCTTACAACACAAGCTGTCCTTCCAACATGTAAGTTCTCACAAGCTTTGTGTCCTTTGTGTCCTTGCACCCAACATGTCTTTATGGACATGACCACACAACCAAACTGTCCTTCCGTGCAACATTTCCTCACATACACATACAACGTCCTGCAACTAGGATGTCCTCACAATCGCAACGTCTACTGAGACATGGTCTTGCAGCTAACATATTACACGCAGCATGTCGCACCAATGAAATGTCCTCACAACCAAACTATCCATGCAAACAACATGTCTTTACAACCAGTATGTCACAAACAACATGTCCTCATAACTAAAAGTCCCTGCAAACACGTCCTCCCAACCAAGAAGTCCACACCACATCACAACTAATATGTCCTCATCATTAAAATGTCCTCACCACCAAACCAGCTGTTCACAGCACAAAAATATCCTCAGGAGTACGCTGTCACTGCCAACACGTCCTCTCAAAGAGCAAGCATCGATGGACATGTGCTTGTGACCAGAGACGTGATCACAACTCATTTCACAGCTTGCTGTTGACATTTGAGACACTGTCTTTGAGAGAAAAAACGATGTCCTCAGACGTAGACATATAGACGAATGCAGCTGCTGATGTTCCAGAGAAATGAAATGTTCTTTGGTCCAAGTTCACATCTGGATGACTGACTGACTGACACACACACACACACACACACACACACACACACACACACACACACACACACACACACACACACACACACACACACACACACAAAACCCATTTTTCACAGCATATACATGAGGCCTTTAACACCCCTTTGGTCTGATCATGGTCTCAGGTTCTTTAAGTGGTGTCTGGATTCTGGCAGCTGTGATGAGAAAAACCCTGACGGAGCAAAAACAGCCTCCATTAGTCTCATCATTATCTTTTAAGTAACGCTGAGAATCCATTTAATCTGCCTGACGCTGTGACTGACGGAGCAGCACAGCAGGGTGTGTGTGTGTGTGTGTGTGAGTGTGTGTGAGTGTGTGTGAGTGGTGGAAGAAGTACTCAGATCTTACGCTCAAGTGAAAGCAGAAGTACAGCAAATTAAAAACAGTCCTGCAAACTCAAAAGTATTAACAGGAAAATATACTTAACGTGTGAGAAGGACTCATTCTGCAGCAGAGTGGCTGCTGTCAGTGTCACTCAGGTGTTACTGAGCCATCAAATCAAATGTACTGAATCTCACAGCGGTGGCAGTTATGTGTTTTGGGCTTGCTGCTGTCGGAGTGACAGCGGCGACTCGTAATTTTCAGCTGCAGATAAACATGGAATGAATGTAAATGAATTTGCATTTGAACCTGCTCACAGCTGAGCACACACCCAGCTTCATGGTTTCGTGGCTTTCTGCAAAGTACTACCTCCAAGTATTGCAGAATTAGCATATCCA
Source organism: Chaetodon trifasciatus (assembly GCA_037975065.1). NCBI lineage: Eukaryota > Metazoa > Chordata > Actinopteri > Chaetodontiformes > Chaetodontidae > Chaetodon > Chaetodon trifasciatus. The sequence continues at coordinate 2,472,082 of JBBMOE010000030.1, forward strand.
TTTTTAATTCATACTGAATTTAATATCTATTCAGAAGCAGCACAAATTATCGTCAACTGCAGATCGATACAAGCATCAAAACTGTCTGAGTGTCTGCACCAGGCCGAGCGTTATCAATATCAGCGAGCGTAACCAGTGATCGGCTGAATCTTCTGCATGCAGCTGATCAAACGCCTGCAGTCACACAGCAGCTGACATGACAGAGGAGGTGTGCACGCTTTGTGCATGGAAGGCAGAGCAGCTTATTAATTACTGAAATCTCCCCATAAAGTTGCTCAGGATCTATCAGTAAACTGTTTCCTGCTCATCAGACAGGACGGAGGTAACACACTGATCCAGAGTTTAACAGGAGAATCCTTTCGTCCTCGGGTCGAGTCCTGAGCTCCATCACAGCCGTCCGGACCTTTGCTTATAATGGAAAAAGTCTCGACTCGACTATCTCTGTGGAATCAAATTATTTTACGGGGGATTACAGGAAATTTCCCGCTTTGCTTCCTGCAAACGCCCCTCAAAATACTCACAGCAGTGGATTAATTCTATAATTGAAGGCATACTCGCTTAAATAATAAGAGAAGGCAGATGGAAATGATAAAAACAGTTATTGCCTCGCTGCACTGATAAGCCTTTCATGACCCAACAGGAATGTCAGAGTAAAATAAGCATATTTGCAGTCGTATTTGGGCTTTTACACATTTGTCTGCTGCCTTTAAACATAACGTACCGTTTCTGGACGGTCTGTCTTCCGCCTGATTGGTGCTGTTGGTCCCCAAAATTGCAAACATTTGTGCAGTTTGAGGGAAGCAGGAACCTTCACGTTCATGCAGCGTCGTGCAGCTTCAAAATGGCTGCCAGCATATTTCCCGCAGACACACTTGACCTTCTTCTTATTTATAAAGTTGTTTTATTTTCTGTTTTAATTCCACGCTGTCCGACTGTGAACAGATTAATATTTCCCCGTCAGGACAAATCTTTACTTCATCATTTCTTCCTGTTAGCAGGCTCGCAGCTTCGCTTCCAGCCACTCATTTACACTATCGTTTTTCTCTTTTTTTCCCTGTGAATTATTATCAGAGATGGGTACATTTATTATAACGAGGGGTTATGTTTCCTGGAAGCCATTTCTAGGGGAGTGGTTAGTTCCTGTTGATGAATGTTAGCTAATCGCAGGTGTCAGACGCCGTGTTCTCTATCATTTATCACATCTTTAAAGGACGTCCCTCTGGGAATATTAACCAGACCGCTGCCACCGCTTCACTCTTTAAGAAAGTCTTTAGTAATATTACAGCAGCTCTGTCCTGACATCACATCAGGTGAAGGAGGGAGACGGCTGCAGGTTAGACGAGCTGGCCGAAGGCACAAATTTCTCCAAGTCGTTTTATTTAGCTGCTACGTAAGAAACAGACTCAGAGCGTGTGAATCCTGTTCAACGACCAGCTTATTTCAGATGTTTGTTTATCTGAAGGTCTCAGTCAGACAAGTCGTCCCACCGCAACCGAGGACGGACGTTTATGAAGCGAGCTGCAAATTAACATCAGAAGTGACCCATTCTGCGTCATTTATGGAGGAATTCAAGAGTAAAGATGTCAAAAGATGCGAGCCCTATCTATGCCAAGTAAAAATTTAACATGATATATGAAATAATATAAATTAAATTATTCAGGAATCAATGTGAAACTTTGTAAAATTACATCAAATGAGCACCACAACCATTCAAACCAGTCAGGACACAGAATGAAAAAAGAGGTATTGGAACTTTAAGAGTTGATGATCATTGCTATAGATTACTGTGGGTCAGCTAATCAATGCTGCAGCTTTTCAATACCAAGTCTCGTTTGTTGGTGGTGGTTCGCCCCGAAAACAACCCGCCTGCATTAAGAGAACTGTCTGTGCTGGAAATGTAAAACAGACAGGGTTTAGGTGCATGCGGGTATGAGTTACGTACAGGTTTCAAGGGTACTATACCACCAAAGTTCAGTGGAAATGTGGTTCTGGCCATAACGGGCAGCTGGTTTTAACCGAAAAAAGCTCTAAAAACCATCAGCACAGTTAGACACCAGCTGGTGAACAGGGTGGAGTATTTACAGGCTAAAAAAGAGTGGGTAGAGACCAAAACAGAGCTAAAAGAGAGCGAACACTGAACTAACATCCATCAGGTGGAAACAAAACACAATTAATGAGTGTCGCTCCATAACTGCTGGACGTGTAACTAAGAAATTCTCACAATTGTCTATCAGCAAATCAATTATTTTGATCATCTCAAACCAGATCAGCCATATAATACACTTCTGCTGTCTGTCTGTGTGTGTGTGTGTGTGTGTGTGTGTGTGTGTGTGTGTGTGTGTGTGTGTGTGTGTGTGTGTGTCCGTCCATGTATTCCCCATGTTGTGAGGACATAAATCTGTTTACACAGACAGTAATAATGTACTGTTGTCGTAAACTGAATGAGATAAAAATGATGTGAGCAAGACTTTTACTAAATCTTTAAACTTGTTTGGCTAAATTACCTCTGTAGACAAGTGTGTGTGTGTGTGTGTGTGTGTGTGTGTGTGTGTGTGATCGTTGTGAAAGTTCATGTTGTGAAATAACAGGTTGTTGCTTCAGTAATTTCACAACGCATCTTCATTTTAATTTGTTTTCTCTCTCTCTCTCGGCTTCTGTCTGCTGAAATCTGACTGCAGGTTTAACACTTACTTTTCTCCAGACACAAAATTTCCCCCGAGACCTGAGAAGCAATTTTCAGACGTTCTCTTTTTCCCATTTTGCCCACGCAAAACCTGGTGAGAGGCCTGCCGTCACGGAGACGTGATGTGCAAATGAGGATAAAAATAGTTGAAAAAAAGAGAGAAGTTCACTGCAGGAAGTGGACGTGGTTTTTAGATTGTGGGTTTGGGAAAGTCACAGAAATTACGGGATGCAGATGGACCAGTTCTGCCACCTGAAAGAGGGCTTCAGACGCTCAGATTTAGGAGAAAAGGTCAGTAAACAGGTGAGAGGTGTCCGTCAGCTCTCCTGTCAAACCTCCTCAACTAACAGCCCTTTAGAGATTTAAGAAGAAATTAAATTAAACCAGTTACTTTTCTAGAAATTCTGACTTTTCTCCTAATATCACAGCTTTCTTTTCTTTAACCAAACTGTGGCCCTAATACTCTGTCTTAAAAATAGAGATAATTGGGAAAGAAGTCATTGAATGAAGGAAAGTGATACTGAACTCGTCCTGCAGCAGCAGCAGCTTCATCAATCTCTGATCTCTGAGGAGAAACCTTTCAGCTTTTGGCTCGCGTTCAGGATCTCTCTGTTCTCCGGCTGAAGTCTCACCATCCCCTGGAAATTTCCAACCTGGTTACATCGTGACTGCCTTCACCGCTGCTGCTTCGCCAGCGTCGAACTCCTGCTGAGTTTCAAGCTCTTGCTGTCCTTTTATTTCAAACACTTTCAAGGTAAACGTTGCACCGTGATGACATTAGTAACACTTTAATTTTCCAGTTTGCTCGTCAGAAAGTGACTCTTTCACTGCCACTACAGCTGCGAACTACCACACAGAGACAAATAAAAAGATCTGCGTAATTAAGCGAAACGTTATTAATCAAACAAGCTGCTATTAGCAAGCTGTTGATGCCGTTCAGCAGGCAGATTCCTGAACAAACTTCCTGTTTCGATCAGACAAAATGGAGGACTCTCCCCTCTCTCCATGATAAACCTGTGAGCTTCATGGCCCGGCCCGGCTCGGCTCGGCTCTCCTTGTCAGCTCATGATTTGTGGGTCTCACAGGAGAAGAACGGGAGGAACTCCTCTAGGTTAAAATCTGCAAACAATGAGTCTTCTGTGGGTGTGATGGATGGTGCACATCCCGGCCCATTTGTCTGTGCTTTACGCTCGCCGGTATCAATTGTTAAAGAAACTTTGCTTAACATGCAGTCCTGAATGTTGGCCGGTCACAGCAGAGCAGAGAGAAAGGAGACAAAGAGAGGAAGGAGATAAGATGGATGTTCGCTCGGGTCAGGGGGAAACTTAGAAGACTGGGTAAGAATTTTCAACTCAGTCTCTGGAGAAATTGTGTTTCTTAAAGATCATGGTAACGCAGCTTTCTGCCACGTCAAAGTCAAAAAATACATAAAAGGACTTTCAGAGTGTAAGATAACAGTGATTTGACTAAAACACCAGCTGGAATTTGTCCCAATCAGCTCCCATCAACAGGAAGAAAGAAATCTGTCCAATCAGGGAAGCGTTTAGCCGAAAAGACAATCCATTACGAACATACAGAAGGAAAATCTGCAGAGTTACCGCAGCAAAGGGGACAGTGTGATAGCAAGTAGCATCAGTACATTAAAGCAAGATATCACAAATAATTAAACAACATAATAAATAAAGCAGAGCGAAAAACAATGGCTGAATTTCACCTTATTGCACATAGGAAGTATTGACTTCGGTCAGTTTGGTTATGTGTGGTCTACGTTGATTGTAAAGGACGGATGGAGGTGCAGTACCTCTCCTTCACACACCGCGGGTGAAGCATCCTGTGACTGATGGAGCTACCAGCTAACTAGATACCTAAATGAACGGGCTGCTGTGGCTCAGGAGGCAGAGCTGTTGTCCACTTAGTGCTAAATAAACACAGTCCATAACTAGAAAACGCTCTCCGACCTCCACCGAGGAGGCAGTCAGCGCTCAACACAAAACCAACAGTTCAACTGAATACCAATGAATGAGTCCTTCTCTTGACAAAATCTCTTCTGGTTCCGAGGAAGCAAAGATACTCAATCTGAGACTCAATACAACAGTTGGTCAATGAAAACAAACCCAAGTGACGCGTCTCGAATCTAACACACAAGCTTAACTACTCTCTCGTAGGCTGGTCGGTGTGCTGCTGTTGGCGAGCGCATGTCAACGTGGGAAGTTTGTTCACGTTTGGCATTCATGTGGTTAAGTCACAAAAACACACTTGCTTGGCAATTGTGTCTAGAAGCCACTGAGGCAACACAATGCAGGAAATACAAAGGCATAATGGCAGAAGAAAAAGGTGAGGCCACTCACCTCGTGAGCAGGGTAGACATGACCGAAGTTGAAGGGCGCATTATGCTAGTGCTAATGTAGCCTCCAGCCGCTAGCTCATGGAGAGATGCTAAACAGGCTGCTGAAGTCTGCAAAGCTCACTTTTGTCTAACTCCACATCCACAGGTGTGTTTCATTTTCAAACTTGTGCTCTTCACCCTCGAAACTACAAGTTTTTCACACGTGCAGCAGTTTTTACCAAAACCTGTGCACAGAATTTCACGTATGAAGTCCATGGAGGTTTTTCGTCACCCCAATTTCTGAAAGTCTAAACTCACACAGTTCAGCTTCCATGCTGAGAATGAACTGACAAAACGACGCCCTTATTCTCATTTTGTATCTTAACCCAGCGTATTAATTCTATCACTTTAATGTCATTCAATGTGTTATTTTCAGTCTTTGCTTCACTTGGTTTGAGTCTGAAACTTTCTGCTAGCTTACATTCGCAGTAGGAGGTTTGACTCTTGTATTACATAAGCATATTATGTTCTGGCATATGTTTGCTGTTTGGCCGTTTGTGTGAAGTAACAGAAGTGCATTCAGTCATTTGCTAAAATAAGAGACGCTGTGTAGTCTTAAGCATGCTGTTCCAGTTTTTTGTCGCTTGAAAGGATCGTCACATCCGTGTGCCACCGCCGTAACAATTAAAAGTTTACTCAGAGAAAATGAAAACTTTTACTCCTCATTTAAACATACAGTTAGCTCTGAAATTGCATGAGGAAACCAAAGCTGTGTATTTTTAGCATCTTTTGTACCCAGTGAGTAAACAGCCAATCCATTGACTCCTTGCTGAACCACCGATTTGCTTCATGTCCAGCCACCGTTGGGCTAATTGGACCTCTAGAGGAATAATTAGGTGACTCGATGAAAGCGACGGGCATTTTTGGCTTCACCAACAAACGTCACATTTCTCCCTTTTGTACTGCAGATCATGGCGCCCTGCCGTCGCCGCAGGACAAACCGTCTGGACAGGGGAAGTCTGACGAAACTTTGGTGACACCTAAATGCTCAAGTCTCCTTTTGTTGTTTAACTTTTCTCATACAGAGCGAGTTGAGGCTGAACGTGATTGTTACGCTGTTGCATTCACCACAAAATCAAATGGAGGGCAACAGTTTCAAGAGAGCGTTTCTAATCTCAACCTAAACCTTAAAAATCAAGACTGTCCGGGTCAATTTGCTCCACTCTGGATCATTGGAGCATGAAGCAAAAGTTAATTTTAAGTCTCTAATGTTTTTTTAATTAATGTCACAGAAGCTTGAGTTACAATCATTCCTCTAGCTGACAACAATGAGCTTCATACTTCCCACCCACCAAACCATCACCATCCTTTATCAACAAAAACAAAACAGATACCAGTTTTATCTCTATGCACCCAGTACAGTGGTGTGGCTGAGCTTAGCACAAACACTGGAAATAGTGCACAAAAAGCAATAAAATACACACTGTACTGTTACACTTTCAAAGCTAGCACCTAAAAACCTGTTTGGCGGTCAACTCAGGTTAGCTAATGACTCAGTTTATCAGCTCAGGTCAGCTGACGGTTTAGTGCAGGAGTCCGTGTGCTTCAGGTTAGCAGCACTTCAGATTAGCAGGGAAAGAGTTTAGCAGCGTCACTGAATTTCACCTTTCTGATATCCAGCGAGATAAACATGTTGGTACGGAAACTCTCTGGACCACTGAGCGATGCTGAGGTGCTTTGCTTATAATGACGAGCATGACTGAAAACCAGGTAAGTCTGAAGCAAGACGAGTACTCTCCTCCTTCACAGTTCTACCTGAACATTTCAGCCTCCGCCTGCCCTGTTGTGCTGTTCGCCTCTGATTCACAACCCACAGTCCAGCCAGCCCCCATCCATCGCTCTGGATTGCCTCCACTAACTGAAGAACTGCTCTAGGTTTAATTTGTACATGGTCTCCAAGTCTGACTTCTACTTCTGGGTCTTGAGTTACTACATAAATCTAAACATTAAGACTGTAACCTTGAAATACATGCTGTTTTTAGGTTAATAAGAGTAACTTCCTGTCACACAGGAAGTAGAAAGCCAACGCCCAAACGCTGCTCTATGGTAAGTGACCACCAGGAGTCACTAAAGATCACTGAATAACTAGCAGCTACTCTTTGTTAAAAGGTTGGTTTTGGCACATGGAGCAGTCAGACAACAGTTCAGCCAAACAAGTCGGTTTGGTTCAGGTTCGCATGAAGTTCAGTTCAGCACATCACTGATTTAGGCCCGATTATAACAGAACTGACATTACTGTAAGAGCGTGGTCGCACTCGGCTGTGTGTTGATTTCTCTCACCAGTGCATGCTGTGCGACAGGTGTGTTCCAGCCTACAGAGGTGATTGGTCCATTGGCTACCAGTGTCTGCAGGTTACTGGCTCCTTCCTGAAGCCCTCGACTACATACAGAGCCAAGATGGTGCTGGTTTAAAGCTGGTGTGAGCAGGAAGGCTGTAAAAGGAGCTGGAGCCGGAAATTGAATGTGACAATGAAGACGAGTAGAACAATTTCCACTAATTGCCACACATGCTAACGTTAGAGCGGACACTGCTCAAACCGCTCTTTACACTTCGACTCTTCAGTTTCTGGTTTTGAAAGGTGATTTAAAAAAAAAAAAAAAAGACACCACCCTGCAAACTCCTCAGACTCTACAGCTCAGCTCATTTCACTTCATTTCAGGCGTATTTTTAATCCGTCTCAGCAGTTTGACGACTTGTTTGCAGACTTGCGGGTGAAAGCAGACTCGTGCTGTAGAGACGACTGCCTGCGGCGTGAACATGGTATATCTGTTTTTGTGTGTGTGTGTGTGTGTGTGTGTGTGTGTGTGTGTGCGTCGACCCCCGCTGATGATCTACTAATGACAAATGGATGGAATGAGCCGCAGGAGCTCTCGATGGGGAGTCAGCCATGTGAAGTCAAGTGCAAAATTGATATTTGAGGACAGCTGATGCATTGTGGGAGCCAGGTCTGCTCCGTGTCACCGCGATGCTACGCTGGCTCTGTTTCCATCACAGCTTCATCCACAGAGGTTTCTCTATTTCCCCTCCAAAGCGTGGGAGGAAGGTGTCTTTAGAAAACACTCTCACAGCCGCGGGGAGGACAGCTCGGTCAAGAGTTTAGACTTCTGTAAAATTACTCTGAATTACTGAAGCGACTCAAATTAATGTTAGCATATACCTAGATGACCCGGAAAATACTGGTGTTATAGAAGCTACGGCTTCTGCGTCACCCAGAAGATTGGAAATAACAGCAGGACTTAATAAAAAATAGACAAAGTTTCTGGTCTACAAGAGGAATAAAGACAGATTTCTAACTTTTCTTGGTCTTACCATCTTCTAAAGATCATTTCCAAGATGATTTGACAGTTTTGTTGTTTTGGAAAGAGGCAGCTTCTTTTTTAATCTGCCTCTTTCCATCAGATGGAAATATTCTTGATGTCTCCTGCATTATTTTAGAGACGTTTCCCCAGAATTCAGCGTGACAGATGGAAACATTAGGAAACTTTGGGAGCGTCATCAGAATTTAAAGTAAAGGCAGACCGGATTAAAGCGGGTGGTCCAGCTGACAGTTTCACAGAACATGCAGCAGCATTAAAGAGAGATCAGTCTAACTTTAAGTTCCTCAGTCTTTTCTGCATTTCAAGGCTCTCAAATCCAACATAGTCTCATTATACCAACATACAAGCAGTGCAAGCTGTTAAAATTAAAAGCATATAATGAATAATTGGTCGGCTGGATCGAAATACAGTCTCCATCTACGTAGCCGAGTGCTGAATTAAAGCAAACATATGTACTGCAGCAGATAAAATCAACAATTAATTTCAATGAAAATATAATCGTGAGAACCTCATCTAATCTGCTTTGATGTATAAAAATATGACAAACAGTAACTTTCACATGAATATAAATACTGTGGTCAACTTTACCATCTATTAGGTCAACTGACACAAAATGATCAAGTAATAATTAGCATAATAATTGCTAATTATGATATAATAATACACGTGTTTGACTTGATCACGTCTCACATTTATGGGATACAAAAATCTATATTTCTAATCTTAAGTAAATGTTTCATCCACGTGTTTAATCGTAACAGGAATGAGCTTCTGTTCAGGATCTGAATCCATCTTTGCATGTATAAATAAACTTAAATAAGAGTTAAATAAAAGTGAACTCTTCCTGGTCTCAAATGATTGATGAGGCTGAATTAAACCTGGTTTTGGTGTTTTTCCAGCTGATAGAATAAGAGCGGGTTCCTCGTCTGGATCCGTCGTGTTGCTGCGACACTGAACGATGAAGCTCTCCTCTGATTTATTTCACACAAAACGTTTATTTATCGCGGGAGCTCACGTCCTTCTGCTCTTGTGTGGATTGAAAGCAGAAACCCGCAGCGCCACAAGCTTTTCCTCTTGAGACCAAACAGCCCGCCGCCTCCCTCTGCGGCCTTGATGGATGGTGCGGGAGAAGAACGGGACACGTTTCCCATGAGGCCGAGCGCCTCGCTGCAGGTTAAACAGCGCTCAATACAGAGCTGCTTCACAGATGTTCTCTGACAGTTTGAGTCTGAACCAGAAACAGTTTGAACAATATCTATAACGCAGCAGCAAATGCCACAAATATAACAAATACAGCTGCAATTCATGGGTTCAAGCCTGGGCCTTAATTACAGCGCCACCATCTGGCCAATTGGAAGCATCATTTCCAGCTCTTACTCATATTTAGCGTTTCCAGCTGACAGCAGAGACATACTGATAATAATAATAATAATAACAACAATAAATACTATTAACTGGCACAAACACAATAAAGGCTTCAACCTCACTAACATAATAAAACAGATGTGTGTCCAATCATGAAATATCTGATGTGACGCTCTGAGCCAATAATAAACCTCCTGCAGAAGGTCAGAGGTCAAACAAAGGCTGATCAGACAAATTATCCAAACATTTAATGAGGTGTGACAGACAGGATTAATATCATTAATTACCTGGATGTGAAATATGTTCAAATGTTAAACCCACTGAAGTGAAAATATGTTTCAACCACAACAGATTTAACTGTATGAGGAAAGAAAACATTGTTTTTCAGCAGTTTCATGCCAGGCGGCGTCATGATAACGTGTAGAGGAACGAAGCATTCGCAGGCTCCGTCCCCGGCGGTGTCAACGACACAGCAGCAGCTAATACGAAAACACTCGCAGGCTTCATTAATGCGGACGAACTGCTGAAAAATATTACTTTCTAAACTAAGCTGTCACTGTGAGCATGTTAGCACACTGACATCAGCTGCCAGCTTCACTGCAGACTCCTGGTCTTATTCTTATTAACCCATTATTTCTCTTTTCTTTCTTTCATCAAGTTATATTAAAACAATCAAACCAGTTAAAAATAAAAAACTAAACTTTCCCGCTGAAATTAAGAGCAACAACTAAAACTAAAATGGCCACAAATACGTCACAGTGCAGAACTTTGCTGATCTCAGAGCAGCTCTAAAAGAAATAAATATAAATACGTTGCAGTTCGGTTTGACTTTGAATTCCTTGATTTTGATTGGACGACATGCAGCTCCTGGACCCTCACCCGCACTTTATTTATTGATGTGGATTATTTCCATTTTTGATGCAACATGGCGTGACATCAGTTCCCATTACCACACGGTCCCATGAAAGAAACATATTTTCCCTTTTAAAGCCGACCGCTCGCTGCTCGCTGCTCGCCGCTCGCCGCTCGCGGACGGCTGCAGAACAAACACCGCTGAGCTCTGCTCCTCGCTGACCTCCGTCTGCTAAGAGGAGGAGTGAATCATTTATGTTTATTTCTGGTCCATCTGCACATTTTCACCATCATGAGAGAGGGATCAGCGTGGAGGAGGAGGGAGGAAAACATCTGTTAAAGGATGAAAACATTATGATCCAAATGTCATGCAGCTTCCTTTAGTTCTGACAGGAAATGTGTACACTCCATGTCGTCCTTTCCTTCCTTCCTGACAATCTTTCCTTTCTTCCTTCCATTTGTCTCCTCTTTCTTCCTCTTCTTGCACGTCTTTCTTCATTCCTCTCTTGCCTTTTTTCGTTCTTTGCCTTTCCATCCTCGATATCTTCTCTTTCTTCAGTTTCTTGCATTCCTAATAAACTTTACATTTTCCCATCCTTTCTTAATTACTTCATTTCTTCCTTTTATTTTCCCTTTATGCTTTCCTTTCTTCTTGTCGTCATTCCTTTTTTGCAGCTTGTCTTTTGTGCATTAATGCTTTCATTTCCTTTTCTCCTTTTCCTTCTTCCACTTCCCTTTCTTTTCTACTTAGTTTCATTTCTTCTTTCTGTCCTGTCTTCCTTTCTTTTCTTGAAGTTTTCTTCCTTCTTCCCTTCTTTACATTTCCTCTTTCCTTCCATTCTCACATGATCTTCATCTCTTCTTTCTTCTCCTCCTCTCCTCTCTCCCAATCTTCACATTTCCTCCTTCCATCTTTCTGTTCTTTCCATCCTTCCTTCCTTTCTTTCTTCTTTCCCGTCTTCCCTCATTTCTTGTTTTTGTTTTTTTTGTTTGAATTGTCAGGAAGTGAAAACCGGCAATGGATGAGATGGAGGAAAGTTCTTACTGTGCAAGTTTAGACGAAATTATGTGGAAAAATAAACAGAAAATATGTTGGATGTGACCATCCATTGGAGCACTTATATGTCCCTTTAGATTATTAATGAATACGTGCTGTAGTGTTAAACCTCCAAATTATTCAAAATAACAACCAAGACACACTTTTCGTTTCAAAATATTAAAATGTAAAGAGTTATAATATCCAACATAAGTCTAAGCAAATGCGAAATTAAAATAATTTAACTTATTGGGAAAATACCAAATAGACCAAGCAGGCCTCGTAGTTGATGGTGCGCGCTTAACCACCGATGTCTGCCGCCGACTGAGGCCGTGAAGCGGGTTACTCACCCTCCGATGTCGTCTGGGTTTAAGTCTCCATGCAGCGGCTCCTCGTGATTAACAGCAGTCCTGGCTCTCGTGAAGAAAACGGCTCCTCGCCACGTGAAGAAAAGTCCGTTTCTCATCCCTCATCGCCGGAGGTGCAACTGAGCCTCACCTGGTCACCAAGTACGCCGTCTGGTCGCTGACCTCCTCTCGAGAGATGGCTAACAGCTAGCACTGCGGTTAATACAGCTTAATGTCCGAAATCGCTAACTTGATGGAAGCGTGGTCCGAGGCTGCCTCGTGCTAGCTCGATGTTAGCTCGGATGTTAGCTTGACGTTAGCTGAATGCTCACACTAACTCTCACAGTCTTAATACACTTCATTCAACTCACACAAGCAGCGACAGTGGCTTTCTGTGCCTAATCAATTAAAGTTCAGACATCAAATGCTGACGAGCTGAACATCAGAAAGTTGTCTCCGACCCCACTCCGACAGGCGGTCAGGCCACGACACACCGAGTCTGGTCTCACACACTCTTGCCCTCACTCTGACGCCGTTATCCCGCCTCTAACCAATCAGAAACCAAGGAACTTGACGTTGCCTCTTGATTGACTAATTAGAAGTAGATTCAAACTAGCACGTTCGGTTTAACACCTCTCCGTTGCAAACTTTAAAGAAACGCATTATGATGCATTCAAGGTCAGTAGTAAATCACGATACTGTTAAGGAAATAGACATTTAACCACATTTTATCCATCATGAGTCTATACAGATAAACCAAGGAAACAGCCTCGGTTTTGTGAACAAAATAAACCAGGGGGTTACACGTTATTTATGTTCAGCTGTCTTATGTGGAACCGTCAACGCAAATTTAACAAGTATTAGCCGTGTTGTTTCTAGCTGTAACTTTAAACCTATCACGATAGATTTAAAACAATAGCTAATGTTTCCACCATTATCCGACTCAGCTCCTCCCTCCAGATGATTAAAAACCCATTTTTCTGCCTTTCTTGAGTTAAGAAATTCTAAAAGAAAGAGCATGACAAAAGGAAGAAGAGAAGGAAGAGAAGAAAACCTTCTCAGTGTGGAGGTCCACCTCAGACTCTTGTGTTTCCCCATGTGTGACAGGCTGTTGACATGAAAATAAAAAATGCATTCGTTCATTATATATTTAGCGCATTTATAGTGAATATATGTTACATGGAAAAAGGAAATACAGTTGCATGTATGTAAACTCATCTTGCATTTAGATTTTGTATCTGCAGGCAGGTCAGTTGACGTTTCCAGATGTTTAGTGGTTGAAACAGAGAGATTAATTTGAGCGACATGCAAACGGAGAACAGATGTAGAACAGGTGATTCAGATCAATCAGCTTTTCCTGTTTCCTGTTTTTGTGCTAAGCTAAGCTCAGCTAGCTGTAGCCCTATATTTAACGTGTGTGTCGATCTCCTCTTACACTTGAGTATTTCCCAAAATGCAGAATAATTGCTCTCAGGTGAAGACAGAGCAAAAAATTAGTCACAAAAACCTTTTGTCTGAAAAAGTCTGAAATCATTTTTGTCAGTGATTATTTTAGCCAAATCTGCACTTTACAAAGATAATGCAGCTTGGACAGGATGATTTATGGTCGCATTATTCCTTCAGATGGAAATTTTCCATGTCTCCTTCATCATTTCAGACACCCCAAATTCCACCTGGCAGATTTGTTATCTTTGGAAAATTTGAGATCTTCTCAAGAATTTAAAATAAAGTTCTGCGAGTTTGAATGAGTTTGCAGCGGAGATACCAGAGTGTGTTGCTTCTTTGTCCTATTTCATTTTGTGGAAGCTTTAATCCTGTTACTGCAGTTTGTCACTGAGTTTCTGCATGTCAGAGTCCTTCGGGGTAAAAATCTGAACGAGACCTCAGGCGATAGCTTGAGCTCTTCACACAGTCACGTCCTCATTCCTGCTGTTTCATGGTGTCGCGTGGAGTCAAATTCATATGTTTCTGTGGCGTTTATCACCGCAGGTCACTGCACTTGTCTTCAAAATAACTGCAGGAAAAATTAGCTTTTTAAAAATCCGGCGATGTCAAAGAAGGTTTAATGAAGAGACATTTTGAATTTCACCGCTGAATTCTGCAGATGACAAATGTCTCTGGGATGTAATTTAGCATGTGGAGGTAAAACTGAGGCTGGGGACACTCAGGGGAGACGAGTGAAGGTTCATCCGCGGCCTGCTGGGAGTCCTTCGAACGAATGGACCCTCCGTCCCTGTCCACAGGTGTCATGGTGGCGAGCTGGGACCACCGCCTCAGTCCTCACCTGCCTCAGTGCTCACCTAACCTTCAGCAAACCGCTCTAACCTCGACATTAATCATCTGCAGGCAGCGTCGTTTCTCTATTCCCCCGACATGTCTCTGAGGGACCGACCTGTCGTACCCGTCTTACCTGTCGTACCTGTCCTCCCTCCCCTCCTCCTCCTGGGACCTCGTCTCTTTTCGCCCACTAACGACCTCGACCCCCTCCCCGTCCTTCAGGACTCCTTGATGTCTCTCCGTGCCCGTGACCTCAGCTGTCCTGACTTGCATAAACTCCCATGATGCCTCTTGTGTGATCCAGCTTCTCCAGTGTTGTTAAACACAGTCTCTGCATCTTTAAGGTACCTATATTTCATCTCCAAATGAGCATCAAGGAATAGTGACACAGGTAAAAGATGATGGAGGTTAAAGGTTGAAAAAGGTCTCATGGAACAGGGTCACGTATTAAGAGATTGAAGTTCGAAGGAAAAACTAAACAAAGTAAACAAACGTTGACCTCGATAAGATGACAGCTTCTTCACGTCGCTGCTTCTGACATTTAATCACCATGGAGACGTCAGAGATGTAGAGCTGACGTGGTATCGACCACAAGGACGGACAGAGACAGTTGACTATGATGAATGGATCTCTGACACTGTTTACAAAGCAGCTGTCGTCTAGTTTCTAAAGTCCAGGATCAGATCACAAAGTGGATCAGGGACCTTCATCTGCTGGATCCTAGCGTCCGAGTGGCTGATGCTCGCAGGGCTAAAATCACATTTTCCTCATCTTACACTGCACATATTATGAAACAAAAGAATACTTTATTTCCCCAAATGTCCCTGAAAGCCTCTCGGGTTCGTGGAAATTTAATTCTGCTTCATAAATTCAATGAAATATTCATCCCCAGAACTTTGTGCTTAACTCACAAAGATCAGATCAAAACCTGCCAGCTGCCACTGACCAATCAGATCAGTGGAGAGATTTCATCATCACCTCTGTGCCTCCCATTTGCACGGCAGACATTTATCACTGAGGCACTCATTAGGCATCATTCACTACCATTTAATTGTACAGCTCTGTGTTATATCTTCCTGGACTATACTGTATTGCTTCTCTTGCACATGAACATAATTTACTGCTGACACTTTATTCCGTCCTCCTATTTGTACTAAGTACAATCAACACTGATTCTATTGCCCATATCTTCACTTGATGCACTAGATGCAGGCATATAAATGCAGCCTTTCTATTCTATTTATTACAGTATTGCAACTTAAAGTATGTCTTTTTTTATATATTTCTATTCTGTATTATTTATATCCTATCCAGCACAAGTGGTAACACTGTCGCCTCACAGCAAGAAGGTCCCCGGTTCGAATCCCGCTGTGGGCACTGGTGGCGTGTCCTCCACCATGCCTTCGGTGCCTGCTGCTCAAGGAAAAAGGGCCTTTCTGTGTGGAGTTTGCATGTTCTCCCCGTGTTCACCCGGGGTTTCCTCCTTAAATAACCCCCACTAAAAACATGCAAAGACGACAGGTGGTGACGACAAGGACGGCTGTCGGCTGGCAGCCCACCGCTCCTGGTCTGCCGCGGAGGATCTACAGACCGAGGATGGGTCAAACGCGGAGAATTAATTTCACAAAAAGCATGGCGTGTGCATGTAGTGTGTGTGGTGCATGTATATGTAATGTAATGTAATGTGATAATAAAAAGTACATTCTTCTTCTTCTTCTTCTTACAAACTCGAAACTAAAAATCATTCCTATGGCATCCTGAAAGAGACAAAAATACAGAGTTTACAGTAAAATGACAAGCAAGAGAAGCAAGCAGAGCAACAGATATTTTGATTAAATTTTACTTTAACCCCTGGGAGTTTGGTAGTTTGGTAAATGATGGATTCTTTTTAGATAATAAATGTATAATATTTCAGATTACTTACCACCACTGCTTACTACTGCTTGTGGCTGGCCTGTGCTCATTTGTTATCATCTGTACCCCTCCAGTGTAGGTAAGTAGTGTATGATTATTTTCCGCCACAGCAGATTTATGAAATGCTGTGTAGATCTCATAACCCTTTCTCCCTCCAGACTTGTAGATTTGTTGCTCAAAAACGGCAACAGGATCAATTCTTTTCGCCACATTTTTTTCTCTCTTACTCCTTCACTACATGTACTGTGTACACATACTACACTTGGTATTCTGACTGAGATGCAGAAGGCTGAGCAGGAAATCCAGCAGATAGTTCAGCTTGTTGATAGTTTGAGATGAAGCTGTTGTCAGAAGCTCCTCCAGCGTGGCGACTGCTGGTCAGCAGCGACGCCCTGACGCCTCTCTTTCTGTCTGATAACACAAACCGAGTCTCCGTGACCTTCCCCCCTGCATGTCGGATAGTAAACCCTCCTCCGGGTGATGGAGGGACGGTGCAGCGGAGGTGTAGCAACAGGATTACAGGAGGCGAAGGTCTTTTGTTGTAAACCGGCTGGTTGTTACGGAGCTCCGGAGGCCAAAACTGATTGATTCACGATTGAGTGGAGACTCCTGAATGTCACCTTCCTGTCGGCTTCAGTGGACGTCAACGAGCCCGAGAAGACATTTACGTTTACCCCGTCCAGTCTCACTGTCCACTGTCCAACATTTACTGCAGTTCAGACAACCTCCAAAACCTCTTCAAATGATGATATAAAAAGTGTTTGTCCTTTCTTTTGTCACATTAGAGTCAGTATGGAACACCTTCAACCTGCAGGAAAAGCAGCAGAACCTGAACTGTTCTGATGTTTTAAACTCACCATCACAGAACTATGACAGCTCCTGATGAGAGGTCTGAGGAGGCTGGAGTGATAATCAGATCACACCAGGACACGCTTGATTAATGAGGACACATGCATACAACACATGGCTCAAATGAGCTCAAGTGTTTTAGTTTCATTTCTTTTCCATATTTTAAATAAACAGAGAAGAGTAGGATTCACCAGCAGAGAAGAGCAGAGAAATGTACACTGAAGCAGCAATACTATTAGTGAAGTCATTAAAGCCCCTCAGCACGCCTGTAAAATTATGTGTAATGTAAAAAAAATACATTTAAATCTAAAAGTGACCAGTTGCTACGCCCCTGTAATGAATGTAACGTGTAAAAAATGAGTAAATGTTCACGTCTGAGCTGCAGTAGAAGTACAAAGTAACATGACATGGAAATAAGTAGAAAAACAAAAACAGGGAAATGTCCGTTCCACCTTCCCATCAGCTCAGGGCCGAGCATCAGAACCACAGTCATGAATGTTTGATGGCTGGAAAAGAGATTACACTTTCAGAGTGTGCAGTGTGCAGTATCAGAATACCCTCTGTGTGCATGTGTATGTGTGTGCATGTATGCGTGTTTGTTTGTGTGTGTGCATGTGTACATATACAGTATGAAATCTAAAAAATTACATGCATCACATCCTGCAAACATGAAGCTCATGAGCTTCAATTATTCAAACTGAAAACCCTCCAACACACACGCACACACACTTACACACACAGTATATAAGCACTGCGTGCCGTACTTAGTATGTCACATAATTCAGGTTGATGGGAAACAGCATTAGTCTTCAGTGAGAAGCCTGCAGAGTGTGTGTGTGTGTGTGTCTGTGTGTGTGTTTGTGTATCTCATCATACTAATGTTACATGTATGAGAGTTTTAAGGGAAACTGCTGCATTTTTCATGCCTCCTGAGGGCCGTGTGATGTATGTATGGTGGTTTATTAGCATGAGGGCTCCTCCTGCAGACTGAATGCGACCAGCTGATGCAGCTCTGAGTGCATCTGCTGCATCATCCAGCCAAGACTTCCTGTTAGAGTCACTGTAAAACTGATCCCAGAACATTTTATTCACATTCTGACATCATAACTCTGCTGCTGACAGTTGTATAACTGTATCATCGGGTCACTTTGGTCCATAGAAGCACTGTGTCTGTGCACTGAACCAATCAGTGACTGGATGCACACATATTTTGTTCAGTTAAACAAATAAAACCTGAAATTATTTTGGAATCAGCTTCAGTCACCAACGTTAAAGACACAAAGACCGACTGCAGCTGACTCCTGCAGTCCTCACTAAGACCAGGAGAGACCACATCACTCCAGTTCTCAGATCTTCCTGTTCGTCAAAGAAATGGAGTTAAAATACGACGGTTGAGTTATGAACTCAGCTACCAAAAAACACTCCGATAACACTCCAGAACGTTCCTTACAAGTTTCTATTTGGCAACTTTCCCACCATGTTCATAACCTTCACAGAACGTTCTGGGAACATAATAATAACGTTGGTTTTACGTCAGAACATCTAGAGACAAGGTGTTCAAAATGTTCAAAAAACGTTCCCGCGACCAAAAAGTACTGTTCCCATGATGTTGGGATGGGAACCAAATTTTGTAAATACATGTAAATGGATGCATTTATGAAGCGTTTCTGTGTGTGATTTTTTTGGGGTTCAGTATCTTGCCGAGGTCAGGGATCGAACCAACGACCTTCATGCTAGCTGGGTAGAGCCAAAACACATGTCTGATCTGCTGCTATGTTAAGAACCAGGCAGACCTCTCTGGTGGTCTGGGTTCAGGTCTGCAGAGTGTCCACAGAGTCAAAGCTAAGCAAGAAGAAGCAGCAGTCAGTCTTTATGCTGCACATATCAGGAACAAACTCCCTGAAAACTTCGATCTGCTCCAACTCTCAGTCCTTTTAAACTCAGCTTTAAGACTTTCCTGCGCTGCTGCACCGAGACGCCGTCATTAAGAGTCAAACCTCAAACATGATGTGGACATCTTGATGGAAATAAGACATTTATGGGTTTTTTTCTTTCATTTATTTATAGTTTCCATTCAGGTTTTATGTTCTGATGAAACAGCATCAGTCAAACTGCCGTCTCAATTCAAAGTCCACACAGATGGTGTGTTCATGTTATGCAGGAGTCAGAGTTGTGTTGGTCTGAAAGCTGCAACAGAAATGAACTGCATTCATGAAGAATTTTTACAACTCAATTTGCTTCTCGTCCATTTGCTCCCACACTGATGGCTGCAAGCTGCTATGATGCCTCAAACATCAGGAGCAACATGGCGTTCAGTTTGGTTCCTCCTCACAGCTGAGGTGTGTCTGAAGAAGCAGAAATCAAACAGCTTACATCAGTCAAAGTCTTTCATTCGGGGTGACTGAACCCAGTGAGCGACCATGTGAGCGTGGGGTCACGTTTAAGTAAAGTGTGTCTGGAGACGTGAGGCAGGAAAAGGTGAAGCTTATTTCTTTCACTGGCTCGAGCTCATGCACAGACACGCTGAGAGATTTGTGTTTTCCGATGAGGTCCGAGTGAGCGTGGGTGGCTAACGGTCAGGTGTTTCCTCTCTGAGCCTTAATGAGAGCTGACAGGATGGAAATGGGCTTTTTAAAGGAGCTGGCAGCGAGAGGATTCGTCTCATTTAGGAGTCCGATGAGCCGCTGCAGCTGAGGGGAGGAACGCATCACAGTGATGTCACACCACAGTGGGTGGGGCTAAACCACAAGACCCAGAACTTTCTCCAAGTTTCAATGGCGACATCAGTTGGTCCGGCATCTCGATCCAGAGGACAGTTTCTGCTCAACTTCCATGGATGTCCATGAAGACAGATTCTCAGTTATATGAAAGAAATAAATTGATAACACTTCATTTTATACTTAAACACAGTCATGCTTTGAGCTACATGCTAATGCTAGCTTGGAACTTGCTCACAATGCTAACACGGTGATGTTTAGCAGGTATGATATTTACCATCACATGCTAGCATGTTAGCATGCTGACATTTGCTAATTACAGCAGCAGTCAATAACGATTTGACGATTTGATGAAAAGTCAGTCCAGTATGAACCACTTGGTGGAGCTAGAGGGACCGGGAACATGAATGTCAAATGTGCGTTTAATAATAATTGGTCAAATAGTTATTGAGATATTTGAAAAATGTTGGATGAATATTGCTGTGAAGCTGCAAGTGTGGCTGAAACATTTTGCTCTTTTCACATATATTCAGACTTGGTGTGGAAACGCAGCACTCGACCAGGTGTCAGATTTTCAGAATAAGAGTCTTCATTTTGTTTGTCTGTGAGTGAGCTGAGCAGCTCTAAGCCTTTCCAAACATCACTGTTCCAGATTCCCACACTGGTCTTTACTGCTGAGAAACACTGCTGGAATATCAAACACACACACATACACACACACACACACACACACACACACAGCAAACCAAGCCTCTCTCAACACGGGTCACATTTTAATGGCATCATGTCAGTGGAGCTGGCAGGGCTTAATAGAGCTCGGCTGAGCTTTGCCAAGTCTGGTTTTAACATTCACAGCCTGGTTCACAGGCACGCAGAGAGAGTTCACGTCTCAAGTGTGAGGCTCCAGATGAAAACAGCTCCGATGTGTTCGTGGTGAGAAGAAGAAGAAGAAGAAGAAGAAGAAGTTTTGTCCATTATATCTGTCAAAATAAAGGCTGAATTTGTTCATTTCTGTGGAATCTGCTCGTACCGTTGAACAAACAGCACTGACGCGCTCGTATTGTTCAGTAATGAAGACGACGCCGTGGAGCTGGAGTCCGTTTATTCTGATGGAGACAGATCATGAAGCTGAACCTCCATGTCCGTAAACCTGCTTCCTCCAGCTCTGACACAAATGAAATAAACTAAAGGTGAATGGAAATGTTAGCTTAGCTTACTGGAACGTTAACCTAGCAGCAAAATATACACAATAAATAAAGATATAAATGAGAAATGAAAATCTGGATCATGATAATAAAAGACCCTCAGGAGGAATTAATAGTTTTGATCATTATCTTAACGAGCTGCTGTACATATGACGTGGTTACACTGACTGAGTTCAACATGGATGAAGTTAACATAGTTTATCCCTCTGAAACCTGAAATGCTCCTGCTGTCGGTATTTTTGCTTATTGTGATGCCATTTGAGTATCTTTAAATGCTTCACATCCCTAAGACCCGTACAAGCTAAGCTACAGCATTATAACTGATTCAAGTATTTAAACTGTGTCACATGTGACAATAATGATAAATACATAAAAATACAATGTATCAGATCAAGTGTGATAGCTGTTAGCTTGTAGCTTTAATGCTACGACGCGGGAACAGGCGACGTCGCTAAAAAGGACTCTGACAGGTGAAGAAACACGAGCAGATCAGTGAAACTCGGTTATTTTCTTATCAGTGAATCTGCTGATCATTCTCTCAGTAAAACACACACACACACACACACACACACACACACACACACACACACACACACA
>JBBMOE010000030.1:2494027-2677543 GCA_037975065.1 Chaetodon trifasciatus
GGGGGGGGGGGGGGGGTGTAGAGGGGGGGGTGGGGTGGGGGGGGGGGGTCGCAGCGCTTCTGATGTTACCGTTAAATATCTACATTACATCAATCAAGACGCTGTGATTAACACAACGCTGACGAATGCGTCTGCCACCGCATGATGGACGGCAGCGTCGAATGTTGGAAGAAACCCAGAAAAAAGGTGCAAATGTTTTCAGTTTCACTTCCTGCTGGGGTGGAAACTAATGATTGTTCTTATTATTGATTAATCAG
Organism: Chaetodon trifasciatus; assembly: GCA_037975065.1. Classification (NCBI taxonomy): domain Eukaryota; kingdom Metazoa; phylum Chordata; class Actinopteri; order Chaetodontiformes; family Chaetodontidae; genus Chaetodon; species Chaetodon trifasciatus. The sequence goes on from JBBMOE010000030.1 coordinate 2,494,285, forward strand.
TTGGTCAGTTATATTATATTTTCTTATTATATTCATTAGAAAATACAGAAAAATCTCCGTCTCTGTTCTCAGTTGACTCTGTCATGCCCAGTCATATCTGGATTTTTTTATATTCTAATTTTATTCCACATTGAATTAGTGTATTGTCTAGGCTATATTTCATTATGATAACTTTATATTAGGAGTCAAATGTATCCTTCAATGGAGGGAGCAGCTTCACGGTGTGTCGGTGAGGCGGTTAGAAAAGCATCAGTCCATTTCTCAAACAGGTGAAGATGAAATGCAGCTAGTTCTCCACACTGCGGTGCATTTGAGAAATGTAGGCACAGTTAGCTTTGCAGGGTCGTTGGCTCGTACCGGCTAACGTTAGCAGCCACTCCTGAGTCTGGATGTTTCGCCCTCTGGCTCGTTAGCTTTCACCAAAATAGCCACAAACTCCATATTTGGGTTAAATTGTGTTTTTAATAATAACCTCCTCATAACTCAACGTCTCAACGTTAGCTTACCTTATGACTGGTTTTTGACTGAAAGCTAGCTTTATCAGACATGTTTGTCCTACACATAGCTGTCATTAATCTGTGCAGCGGTCTGCAGGCTCACGTCTCAGCTGTGTCTTACGGGTGAAACCACGACCTGAAGCATTCATCGACGCTGCATTATGCGAGTAAACGTGAGGCTGATGCGCAATAAAAAGGCCCTAATTGTCGTTTTTGTGCTGGTTTCCATTAGTGAGGAAGGTGGTCTTGACGTTTGTCAGCGTTGCAAAAAATACTACATAACAGTACTGCAGTACTTACCTTCAGCGCTGATCAGAGTCCCAGCAGAGAGAGGACAGTGTGTACCTGCCCGCCAGGTGTTTGTGCAACCAATCAATGACAAATGACAACTTAACTGACTTTCTCCAACGCTACAGGCTGATGTTATTGGAGTATTGACCATGACTATTACTCCTTTCTTTGATAATGACACCTCCATATTGCTCCAAACGATGAGTTATCCTCCGAGCGGACCCTCTGGAAGTCTGCAGTTGTTGGTTTTAAAGCCCCGCTGATGGAGGAAGGTGCTGTCAGATCTGTGATCTGCAGGTGTTGACGGTATGGTTCAGGTAGTGCGGAGGAGGAGCAGCTTTCTGGTGGTTTCCTGCTCTGTGTGTAAAAGTGGGCTAATAGTGCCGAGGGGAAGAAGTAGGCCAGAATTTAAAGTTAATAAATAAAAGAGGATAATGTAAGAGCAGCGAAGCCTCAGAGAGCTCAGCCTACATTCTGCTCAGTATTTTTAGCTCATCTGACGCCTGAAAACTGTCACGTTCACTCTGTGAATTCAGCAGGAAAATGTCTGAAGGCTTCAGTCTGACGGGGAGACGGCCGAGTCTGTAACAGCCGTCAGTCTGAGGTCCTGGAAATCACCTGTTCGCAGACACCTGCATGAGGGTGTTTGCCTGAGCTTCTGCAGTAAACCACCTCACCAGTCTGTGCTTATCTGTGTGATCTGAAGGTCAGGACTTCACTGTAGTGTTTACGTATCAAATCCAAATCTTGTGATTAATTATGTCATTATCTGAGGATATCAAAGCGCCTCGTGTGCCGTTATCTAACGTTATCTCAAGGTTAAATCTTAATTACCTCTTTGTAAACACATAGTTTACAAGCTTTCCACAGCGCTACAGTTTTTCAGGACCCAAAGCTGATGTCTGACGCACTTTAACATCACCCGATTTTTTTATTCAGAAAAAATCATGTAAAATATGAACAGAACTGAAAGTGCAGTTTTTGCGTGGGGAACCTGAGATAATGCGATTAATGCCGCCTTCAAACTTGCGAGGTTTTGTTTATTTTACATCACACACACAGCTTCAGGCTTGTTACCTCCTCGGCTTCCACGCAAAACTCTTTAATGTGTCATTAGAAGAAAAGCTGTGAGCTGAAAGGCAGATGAAGTCGTGTTTTCTGTTTAATGAAAAATACGCTTTATAACGGCAGAGCATCAAAACAGAGACGGCGAGCTTCCCTCCCGCAGTCGACGGAGGCTGAGATGAATAAGGCAATGACCTAAAAACACACTACATTCTGGGATTTGGTGAACATAACCTACAATAACCGAAGGAACACTCACTGCCACTTTCTCATAAAAAACATTCTTAAGTTGTAACGAATGACTGGGTTTATGTTTATTTATTATTGCTTTACGGTTTAAAGAGAATCCCTTTGACTGCTGCTCATCCTCCGACATGACACTTTGATTCCTGGAAAACATCTGTAGACGCAGACACAAGCAGCCAAAGGGATTTTCACTACCTGGCCAATCATCAATAAATGATTCATAATTTAATAGTGACCTATAACGCTTTAGTAAATTCCTCTTTAACGATTGCCAAAGCCATTCATTAGAGCTTCTAAAGGCTTTGTAAGTTATCAGAAAGTGGTAAAAAGTCTTCCTCTGTCCCTCCTGAGAAACCATAAGCAGCAGCCTTCACACCTCTGCAGCTGCCTGTGAATCCACTTCATGAGCAAAATGAGTGTTAAATAAAGTTTTCTACAAAGATACAACATATAAAACTGTTAAATATAGAACTTTAGGCTTTTGAAAATACATTTAATGCTTCCTCCCCCTCGAACAGACATGACAGCGTGGCTTCTGGTGTGAGATGCTTCGCTTGCTGATTCGTTAAAACCTGCCATGCCGTGACTGCACGTCGGCCAAATGTAGGATCTGATTGAACGGGTCACGTGGTCTGCTGGAGAAGAACCGGAAATCATTTTGAACTCTGCTGATTTTTGGATAAAAACTGGAAACTTTGCACACTGATAGCAAACATCTCGGAGAGTATGTTCAAGCTGGACGTGGTCTGAGTGGAAATGTTGTCTGTCCACCGGGTGGCGCTGTGTTACAACAGCATGATGTTGTAACTAAGAGTCTGCAGCCACACCTGCTGCTCTGTGAAACCCTACGCAGGCATGGCTACTTTGAGCTAAGTGCTAATATGTTGATGCTAAGCAGGTGTATCGTTCACTGTCTTAGTTTAGTGTGTTTGGATATCAATATGTGCTAATTAGCACCAAACACAAAGCAAAGCCTAGTCTTAGTTTTGAAGGCATTTGGTCAGAAAGTACTTAAATTTGGACCTGATGGTGGCGCTAGATGAAAAAAGAAGAGATCACCAAAGTTAGTACAATTCATCCTGAGGAGGACGTGAACGTCGGGACCGCATTTCATGACAGTCCATCGAATGACTATCGAGACGTTTCAGACGTGAACCTCACGGTGGCGCTGCAGGAAAAACATTCATGTTGAGATATTTGAGTCAGGACCAAAGCGGTGGACTGACTGACAGAGCGGGCAGTAAAATAAATCAGATTTCATGTTTAAAATAACATCAAAATGGGCCCAAAGAGGCGAGTGTTTATATGAATGAATGACTGAATTTAATTTTCACCTGGTTTCCATGTTGGATGTGTCTCCTGCCCCGCTTGACTTCCTCCAATCTTTGAAATATGTCTTCAGGTGTTTGCTAAGAGTGCACAAAGTTTGCTTGATGCTTGATAAGATCTCCACCTTCTCCACCCGCAGCTGCTCTGTCCCAACACAAACACCAACAGCTCCACCTCTGCTCAAACACATACACTTTTATCATGAACTCATTTACAGATTTACTTTGCTCAGTGAAGTCACTTCCTGTATAATATCACAATGTGTTCGTTTCTTTACATGGGTGTGTGTGTGTGTGTGTGTGTGTGTGTGTGTGTGTGTGTGTGTGTGCGGGGAGGCTTCTGATCGTCTCTGCCCCTCTGAAACGTCTCATCGTCGGCTCTGTTCATCTTTGGTCTGTAAAAACGAGACAGAGTTTGTGCCAGACTAAAGAAATCCGTCCAGCAGCTCGTCACGATCCGCTTTTTCAAACGTCCTGGAAAATAAACGGAGTCACTTCCTCCCCGGAAACAGCTTCAGGCTCCACAGGTCGCCCAGGTGAGACGCGGGGGGCACCGACGCGCCCGCGGCTCTGACGGCGGCTGATGATTGGTCACCGGCAGCTGTGGCGGCTGCGGATGCTCCACTTGGCGATGATGGGCGATGGACGATGGGGACCAGTCTTTCTCGGCGGAGCGTCTGTCCTTGCCGCCGCTGTCAGGAGACCTGGAGGACAGAAACGAGCAGCGTTAGGAGAGAACAACCAATCAGAGCATCAGCAGGTCTGAGCGGAGGGAGACCGCCACAGTATTTTCATCAGAATACACCTGAAGCACCAAAAGATTAATGTGTTATATGTTATTATTGACGCCTTCCTGCGTAAGCGTCGCTGTAATGCTGCAGCTGGTGAAGGTGAGACCAGTTTAAATGACTTCTATACTGCAAAACTTGTGAATTCCTCTTATTTTGCACATGGTAATGAAACTTCCTGCTTCCAGGGCCACAATGAAAACCAACAAAGACTTCAACAACTTCAGTTTTATTGCACATCAGCCAAAAGCTCTCTGCACACTTTAAACATCAGACGCATGGCGATGCTGCAAAAGACAGCGAGACGATCAAATAGAATGCGATAAATAATATAAAATACTGACAGCAGAGTTCTAACTGTGCTCATTAAATCAAGTGCAACGGATGCTGAAACAGTGCAGCCTTAGAAATAACTGCTCATTGTGTAACTTCGAAGTGACTAAATATATCAAAATAATACATATTAAAAGCATGAAGTTATTGTTTGGGTTCAGTCTGAGTCTCCTCGGCTTTATGTTTCCCTTCCACGTCTCAACTTTGCTGGGCTTCATTAGAGAAAACGAGCCTCACACACAGACCACAGAATTAAAAACCACACAGTTCGTCCAATTAAAGCAGCTGAGCTGGATCTGCAGCCGAACCCGGAGTCGCAGACAGGATGAGAATTTATGGAACAACACGTCTCTGCATGTCGGAGACGCCGAGCGAGGAGGTAACAAGCAGAGTAAATGAGGAGCTGAAATATCGACGGAAACATTCAGAGAAACACCGTCAAAGTACAACTGACTGGAAAGCTTAGAAAGAGCTCCTCAGCCAACGTTTCCAGGATGAAGTGAAAAGCTGAGTTTGACTGTAAAGCTCAAGACGAACAGCGAAAGACGTCCACAAACCTGAGCAGACATGAACCTCATGTTCGACTGGATCGACATAAATATCAGCTTTCTCCTTTCACAGATATCAGCATCCATGATCAATATGTTTCTGATAACGATGTTGTTATCATTGTCTCTGGCAGGTGTAAGCCTGCCTTTATATGGACATTGTGTGCGAGGTCTGTCTTCTCTGGTTACACCTTGAAAATATTTAACTCCGTTACGTCACCAGCAAATATCAAAATGATAGAAATGAGTCATGAAGTTTGGTGTTTTTCATGCAGAACTACGCTGTCTGCATGTGGAGTGTGGACATGTCCTCCTGAAGGCGCTGGGACTCTGATTAAAAATGTGAAGCTCTGGGGACGAGCGGGGACACTTCATGTCTGTCCCCTCTGTGGAGGCAGAGCTCTCTGTAATTGCTTTCAGGTGAGGACTCACGAGAAGAAGAAGAAGAAGAAGAAGAAGCAGCAGCGGCGGCACCTCTGAGACGCAAACCCCTGAATTATTCATGTCCGTCCTGTTTGACTGCAGCTGGAATCCTAAAAGAGCCGGAGGAGTCAGACAAGGACGAGGCGGATTACAGCGAGAACCATACATCACTCTGAAACAGCATCAACATGCAGAGCGTCCCTAAACGCTCCGCTCAGCTGATTAAACGCGGAGGTGAAGGTGCGTTTGGGACATTTCGAATGTGTTGCTTCAGCTCCTGCAGTCAGAGCACACGTGAAGCGTCTCTGCAGGAGACGGAGGTCGTCTGGAAAACAATCAGGAAACCTGCGGTCCAGTTTCAGTCTTCACTCACAGAGGAGACAGACCTTCGGTCCACAGCTTACTCTGGCATGCGGGTCACTTTGTCCTGGTGTGTTCAGTCTGATGAGCAAACATCATAGATTAGCTTGGACATCATAAACAGTGCTTATAACTTCAAACGTTGCCCCGTCATCATGTTTAGATGCTTTCTGCAGCATCACAAGTCATCCTGTGATTGTTTCCATGGTTACAGAGCAGACGGGGACCGCCACCGGCTAAATGTGGTATGAATTTTTTAATGGTGCAGATTCAACAAAAAGGAATATAGACTGAAATAAAACTCGTTCGGATGGTAACGCCCTGGTACGTCTTGGTAACATCAGCAAAAGCACGATGACGGGGCTGGTGCCAAAAAACCTCAAATGGATTCATCCCACACGACACACATCAGTCAAATCAATCAAATCAGCACATTTTTCTGTCAGAACTAAGACATAAAGGGAACTTTTGGTATTGTTCAGCCTGTCCTCTCATGTTTTTGTGCTAATGGGAACAACCATATCTGAAACTGAAGTCTCGCGAGAGGTCACTCGTTGCTTGTTGTGAAAATCAGCAAAATATTCAGCCATGGCACTGAAAGAACATTAAGCTACGCCCTCTGTACTCCACTCACCTTTCCACCGATGTCTTCCTGCATCAACTCAACTCTCGCGAGACGTCAGAGCGAGACTTCACCTTGAACCGGATCGGATCGGATCAAGGATATTTGCCATCTGGGAACCTGTTTTCAGGACCGAACCCAGCTGCTGACTGACTCAGAACATCGCTGGTTTGAAGCGAAGTGAGAGGAAAACTGATGCAACCTCCTTCAGGTTTCAGTCAAACTGACCCCTGAGAGTTTTCATGTGAGCAGAAGAAAAGGTGAGACAACGAAAAAAACTATTCGCAAGATGTTCGATCTCTGAATTTGCATCACGCTGTGTTCACCTTCCCTCCAAGGAGAATTGGATTTCTGTCTGATCGAGCAGACTGTGATTTGTTCCTCTGCCGTTTTCTCCCGGTGTGACCGAAAATAAATTCAAAGTACCTGGTTTCCGCCAGACGTGAGGCTTCAACACGCAAACGCGCACACAAACATGCAGAAACATACAGACAGGTAAAGTCACACACTTCTTTCAAGGACAGTCATGTCGCGATGAAACAAAACACCTCCAGGTGAGCCGATGCAGCGAGGCGCAAATGAGTTCTGCTTTCTGCTGCGACGCCTGATTGCACCTTTGTAAGGGCAAATTACATCCTCACTCGCAGACTGTAATAATCGTGTAGGAGTGAAAGAGATGAAATGAAGTGTTGAACGCTTTCAGACATGAACAGTGCAGGTTTTTAAAGACACACACCTGAGGCTGCAGCGTCACAGGCTTCAAACTCTCAGAACTTTATTTTAAGTTCGAGTGAAGATCTTCACTGGTTTTAGTCGCCTGAAATGTTTGTCAGGAGCTTTATTTTGAAAGGGTAACCGGATGTAGCAGATTCATTATTGCTAACTTAACCGTGGACAAAGAAAGTCTCGTTTTCACCCGATGATACAACAATCAACACTTTCTGCCTCCTGCTGATGACTCTGCAAAAGCGGCTGCGGTCACACAGCTCAAACATGCGCTCTGATTGGCTCCCGCTAAAGTCTGGCAGCCCAGTGGGATCAATTACAGGAAGAGGATCAGAACGCAGCACCTGTCACACATCGCTCACACCTGTCCCCTGATGGGAGAGAGCTTTTAATTCACAGCCAGGTGTTAAGAGAAATAACAGAGATTCAGTGAAAATGGCAGCAGAGACCAAACCGAGTGGACACGTGGACGACCAAACCGAGTGGACACATGGACAACCAAAACCGAGTGGACGACGGGAGCTCAGCATTTTAACAGCAAAACAGAAAGCGTTTCATACAAAGCCGACACACGTTATTAAACTCTGTTTGCGGGTTCGTCTGCGCTTCATTAGCTCGCAAACAAACTATCAAGTCTTAAATTGGCTTCTGTAATTGGAGATTAGACTCACAATAAAAAGCTCTCTGACTGAGTTTAGTCTTCGTTAGCACCTCTGATCTGTGTTTCCTCCTGACAGACTGTTAGTGTTCACACAGTCCACAGATGCACGTGACCGGGTTTCTAATCCGCTTCTCACCAAAACCCAAAGAAGCATCGCGTCATCACGTGAAGAAATTTGGATGCGCTAACAAGATCTTAAAGTCGTGATTAAAATCAAAATGATATAACTTTCATGTCTGTAAATGTGAGCTACAGCCAGCATCCAGTTAGCAATTTAGCTCAAAGACCGGAAACAGGCTAACATGACAATGACAAAATTAGTCTTCAAGCACCTCTAAAGCTCCTTAGCTGGCACGTCATCTCTGGGTTTTTTTTTTTGTTATGTTAAACCCAAAGTCTATCCTGTAAAACCTTACTTACAGAATATAGTAGCACTCTACAAATATCAAGCTGCAGTCAGCAACTGGTTAGCTTAGCTTAGCTTAGCTTAGCTTAGCACAAAGACTGGAGACAGGGGGGAAACAGCTAGCCTGGCTCTGTCTGATGGTAATAAAAATCCCACTGCAAGCATCTTTAAACACGTTATTACCATCAGTCGGAGCCAGGCTAGCTGTTTTCCCTGTTTCCAGTCTTTGTGCTAAGCTAAGCTAAACTAAGCTAAGCTAAGCTACCAGTTGTTGACTGCAGCTTGATACTTATGTGGTACTGTATTCTGTAAGTAAGGTTTTCCTTCATTACATTATAATTGAACTTTCATTTTTTGGAGGAAACTCATATTTCTTAACTGTCCATATGTAGAAATACATGCAATGAAATTACAGAAAACATTAAAAAATTAAAAATCACCAGTGAGTTTTAGATTTGTGACGTAAGTCCAGTCAACAGGAGGTCATGAGAGGTTCAGGTGGATGGAAACAAAATCAGTAACGGCCCCGGAGACAACAAAGCTACGTGATGTCGCTTTGTATGACGACACCAACAAGGTAACTGTAACAAGGTAAGTTTGATCTGAGATGATCTGAAAATCCAGATGCAGGGTTGGAGCAGCTTAAATGAAAAGTGTGATTATCGACTCCAAAAATGACCGAACGAGCTCCTGCAGCAGCAAGATGAACGATGAGTCCGACAAGCCGAAACAGAGACGTCATTTCAGAGTTCGGCCTCCTGAACCAAACTGAGCAGCACGCATAATTAACACCTTTGAAGCCGCAAATCCATTCTGACTTTACTGCACCTTTAAATTCAAAGTCTGACTGAAACCGACACCAAGTCGCCTCCAGACGTCAAAATAAGTTCCTGCTGCTGATTCTACACGAACCAGGTTACATGAACACACGCCGTCTGATGAGAGGAGATTTCACGAGCGTGTGAACAAAGTGAAACTGTAAACGGGTTAGAAGAAGAAGAAGGCTGCGATGGAGGCAAACACAAGCTGCAGTAATCATTTGTTTTTTATCAAAGATGCAAAATAAAATGCATTAAAAGCCAACCAATCAGGAGTCGGCATGAATAAAGGAACATCACTGTCTGCGGCTCGTTAACACAGAGTTAATTAAGAGCAAACAAACACGTTAATATCAGGAGAAAGACGCAGGAAGCAGCAGATATCATCAGAGGAGAGAACAGGAAGCAGCTTTTAGTTTAGATCACACAACAGCAAATACAGCCCACAGTTATCAGAGGTGTGTGTGTGTGTGTGTGTGTGTTGTCCTCTGCTTCCATGATAAACACTGCAGCTGGGAGTAAACTGGAAAGCAGACGGCCTTGTTTCCAACATAATTGCTTTATGATGAATTGCGGCCGGTGATGAGGAACAATGAGCTCCGTTACTATTTATTCCACCTCCAAAGTAAAAACAGCCCAGAAGTCGTCTCATTAATATTGCAAAGCTGCGTCTTCTTAAAATATTAAAGGCAGCTACAAACCCATTTTTAATATTCTCTGAGCCTATAGATGTTTAAAGTCCTCCTGGGAAATTACAGGCTGCCTGTGAAACACACAGGTGAGCGCTCAGGTGAGGAGGCCTCGGCTTCTCTTGGACTGTCTGTACCTGCCTCTCATGTGACAGCTGCGACACAGGTAACAGCTCAGCACCAGACCTGTGAGGCAGGTAAGCTGAGGTCGGAACACCTGAGACGAGTCGGAGCGCACAGCACGGCTGACGTTTAACAGGTGCTCGGCTTCCTGCATATCAGAGGAACTATTTTTAAAGAGCCTGTCTTTTGCTGTTGTCCTTCATCCTCATGTTGATCTTATGGGAGATGGTGCACCCTGATATGGACCCAGGACGTCAAAAGACAAATATTTCCATGCATTTCCAATTTTTGTATGAGCCAATGAGAGAACAGAATGACACTTGTGTTTGTCATGTAAAGACATGGCTTCCTGTATGTGTTCAGTTGCTCTGCAGACCGACTCGGCTTTTCTTTCTTTGTCTATTATTTGGAAGATCTCGTCTACAGCTGATGATTTATCCATCACATTTTCATGTAGGTTGATGTCGTTGTGCACATTTGGTTTGACTGGTGCTCATTTAATGAGACGTCTGTGGTTTAATGGCTCCTGACTGGAGAATTAGTACCACCTGCTGTTTATCCTGACAAACAACTTCTAATAATTGCCTACTCGTAAACAGCAGTGGATGGAAACACGCCTTAATTCACTTTTTTCAATCAGATTTTCTTGAAATTTGGTTTAGATTTACACTGCATTTGGACAGAAACCTGCAGACAAAGAGAATAATTTCAGAAAAATAGCCACTAGATGGCAGTATGAGAACTTAAAAAGTAAGATAATCTTAAGCATTAAATAACAATAACAAGAGTTTACAGTCATCCAAGTGGAGGGTGCACTGTACATGTCTAATGCTAACGATGCTAATGTCAGCATGCTAACATCTTCATGTTAACATACTGATGTTTAGCATGTTCAGCATTGCAGTTTAGCATGTTAGCATGCCAACTGTCGCTAAGCATAAAGCACAGCAGACAGGAATGTCATTCGTTTGTTTAACGTTACAGAAAGATTTGATTCAGTTAAACATTGATAACCACGTTCTGGTCCTGGTACACTTCACTTCATCTTTCAGGGTTCGGGTTCAACACTGGTGAGAAGTCAGTGATCATCTCTGATGGTTTTATTTGAACCAAAACCAAATCTTTTCCTGAAGCTAACCACGTAGTTTTGTTATTGTTGCTAACTTGACGGCGTGGTGCAGGCATGAAAGATGCTTCATGATGAAACATGAGTCCATGTAAATGGATAGATTAAATTTCACTGCTGTGAGACTGTGCTGGATCCTTCCTTTACCTGAACCAGGTGCTGCTCCTGCCTCAAGATAACCACAAAAAGGTTTAACAACACTGTGGACACAAGCAGCACAAGCATTGCTTTGTTAGATGAGAGAAAACGCCGCCAGGATTTTGATGGAGCCTGTTTTTGCTGCATCGTCTGTGATTTAGGACAAAGATTTCCACAGTTCACTCTCACCTGGGACGGACCAGAATCTGCAGCAGAGGTTTAGGATGCTGGTACAGGAGGCCCAGCGGTAAAAAGTGTTGTGCTGTGGGCTCCGTCTTTCATCACACTATGAAGTCCTTTAAAGAGTTTCCATCAGTCTGCAGAGACTTCAAACTGTGTGAAGGATCACTGTAGGTCTGTTTGCCTCATCCAGACTCATTATATATCACCAATTAAATCCTCTACACTTTCTGTGCATCTCTGTAAGCCTGCAAACCTCCTCAGGGCTAATTGAACGTCCTTTGTTCCTCTGATGCCGCTCTCAGAGTTTTAATGAACGCTGATTCGTCTGCTCGTGTAAACACAGCCAGTTTCGTGTCGGTCCGCCCACTCGGAGCTGCGTCTCGCTAATTTAATTTGCCTCAGAGCAGAATCAGATCCGCTGTCCTTCATTAGCGGACGAGCTTGTTTTTGTAACGCTCCTTTTAAAAAAGATGAGATTTTCTCATCTATGTGTTGAGCGCTGACCCGCCGCCATCTTTCAACCACGTGAAGGCAAGAGACAAAGAGCGTCGTTGAGTGGAAGACACTCACCAATTTTCCAAAGCTTTTTATGTGCAGTTTGCAGAAATGAAAGAAAAGTCCATCATATAACCAACTACAACCCCCCCATTAGTGTTAATGAACATCTGGATGCTGCATGAAAAGCCACACTCAATCTGCTCTGATTTAATGTTGTGAAGCATCTTGAAAACCTCCAACATGGTGAGTCCTCTTCATACACTGCCATGTCGAATGCAAAGTAAAGTAAAAACAGAAGCATAAAATCTCAAATCCCCATTGTGGCTCCGGCTCCAGACGTCCTGCAGTGTTTCAGGAGCGTCTGCCGGAGTCCCCAGGAGGCCGAGAGGCGACGCTCCAGCGATCTGAATTTGAGGACGGCAGGCAGCTCCTCGCTCTGCTGTCCATCTTTAAAACAACAAGTTCCCAAAGGAGGAGAAACTCCCAGACAGGGCAGAGAGGAGGGAGCTCTGTAAGCGTCCCGACGTGTGAAAGTCAGCGGCGGTTTGACAGACTTCATTATTCACAGAGCCGACGCCTCGTCTCGAAGCAACCAACCAGAACGCAGGAAAGAAGGAGCTGATGCAGGAAGCTGCCCGTCAGCAGAGGAAACGGGCAGACGGACGGCTACAGTCGTCTTCCTGGAGTCGTCTGATATCTGAGCGCCCTGCAGAGCTGCTGTCTGAGGTCACAGCAGCTCGATTTCTGCTGGAGAAAACTCGGTTTTTGACCAAAAAACTGCTGTTTTAATCAGATTCTTACACGTGAGCAGGAAACAGACTTCAGACAGAACAAGTGTCCTGACAGATCGATCCATTCATTATATATATATATACACGAGTCTGTCAAACGTCTGCACAGGTCTCGTTTTGTTCCACTAATAACCCAAAAGAGATTCAGGACACGGTTCTATAAAACAGAAAAAAGCAGAAAATCCTCACACTGATCTGAGGTTTTACGTCATAAATAACTTAAACAATTGATTATCAAAGTTGTCGTCAAATCTCTGTCATTTGAGGAACTTACACACTATATTTAAAATGGTAAAAACATTAGATTTTGGAAAGAAGTCAATAATGTGAAATCATAAGGGGAGATATTGATTGATTTTATTATTTTTCATTGATTTCATTTGTTATCTTTATTGTTTATTTGTTCTGTTTTCTACCTCGACTTTTTTATTCTGTTGCTGTTGTAACAAGACAGTTCTTATCTTATCTTATCTTATCTTATCTTATCTTATAAGCAATGACTTCATTTATTATTGCATTTATCTACCTGTATCTTTATTTATTATTGTTGTTGTTGTTGTTATTTGAGGATGTTAGACAGGTAAATAATGGCGACACCTGGGACGTGATGATAAGTGATGGGAATCTAAAGGCCTTGGTTGTATTGACGTGTGATGTTTATTTAGATTTCACATATTTCATTTAAGTTGATCAGAGATGAAGATGCTGAGGTTTATATGTGTGTATATGTGTGTGTAATTTTGTAGGTTTCATCTTCTTCTTCTCTTGTTTTGTTCGTCAGGATCACTGGTCTGAGGTCAGTCAATAAGATGTAAATTGTATATAAACTCTGAGTAAAACCTTAATTGGACGCCCAAACATCCACAGGTGATGAAATCCAAGAAACCACAGGTTGAAAATGAAAGAAAGGGGTCACAGGTGAGTCTTCATCAGAGTGCAGGTGCTAGCAGATGCTAACGCAGAAACACAAAGAAACTAAACTCTCACATCTGAAGCTGCATGAAACCGGGAAAGCCGTGAATCAGCCTCATCAAACCGACAGTCTGCAGCTGAACAGAGAGCGACAGAGAGCAGGAAGAGGATGAAGAGCCGTGTTTTAAAAATCAGAAAAATTATGAACGAGGTTTGGTTGATGTGGCGAAACGCGCCGCGCGAAGAGGCTCTTGAAACGACTCCTTAATCAGCCGCTGTGAAGAGAGGCAGACGGAGAAGAGAGAGTGCTCATGGGTAGCAATTATTCAATCAACACACACACGCACACACGCAGGGCCAACATCTCGTTAGAGGATGTTATTATGTTATTAGAGGCTGATGTTAAAATTAGATCTCTGATTGAAATTAAACACACAAATGGAGGAAAAGAGGAAATGAAGGGCACGAACGCAACACATCCGCTGACTTACAGAACTGCAGACACAAACTGTGCCCTGTTCACCCACTGCTGCAGTAAAAAGAGATTCACAAAAGAAATTCACACGTTCATGTCTGCGGCAGCGATGTGGAAACATAACTTTTAACTTTCACCTTTAACTTTTGATTCCATAATGTGGCGTGTTTGAATGTTTGGATTCGTCTGAAGTGTAAGACAACATGATATCAATCACACGTGATCAGGCGGGACCGGTTCAGGTCCAGCCCGGCCCGGCTCGGTTCTGTTCTCACCGTGGTGGTCTTGACTCGGCCCCCTGGTTGCGTGCAGGTCCAGCCCGACTGATTGACCAGGAGATCGCAGCCTTCGTCGTCCAAACACGGAGTCATCTCACACCACTGTCGACTCCAGACGATGCGAACTGAGGAGGAGGAGGAGGAGGAAGAGGAGAGACGGTGAGTTTGTTTCACTTTTATTGTTTTAGTAAACGTCCTTCAATGATTCACTTCTTTCCTCTACAATCACAAATTTGTTCTCATTATTTTTCTCCCAAACTTCTGAAAACATTGATGCCGAAGTCATTTTACACAAACTTCATCACTTCACATCACAGCTTTCCATCGCTCTGAGGCTTTTCTCAATTTGCCTTTTTCCCACGTTTTCTTGAAATTGCAGCTTTATTCTCTCAAATTTCTGACTTTTATTCTCATTAGATTGTGACTTTTTGTAAAAACATTAGATCTTTCAATCTTCAAAGAAAGTGGGAACCAAACTGAACATCGGAGTGCTGATTCTGTTTACTGTACACACCTCCTCTTCATCACAATCAGCTATTTATAAAGAAATAGGACATTCTCACCACCACATTTGCATATTGTGGCTCTCTGATTGGCCCACAGAGAGAGAGAGAGGAGGGGGGTGATGAAGAGGAGGAAGATGATGCGAGAAATTAATTGAGCTGGAACCAGCTAACAAGGAATAACCAGAATCAGAGGACGTTGAGTCTCAGATATCCTGACTTGTGTGGGTCAAGCTCTAAATTTCCCATAATGCAACCTGATATCGTCTCCTCCCTGCCTGACAAACATCTTTCAATCTCCAGCGTACAATGCAGACTTTGTGTCATACATTTGTAATCTGAACCCAAAATGCGATACTCTGATGACATCACTATGACATCATCAGGGTCTCCAAGAGCCACAAAAGACGTGAGAGTGGCCCGTTAACGTGAGGCTGGAGTCACAGCTTGTATAAGAGGTCATGGTATGTGTCCTGTACAATGATCTTCATGCGTGAACCTGGTGGATGTTCCCCTGAAGTGAAGGATTCTGGGATACATATCAAACCTCCAGAGAATCCACGTGACTATCAGTCAGTCCTGAGGAGGTCAAAGGTCATAACGATGGAGCAGATGTCTCTGTGACTCCACTTCATGTACACGAGTGTATGAGAGCATGTGCATCTCATCAAAGATGGCCGCTGCTCCCCGAGGGAGAAAAACACACGGGGGAAAAGTTAAAGCTCGTTAAGGAGAGGAAAGACACGAGGAGGAAGCATCAAACACAACAACACAGATCACAGAAACAAATGCATGCGATCAACGAAGGGCTGGTCTTCTCCTGTCGTGACTGACATGATGATCACATGAACTCGTTTCAGCATCGGAGCTAAAATACTTATCATACACGTATTCACATTAATATTTAACGCAGAACTCCACGACACGCTGCGCATCGCAACACTGAGCTGGTTTAATTGGCCATCGTGAGCAGACGGCGCGTATGAGACGACTGAGGTGTGAATGTGATGACTTTCTATAAAACGTTTTTAGAAATGAATCATTCAGTCACATAAACTTTGACATGAATCATCACTGCAGCATGAACGCTGCAGGAAAAGATACAAACGCTGAAGTGATGTATGGAGGTTACATTATATATGTATATTTTACATAATCTAATGTAACAATGTTGCATAATGTTTGATGACATGACACATTCTTTTTCTTCTTATTATTATTTTTATCATTACTTCGACTACCTCCACCACTACTACTATTTATACTACTATTATTATCACTATGATTATTTTCTCTGACCTGCCTGAAAGAAACTAAATATATGATTTATGTTATTTACCTTGTTTATGTGCTCCTCTCATTTCAGCTCAGTGTGAGTCTTTAAAATAAATGCAATGCTTCCTATTCTGATAGAACTGGGATTTATGGTATGTTTACAATACATTTACACACGTTTGCATGTTATCCCTGTTTCTAGCTGCGTGTTGAGCAGCTATTAATGCAACACAGCAGTTTCCCTGCGGGGATCAATACCGTCTCTCTGAATCTGAATCTGAATTATTGGCGCAGATGACCTCAAAGACATGTTTGCTCTTCCACAGGACAAGACAAAGGTGGAACGGTGAAACGGTGGTAACACTGTCGCCTCACAGCCAGAAGGTCCCGGGTTCAATTCCCGCTGTGTGGCCTGTCCTCCACCATGCCTTCGGTACCTGCTGCTCGAGGAAGTTTGCATGTTCTCCCCGTGTTCACCTGGGGTATCCTCCTTAAATAACCCCCACTAAAAACATGCATGACTTTCCCAGGATGGGCAAATGTGGAGAAATAATTTCACAAAGCATGGCGTGTGTGCAGTCTCCCTCCTGTAACGTGTGTGCTGTGATTAATAAAGTAAAAATCGTATCTTATCTTATCTCTTAAGACAGACCGAGTAGTTCTAAAGCCACGTTTAGACCACGTTCAAGGCAGCAGATTGTTTCACTGCACTAAGCGCTCACATTTATTTACGTCATAAAGACTCTGTTATCAGATTTAATGTCATTTTCTAGCTGCACACAGTTTGTTTGTGTGTGATTGTCAGTGTGTGAGAGAGAAAGAGTGAGAGAGAGTGAGAGAGAGTGAGAGAGAGTGAGAGAGAGTGAGAGAGAGTGGGAGCTCTGGCCTCTCTCTCTTCCTGTCATCTCATTTGAAAATGAATCCTTCACTCTGAGGGATTTCCTGCTGTTTGGGCGACACTTCACTGACCCCGTCGCTCCCGTCGCTCCGGCATCGCTCTCATTCCCCAAACTAAATTACACTCCGTGCTGAGCCGGGGGATAGATGAAGAAAATGAAAGGCTGTACAGGCCTGTAATACATAACCAGGTAATCAGTTCTCCCTTTGGAGCGGCGGAGCAGCGGTGTGAGTGTGATAGCCCGTTAGCCCCCAATTATCAAACCAATTTCCTATTGAACAGCAGCTCCTCTCAGCCATGATACTTAATTAAATTCTCACATTGCTCACACCTCTTATCGTGATGGAGACGCAGGGCTCCTCCTCCAGAATGAGGACATACTTCAACCAAAGCATAAAAAGGTCATTTTCAGAGTTAAAGAAATATTTACACGTCGGTAAACCCTCGGTCTCCTCCAGAGCACCGCGGGCGGGGGGAAGCTGCTAGCCTAGCTTAGCATGAAGAGCGCAAGGAGTCGGCTGGATTAGCTCCATCAAAGGAGAAAAAATCCACATTCCAGGAAATCTATCAGCACAGATGAAAAACACAGATGTTACACCGTTTCCACCATTATCCAACTCAGCCCCCCCGACAGCAGACATTTTGTCTGCCGTTTTTTGGTCAATTTCTTGTATTTTTCACCCTTGTGAACAACAGCTTTTGGTACTCAATAGAAGCTCCTGGTGGTTTCTTGGTTTGACCGATCTGAGCAGCTGTAATTTGTGTGTGTTATAGTGTTTCCTATGCAGAAAATCACTTCCTGCCCTCCATCTGCAGTTCGCGCCACAACATAAGAACGGCATGATGTCATCTGCAAACAGTCTGTTCGCAGAGGGTTGATACAGAGCGCTGCACAGCAAATACATTTTGGTCATTGCCCTTCCGCCTCCTCCTCCTTCATCTTCCTCTTCCTCTATTTTCAGAGGTGGCTGACGTCCAGACAGGTCCAAAAAAAAGTGTGAAAACCAGCGAATGCATGTGAGTGTGAGAAAAACCCTAACATGACATGATGGAGCAGAGATGCTGAAAGCTGATTGGACGTCAGCTGATGATGCGTATAATATGGACACAGCAGCTGTTGTGTGAACGTGCTCGCTGTGGCGATGTCTTCCTGCTCAGGTCTGCATGGAAACACTTCGCCGCCTCCCTCCACACCGAGCGTGCTCAGATTCCCCCCCGAGACACAATGAAAGGTGTCAGAGCAGCAGGAAGCAGCGGCGCCCTGTTTGCTTCTGAGAGGACGACGTGTAATCACAGTTTCCTGCTGAGGACGAGGATGGAAGCCGACGGCGGCCGTCGACGTCTCTGCTGAGCGAGCGCGCCGCACGCCTCCCTCCAAAACGCCTCCATTACCTCAGCGGCATCTGAGCGTTTTATCAGACCCCTCGCAGAGGCTGGAAATGCTGCTGTTTCCTGAACTCAGCTGGAAACGTTCAGAATGAACACATCAACTCAGAGAGGACAAGACAAAATGTCCAAACAGGACCCGAGACAAAGCCTGAGCCGGTCAGCCCCAAATCCAGGGTCACACTCACAAAATGGCACAAAAATCCAGATTTTTGATGTTTTTAAGCTCAAAATACTGATCTGTTTTTTCCTTTTCAAATCTTTTACAGTGTAAAACTGAGAAAAATCACATCCTCGACTTTCTCGTGCGACCGGGGTTCAGCGCCTCGCTCAAGGTCACTTCACCTGGACGGGGGGAGCGGTTTTAGCTGAGTTCACTTTCGGAGTTTTCAGGCGTTAAATATAGAAAAGAGTCAGAAACGGAAACTTTCACATTAACAAACAGTGTCGTGGATTAATCTCAGGTGTAAGTGAACACCTGAACACCTGCGAGCGCCGCATCAGCGTGCTGATTAATGAACGGCCGCAATGCAGATCCATCCGCCGCCGCTGCCGCTCAGCGCAGTTCATTTATCCAAAAACAGAGGAGGCCATTTTGTAATCGCTTCATTCATCAAAGACGACGTCCAGAAGGAGGGACGCTGCCTCGTCCCCCGAGGACAAGAGGAACGGGGGAGGAAAGAAGGACGAACAAACAAAAAGGAAATGAGGCAAAGAACAAACAGATGGAGGGAAATAAAAAAGTGCCGCAGAACAGGAAGTGGACACGGAAGCCATTACTCCTCCTTTAAAGAACGGACAGATCGAGTTTGATGAGCTGCGGAGGGAAAGAAAATCATCATCGCTTTTCTTCTTCTTCTTCTTTCTCCTCCTGTGTTGCTCACTCTCCTTTTCTTCATGCTTCCCTCCTTTAATCTGCTTTCCTCTGTGCTGTCGTCCTTTACTCACACTTACTTTCCTGAGGGTCTGTTTTCGCTGCATTCAGAAAGAAAAGGAGACGTCCCGTCTTAATTATGAGATGCAGATTTTATGATCAATGTCTCAGCGACAGGAGAGGTGTATTAAAATCACAAGAGGAAGACGTCATTCGTGTCTCAATCACAAGATATTTGTATTTTTTTGATAGAATTACAAGACAAACATCTGATTGAAAGATTTTATGAAGATCTTTTCTTTGAATTCTCATTTTCTTACAAAATAAAAGTAGTTTTCTTTCAGATTTTATTAATAAATTCTGCGATAAATAAAAGAAAATGTGAAAAAACATTTGCTGCTTCGTTAATATTTCCTTTCCTTCTGTCCGTATTTTCTTTCCTCTCTGGTGTCTTCAGGTCAAGGTCAGGTCTTCACGTCTCTCAGACTCACTCTGAACGCCTCACAGTCCCTGAACGCACCGCCTCTCTGCCCTTTTCAGTTCGTCTGCACCTGATGAGAAACAAAAAGGTCTCGTCTCTCGTTTGTTCTTTTCGCCGCAGCCTCGGAGCCTCGTGGCCTTTCTTATTCCTCGCCGTCAATCTGATGATGTCTGAGACGAAGCAGTGAAACATCGTTTCATGTGAGGTGAGAAAGAGCTGCTTCCGTCAGCGTGACCTCCTGTGATGCATGCTGGGGCGGTCCCGCTCAGACTCGGACATCCGCCCTGGAACCAGGACTTGTTAAAGTCAGATGTATATTGGAGATGTGGGAGGCCGGATAAGAGCTGGTGGTCGGAGCTCTGCCGGTGGATTCGAGCAGCAGAACGACAAAAAGCGAAGCCGTCGCCTGAGATGCAAACTGACATAAATACCAACATGCAGCCGAAAGGTCACCGAGACACAAACGGAGGTCTGAGCTTTATTTAAGACGTCTGAGCACTGACGGCGCTCTGGCTTTGAAGACACCTGGAAAGTAAAATAGTTTTTCAAGTGAAACACAGATACAGTAAAATAAGAATGGAAATGAAAGGAGGTGCAGAGCATGAATGAAAACTTGCTGCAGCAGCTGCTCCAGATTAGAAGAAATTAAAAAACTCCACAGAAAGATGCCTCGAATTTACTCTGTAAAAAACAAAACTACACAAAATGTGCATTCAATGACTCGCCACATTTAGGAAATACTTTAAAATACTTAAATACTTTTTAATGCACTGCATTAATTTAACAGCTTTTGTAAAAGTACATTTTCTCACTGATACTTGTGTACTTTTACTTCAATGCATTCCTGTTTCTAATTTGTGGCGTTGCTACTTTTACTTCAGTAAATGATCTGAATGTGCAGGTCTCATGATGTGAGTGTGGAAAGTTTTTTGTTTATTTCGGGTTGAAATAAAGTTTTTTAAAACTTTGGAGTTCGTGTTACCTGAGATTGCAACAGAAAACACAAACTGACATAAATACCAACACGCAGCTCTGCAAAGGTCACAGAAAACTCACATGGAGGCTCGAGTTTGCACTGAATACTTTGGGAAATCCAACTTTCTCTGCTCAAATCCGTCCGCTCACCCTGAGACGCGCGTTTAGCTCTAATGTGGTTTTTTATTGAAGCCTTCACGGCCTTTAGCACCACTAACATTTGTATTCGTGTTCTCTAATGGGCTTCACACTGCATGTCCAAAAGTATGTGTCAAGTGTCCCATATGGCAGCAATGGTCAGGTGTCCACATACTTTTGTCCATGTAGCTCCTCAATGTTTAACAGTGATTTACTGTTGTTTTTTAAAGATAACTGACTGATGAAAGGAAATGCTCATTCAGCGCATCGAAGAGGTCACTGAGAGTTCAGGCAGGTTTGCTTTTAGTTTGAGACGTTCAGGGAGGACAAGAAAACGGGAAAACAGGAAGCTGCTGATGAGGCTCAGAAAACAGGTCGCAGCGACCAGCAGCTGAAAATATCCTCCCAAAGCAGCAGAGCACGCTCCACCGTCTCTGATCCCCGACAGCTCCACCTTTAACCTGTTCAGCTCCATCAGCTCCATCTTTAACCTGTTAAGCTCCATCAGCTCCACCTTTAACCTGTTCAGCTCCACCTTTAACCTGCTCAGCTCCATCAGCTCCATCTTTAACCTGTTCAGCTCCATCAGGTCCACCTTTAACCTGCTCAGCTCCATCAGCTCCATCTTTAACCTGTTAAGCTCCATCTTTAACCTGTTCAGCTCCATCTTTCATCTGTTCAGCTCCATCAACTCCACCTTTAATCTGTTCAGCTCCACCTTTAACCTGCTCAGCTCCATCAGCTCCATCTTTAACCTGTTCAGCTCCACCTTTAACCTGCTCAGCGCCATCAGGTCCACCTTTAACCTGCTCAGCTCCATCAGCTCCATCTTTAACCTGTTAAGCTCCATCTTTAACCTGTTCAGCTCCATCAGCTCCACCTTTAATCTGTTCAACTCCATCAGCTCCACCTTTCATCTGTTCAGCTCCATCAACTCCACCTTTAATCTGTTCAGCTCCACCTTTAACCTGTTCAGCTCCATCAGCTCCACCGTTTATCTTCAAACAGACACAACATTTTAGACATCGACTTGAGTCAAATGAGAAAGAAAACAGATAAACACCACTTTCATCTCTGTGGGCCCATGTATAGCATGGTTAGCCTAGCTTAGCACAAAGGCTTGAAGAAGGAGGAAAATGCTAGCCTACTTTTGGGGAAAATGTGCTGCTAAAAAGCGAAAGTGCTATTTTAAACCACCAAGATCACAAAACAAACAAACAAAAAAAGCTGTTAGCTAAACTGGTTTTACCGCAGGCTGACATTAACTAGCAAGCTAATGCTAACGGTGGTGCACATATTATGTAGGAAAGTTGACTGATGTTTTAAAGAGGAACGCCACACTAAATAATTCCTTCCTGTGCTGTTCATATCATCACATGTACAGATTCTCATTGGCATGTGATGTTAACAGGCGACAGATGAACAAGATAAAGTTTCTCACTGATTAGATGAAAATCTGGATATGATAATTTGGACACTTTGTCTCAATTGTTTTCATCCTGATTGTAGGAAATCAATGCTGATGAGAGGAAAAACTAACATCAAGACAAAGCTGAAGGAGGAAAAAATCTGAAGCTATTCAACTGAAGAGAAAGCAGCGCAGCAGGAGAGACTGCAGAGGTTTTTTAACTCAGCTCAACAACTGCTCACAGTCTGACAATCAATAGAAGAGGCTGCAAATCCCTGCAGAGCAGACGAGTCCCTCCAGCTGTTGTCGTTGTCTCCAGATGGCAGAAAGAGAAAAGAGGAGACGCTGATGAAATGCAGTGCAACTGTGGGCCGTTCCCATCTGGGCCGTGACTTTGTGAACCCCGCAGTCCAGATGAAGAGATGTGGAGGATTTAGAGGGAAGCTGCAGGTATCTGAGTGTTTGCTCCCGTCGTTAAGTTTGAGCCTCTGGCTGTGAACCGACTGCCAGTCGCACAGAACACTCTGCATACCATATAGCTGACAAAAATCCCTTGAAATACCCTTAATTAGTTCTTAATTTACCCCTAAAGACACAGGAAACACCTCCGTCGTCTGAGGTCTTTGTCAAGAATCAGAAAAAATATACATGGAAGAAATGGGTGATGAGGTCGAGCGCAGGCAGGAATAAAGAGCTTGTTTGAACATTGTGGAAGTCGTAATGCAACACGATGGATCTACAGAGGAAGTCAGGTGACGTTAGAGCCATTAAGTCTGCGTCAGGAGGAGGTCGAGGTCGATTATCAATTGTTGTTCCAGAACCATAACCACATGTTTATTATTATAACAATGGCGATGAAGGTCCCCTGGCCCCTTAACCCTGGCGTTATTATTGGACTACAGATTTACCCTTCAACAGTGATCTGTGATGGCTGACGAAGGTGCACATCGTCCTGATGAAAGAGGCGACAACATATTTCGCTGTGTGCTGTCAGAGGACGGCGAGCGTCTTACCGTCGACGCAGGCCGGTCTGGCTCGTGTCGTCCCGGCGATCTGTCCCTTCCTGCAGGCGCAGCGGGCCGTCTGCCGGGCGATGGTCCTCCTCGGCTGGCTGCTGTCGCGGTCCAGAGTCACGATCTCACAGGTGCCCGCCGCCAGCTGACCTGAGGGCCACACGGAGGGAAATCATGCACATTTATGTTTGAACTGTTTTCGCTTCGATGACGAAAGTTTAACATTCACAAACATTTGACCTCATGTTGCAGTGACTTCAGTTTGAGAGTCAACAAATAGCTGCAGCGCTTTGATGGCGCACTTGTTACGAAGGAGGAGGGCTGATTCACAAAATGAGCTACTTTATGACTGCATGAAACCACCGAAAGACCAAAGAAAGCTGAGTAAAGGGATGGTTCAGCTGAATGCTTTGACACTGTGTCCATTTCTCTATTGGTCTCCACTGGCTTCAGTTCTCCTGATAGTCACCTCACAGTTTGATTTCCACATGGGTACCCAAGCTTCACTGTCTTCAGGTCTGAATGACCTTTTCTTCTCTGCCTTTGGAGGAAGTGTCTGATATATCTGGAATATATATAAATATGTATGTGGAAGTAAAAATGGCCACAACACCAATTAATACGAGCTGTCTTGTAAATGTAACGGCCTGTGGGTAAGATGTCATTATCCAGCTAATGTTCCCACATACAGATCACATGGATCACACAGGTGATGATTAATAATTAGGATCTCTGTGAATTTGATATCATCTCATGACGAGGGGAGACGCAGTTCAACCTCTGGACTCATCAGCTGAATTTCCTTCATTAGCGTTACATTAGACAAACTGCTGCTGACCGACAGACTGGAAGTAAAATCGTGTTTCTTTTACTTTTTCTGAAGACACAAATTATTATTGATGGAAAGTGGTCGATTCTGAGTTTAGGAAAATATAACAAACGTTATCAAACAACAGAAACCTGCAGAATCACGACCATTAAACTCTGCAAGATGGTGGTGTAAGATCAGATGAGCAAGTTCTAAAGTGAAACAGGAAGACGTGTTTTTCTTCGCTCTGCGGCGGTGATGCTGAACGAGCTTTAAAAAAACGTTCAGCGTCTGACTGACTGACGGCTCATTATGCATCACTCCATCACTCCGCTGACCGCATCCTCACACACTCATCCAGCATGTTACATAATGATGCCCCCTGTGCTCTGATTGGCTGACAGACATGTGTGTTCACCTCAAACATGATTCTTTAAAACAGAACTTTTATTAAGCTGCAGGTATCCATACCAACAGTACTGATACACACAATACAGGCTGAGTTAACTCCTCTGAAAGACCTCCTCCTAAAAGAACAGACAAATCTTCCTCAGGGACCTCCTCAAGAGCACCTGGAACCTCCTCAAAGGCACATGAAACCTCTCCAAAGACAGAAAGGGGTCTTAAGGACCTCTAAAAACCTCCACCAGACCCTTGAGTCTCCAGCCAAACCAGCAGCTCTGTCAGGCTGCACAGCGCAATGCTAGCAGTAGCAAATTAGCATTAAACAGGAAGTACAGCTGATTATAATGGGATGTCATTAGTTTTGCAGGTCATAAATCAAAACACTGGATTGAAATTTTGACCTGATGGGGGCGCTAATCGGTCATAATTATGAGGTCAGCTAGGTTGTTGAAATTCATCCTGAGGGGGACGTGGACGTCTTTACCAAGTTTCATGTCTCAACATTCTCAGATTTCACTCTGAGAACTAAAGACAAACATCTGGTTCAACGTGTGGATATAAACAAAGAGTTCAGCTGAGACGGAGGCTGGATGACGGGGGGATGGATGTTAGGTGAGTCAGAGGGGACAGAAGCCTCAGGAATTGGGGGTGGGCTGCATTTGGTTGCTGTGGCGACAGCAGAAGCCCCCCCTGCATGCTGATGAACTGTCATCAATAGAGCTACGGACCGTCCCCTCTTCAGGAAGGACCGGACCTACAACAACCAGGACGTCAGAGGGAGGAGAGCAGAGGGAGGACATCTACAGACAGACGGAGGTCAGAGGGGTTGGAGCAGGAAAAAACAACAACATCCTCCTCCTCCTCCTCCTCCTCCTCCTCCTCCTCAGCAGCAGCAGGAGTTCATTTAACACGAGTCTTTCTAAGAAGCTCAAACTACTCAAGAGGTTCAACACTGTCTCTGATCCAGCAGCTGGTCGTTTCCTGTCTCTTCGTGTCACAAAACACAGGAGACGTTCTTCTCACACACACGATACACACAGTTTTAGATTCGGCATGACTCACGTTTTGTCTCTGATCTTCATCATTAATCTGCTTCATCACAGAAAAAAGACTTTTTTTTAAGCTTTCTTCAGTATCAAAGCAGTCCGGTGATAGTTGTGTGTAAATCCATCGATACACTGCAAACAGGAACTGATAATAGTTCAACGCTGCCAAGTGGCCAAAGCATAACTCCAAGGTGACATTACACTTCCTGTTTACATCCCCCAGTGCATTATGGGAACTGTAAAATCAATCAATATGACTATTTTCATGTTGCACTATCAATATTCTTTTGGTACTTTTCAGGCTCAGCCCGTCTCATGAGGTTGTGTCAGATATTCCTGGAGCACTGAAACTCTCCTCTGTTCATTCATATTTATAAACTGAAAACTAAAAATCTCATCTTTACTTAAGGGGAAATGTCATAGGAGAATCTCTCATCAAAAACTCTGGAAGACGGTTTCACAAACAGTTTTTCTGCTGCTTTCAGTTTTCTTTTTCAGCTGTTTTTCAGAATCTATTCCGTCGCGGCCATTTGAAGTCCGGACCGTCGAGGTGAAAAGCTTCAGCTTCAGCTTCGGCCTGAAACGTGACTTCTGATGTGGTGAGCAGCGTTCGCTGTCAGCAGCGTCTCTGCGAAACACGACTGAAGTGTTGTTGTCTCTGTCGGTTCAGAGTCATCGCTGCTGTCCGTCAGGTGAGTTTTCACTCAGGCGGATTAACGCACAAGATCGGCCGCTTGTTCAGGAACAAGACGGAATCAAAACAGTGTAGAAATACATGAAAGGTCCTACAAAACTTCTCAGTGTGGAAACAAATTACCTCCATAAATGAGAGGACAGAGCCACAGTGTCACCTCAACAGAAACTAAACAGAGTTTACACATTAAGCAGGACGTCTCAGCCCTGGACGAGTCTTAAATCTGAGATTATAATCCTGATAATGTCATTTGGACGACAGCCCTCAAAATTTGCAAATAAAAATATTAAGAAACAAAAAGTGGCAAATATTATGAGTTTTGTTTAAGTCATTTTTCATCCCAAAAAAATCTTTACTATTATTTTTTGCAGTTTATTCTTTTGATTTGGAGGTTTGCAGGATTTAGATGTGTGAAGGCTTCACTTTGGGCTCATTGTGACCACATTTCTCATATTTCCAGAATGTTTCCAAACCAAATGATCAATCGATCAATGGAGAAATAATCAGTAGAAGAGAGAACAGAGAGACAAAAACAACAGTCACAGGGGACGTTTCACAGCACTGAGTACTTTTACTTTTGATACTTGAAGTACATTTTCCTGATTATACTTTTTGTTCAGTAACATTTTCAACACAGGACCTTTCCTCAGTATTTTTACAGTGTGTCTTTGGTACTTTTATGCTGAATATTTCCTCCTCCACTGCTTATCACAGCTCCGATAAGGCCGTGGTTGAGTGAGCGGTGAGGCTGATATCAGTGAGATAACATTTCATGCCGCGTTGTTTCCTGTGAGTCCTCTGAATTACTGGTCATCACTGAAATAAATATAAAAAACAGCTCATGAAAAAAGCTTTCAGAGAGTTCAAACACAGAAAAGTAACGCTGAAATACAAAATAAACAGAAACATATAAATACAGACATACGTGAACATCGAGTTGAAGGTGAACCACAGAGAGCTTCAGAGGAGCTGAACCTCCTCCCACACCTGTGACCTCCAGAATAAAGGATTCACTTAAAAAAGGAGCTTGATGAAATCCGGATTGAACAGGTTGAATTTTGCTCAGTTCAGATCTAAATGTTGAGACTCTGCAGTTTTAATGAAGCTCATAATTTCATCTGACAGGCTGCATTAACACGACTGCTGCTTTCTCTCTGATGTGTTCTCCTGTTAGCCTCCAGGCTACAGGGAAGCTAATAAACTATCTCATCTCTGCCTGAGAGCTGCCGCAATGAGGGTTACCACCTCCTCCTCCTCACCCTGCTCCTCCTCCTTGTCTGTACAGGCAGTCTGACCTCTGTCAGCTCCTTCGAATCAGCAGTTTATGTACATTCATGTTTAAAGGGTCAAAGGTCACCGTCTGACAGCCAGCCACAGGAGAGCATAAAGAGGAGAGGAAACTTTAACCTTCAGTCCTCTGAGTGTGATCTCATCGGATACAAAGGTCAAAGGTCAAAAGATGGAAGCCAACACACACGCAGAAAACAGCAGCTCAGTGAGCCTGAATGTCTGCAACGGCAACTAATAATTAGAGAGGAGAGAAACAAAAAGCCGCTCAGACTGTTTTTCTCAAGAGGAAATGTTTTTAATGAACGGATCAATGCAGCAGCTTTCATTTCTGGTGACTGCAGCTGATTAGCGTTGTTATGTTTACACAACTCAGAGCTCTCGATCTCAACCCTTATTCCCTCTGTGGGCAAAGAGTTGGATGAAAGCTACAGCCAGCAGCCAGTTAGCTTAGCTTAGCATAAAGACTGGAAACCAGGGGAAACAGCTAGCCTCGCTTTGCCTACCAGCACCTTTGCTGTTTTTCAGGGGTTATATGCAGGACTGGTTATTGGCTATGAGTAGCTGCGAGGCAACCAGTGGAGACTCCAGGAAGTTATGAAGAAACGGACATGACCTCTGTAAGACTGTGGATTCAGCAAACAGACTTTTAGAGGTGTTGGTATTGAACGAGCACATTCCCGTTTTTATGCTAAGCTAAGCTAACTGGCTTCTGACTAGCTCAGAGCTGCTGTGACTGAACAGTTCCAGTATGTTCCCTGCTAGCTAGCATGTTAGCAATTAGCTCACGCAATACGGTAGCTCATCAAGGTGTCACCAAACTTCTTGAACCAAGCTGTGCAGATCAAATTTTCTGTGCTATTTTATTCTTTAAACTTGAGTTTAAACTGTAGCTTAAAGGGTGAAAAAGAAATTAAAGGTCATATCAGCAGAATCAGGGTCAGAGTGTCGGTGAAACAGCTGCAGCGTGTTTTTAAACCTCACAGGTCGACTTTTCCATCTCAGTGACCCTGAACCCTCGGAGGTGCTGAGCCTGAGCGTCCTGGAGCTTTCTGCAGTGATTGGGATTCAGCCTGCATGTAGATGATGTAAGAGATGTCCCATGGTAACCCGAGCCCGGTTCCTCGTTAGCTGCAGCTCATCACCGGCCTTCTTCCATCTGCTGCAGCTCACCGGGATGAAAAAGCTATTGTTTTTTGCGTCCAGCAGATGCTGAGAGAAGACAGCAGCACGTTTGCTGTGAACACGATTAAAGATTAAATTAAAAAACACAACAATAACCTGACAGAGCGCAGAAACGTGATGACTGAGGCTCACTGCTGCTGCATTCAAACTTTTCACTGCTGGACGTCTTTAATGAATAAAAACGCTGCGTTCACTTCGAGCTGCATCAGCATGAACATGAATGAGTTCAGTTTCCAAAGTGAAAGAGGCTGCAGGAGTTTTATCAGCCGAGAGTCGACACAAATTCTGAACTAATTAACTGCGCTTCAAAGCCTGTTTACACCACGAGCATGAAGCCGCCTCATTTCTGACAGACATGAAATCTGATGTGGATATTTCTGCTCCCAATGATTCAGTGACTGCTCCTCTAATGTCAAACTAAACGAAAGCAAAGGTGGAGTTTGTCACTTACACTCAGCAGCGGTTTTAACTCAGTTTGTCCTGCTGTCTGTTCAGAGCTGCTTTCATCTTTCTCTCTGCAATCAAAGACTAATCTTAACCTCTGAGGCTCACATGCATCTCGCTGTGTGCATGTTCTTTGGTTAACTTACAGTCTGCTTGCGGCACATTTGCAGCCGGACGTGCTGCACATTAAAAATAAAATAGTGTAATGAACAGTAATATGAGGTTTTGAGCAGCAGTGAAATTTAATGAAAACTGAAATTTGTGAACTGAAACTTCAAACTTTACAATACGAGACCCTTAAAGGTCCCACAACTATACAGTCACCGCCCTCTGCCACGCCCCCAGCAGAAGACATTGGCTTGTACCAGTTTAGGCCTGTGAGAGCTGACCAATCACAGCAGGCTGGGTCTTAAAGAGACAGGCGCTTGTGTGCTAGTGTAGGTGCTGCAGCAATGAACAGCAATGTGATTTCTGAGCGTTAAAGCATGAAAACATTTCTTTAATTCATGTTTTCTTCACTGTGTTTTTCTACTTACAGAAGTTTTTGTCTTGAGCCACATTAGACACATTTTTTGACATTTTAAATCTGAACTAAAGTTTCCACAATAAGGTCCTGACAAAACTCAACCTGCTGATGAAGAAGCTCAGATTAAAAGACAATAAGTGGACCTTGAGTCAAGAATAAACTTTAGTTGCTTTGTGGTGGAAAATTATGTTTATTATGTTTCTATGCGTCACCTGAAAACACATAAAACCTAAACGTCATCTTTCAGTTTCCTGCCGACAGTCAGGTTTAGTTTTAAAAGAAGGAAAATATTTCTTCTTTAACTAAAAGTCATCAGATCTTCTTTGTAAACTTCAGTTTTGACAATGCAGTTTTTCCACCTGCAGGAAAATCTTTACTACCTTCATAAAGAAAATCCACCACAGATAATGTCTTATTTAAGTTTTTACATCTTTTAAAACTTTTTCATTATTATTCCTTTTACAGCAGTAAACTGGCTGTGATGACTTCCTGCCTGCAGGGATCGATTTCCTCCCTCTGATCTCTGCAGTTTGTCTCTGCAGTAAAACTCTTGTACATTTATTTGACTTTGGGATTCGCTTGAATAAATCGCAGATGAAACTCGGCTTCGTGCCTGTGGCTGCATCAAGACTCCAACCAGCTCGCTCACATTACGGCAGAATAATGAAATTACAATGTGTTTTCTCTGTTTTCTCCGCTCACGCCGCTGTTTTCTCAATCACAGCCAACATGTAATCTATTCATGAGACAGAGGAAGCTGACATCTGGTTGACGGCTTCTGCTTGAGCTTTCATTATCCGTCATCTCTTTTAAATTCCCTGCAAATTGAATATAAGAACGAGAATGACGGCGCAGGAAAACTGGAGTCGCTGTGTTTGTCCTGAGACTGAAGACAGAGGAATAATGATGAGGCTGAAATTGGTTTTGACGCAGCGCGGCGGCTGTTTTCTGATCCTCAGATGACAGTTAATGAGGCTTTGCGGCAGGAGACAAATCCAGAATCCAACATGAGGTTGGAGTCAAAGTCTCTGAAGCCGTTTGGACACAAAAAGGACTTGAACGCGAGTCTTTCCTGTTGTTTTAAGGAAGTGACGCGAAGAGGCCTCGAAACAGAAAGATCAGACGGGCTGCGACCACTTTCCATCCTGATCAATCTGGTTCCTCACGTCTGGCTCATAACCCAGAAATCAATCAAAGTCCACCATCATGGAGGATGCTCCAGTCCCTTTAATGGGACGAGGAGCAAAGGAGCACAGGTGACGGTAACGCCCCTTCAGGAGGAATCTGTTCACTGATTGGTCAGCTGATCTTTATTAGTACAAAGGGGCGTTGACGATAACACAAAACAAACAGGTGCAGGTTCTTGTATTCATTTGTGTGAGACCAGAGGAGTGTGAAGATGTTTGACGAGGAGGAAAAATGATGATGCAGAAATTTATTGAGAAAAAGTGGGGAAAAAGAAAATAAATACTTATATATGTGCACATACACACACGTACGTATCTAATATAATGTCTGGTCTGCTGGGGAAATATCATTATTATTATTGCACAGTCTCTCAGGGCAGATCTGGCAAACATTATTCCAGTTTCTTCATAAAGTAAAAATCACTCGATGTGGTTCAGTCTCAATAATGACTGAATCAAAAAAGATTTTTCATTCATCTCTGAGGTCTCTCCACATGTTTGTCCTCTGCAGCAGCACAGCTGTGGTTATTATTCAGTGATTATATCAGATTTACTTCACCGGCGGCCTTTCCTAAACAAATTATAGATTTTATTTAAAGCATTTATGTCTGTTTTTAAGCTTTATCCTGTTCTTTCATATACTTTCATGTCGATGATGAGAGCGTTTTTCATAAAAGCCACAGTCAAGAAAACACTTAAAAGAAAGTGCTGAAACTGCATTTCAATGCAGGTCTTTGTGTTTTATTATAAATCTGATCTTTGTGCATAAATTTCACAAACTCTTCCACTGATGTCAGCGTCTTCTTTGATTATTTTTTTGGCACAGATTCCTTCAGAGTCCCCAGAACAATCATAACTTTTCTTTAACTTACAGTAATCACTTAAATTAATATTGTATTTTTTACTGTCAGACTATTTTTAAACAGGAATTTATATTTACTACAGTTATGACTGTTGAATCATAGCTTTAATTATTACTTATTGATTTATTTTCTATGAACCTGGATGTTGATTTGCATGAGGATGTCTTAAATCAACCGTCTCACTGCCAGTTCATCACATGCAGACGCCTGGTCAGGACTGGGCTAGAGGTCACGTGTTAGCATCATTCTTTAACATGCAGTGTCACCACTGAGCAGAATGTTGGACACAAGCACTAAAACAAGAGCCCAGAAAGATCTCACAGGTCTTTCATGGAGTCCGTTCAGGCAGAAAAAAAACCTCTGCTTTCTCAGAGTTTGATGCAGAAACTCAGTTTCTGTTTGCATCGTGTGCAGATGTTTCAGCTAATCAGAGCTGCTGCAGGAAAAAGAAAATCATAAAATGCAGCAGCTGCTCATTGAAATTCAGTTGGAGCTCACAGACTCAGCTGAGCAGGTTGAGGTTTCCTGTGATGCTGCAGAGGCTCTTATTTTGAAAAGGCTGGGACGTTTTCAGGTTTTGAGGTCGAGGTGAGATTAAAACAAACAGAAAAAGCAGGAGTTTTCGGTCATGTTCTGCACTGACGACTGACGTTGGCATGAATTTATTTACACGGCGTTCAGTTGAATTCCTGAACATTTGCTCTGGTTTTAAGTTTTTTCAGAAGTGAAATCAGCAGCTTGTCTTTCTGACTTCAGCCCCTGAGTTTCCTGTATTTCCTGCCGTTGTCGCTGCAGAGGCTCTTATTGTGAAGTCTGTCAGTGTCAGCGCTGATTCCTCGTCACGCGGCGATTGATCATCTTGTCTTCATCTTTGGGGGTCGGGACGTTTATGGTCGTGCAGTTGAGGTGGGGTTTAAATTGTTAAATACAGTCACGCTCAGCGACGAATCGCTCGCTGATGTTCCTGCTCCAGATGAATTTATTAAAATCCAATTACACCCTCTGCAGCTTTTTGCTCCGTTAATTTTTGTTTGTGTTTGTGTTTTTTTTCTCTCTTCTCAGCTGCTGATTTTCTCTTTCACTCAGACGCAGTGTGTTCATAATTCCCATGAATATGTGCTCGACTTAATGGAGCATTGAGAATTCATTTGGACTCTGAAGGCTCCTTAGGTAAGCTTTCTACACCGCAGGCACAGCAGTGAATCAGCTGCATAATAGGCTTGTTTCCAGGATCTAAATGAGCTTCACGAGCAGGCAGAGAAAAGAAAAGAGGAAGTTAGTCAACAAAGAGCGTGAGGGAATTAAATTCAGTCCGCAGTTTGTGCTCATTAGAGCTTCTCACATCGAAGACGAGACAAAAGACCGAAACTGATTCGTTAAAGGTTCATTTGATTTCCTGTTTGGGACTTGAGCTCCTGTATATCTCTGTGCTGACATTAAACGTTTACATGGCACTTTGTGTAATATTAACAGGTGTGTGTACTAATCTGGTAATATCACAGATTAACATGAACCGACGGACCTCGCATCTCTTCAAAATAAGAGCCTCTGCAGCATCACGGGAAGCCTCGACCTGCTCAGATGAGTCTGTTGCTCTGCTGCATTTCAATGAGCAGCTGCTGGATTTTATGGTTTTCCTCTGATTACCTGAATCATCTGCATACAAAGGCGAGAGTCGGGTTGGTTAAATCAGGTTTGGTCAGTAGGATGACTTTATGAGACAGAACAGAAGCAATGGAACCAGCGTCTACATTTCTGGGGTCTTCGACAGGTGAGCCGGTGGGATTTACAGCAGGTAAACAGATGATTTCGGGTCAGGTAAGTCCACTGCTTAACCCTCAGGTCAGAGGTCTTCTGACCTTCTTTCAGGGTCAAACTAAATTATCAAACACCAACCTCTGCGATGAGCTGAACTGCCTCTCTTTGGTGAAGCTTTTGATGTGAGATGGCAGTGATGATGATGATAATGATGATGATGATGCTCGCAGCTGGTTTTCCAGGTTTGGGTCGGTTTTGCGACCCTCAGCGCATGCCTCCTCAGGGAGGGAAAATCCTCAGCTCGTAGCGCTGCAGCAGAGGGAGGTCGTTGCAGCTCAGTGATTTCGTGTTGCAGCTCGTCAGAAACATCAGCTGCTTTCACGTTAAACAGCAAATATGTTCACTTCCTTCAGTCGACTCCTCGTGTCCTGAAACCTCTCACCAAATCAGACGTCAGAGCAGCTTTTGTTCCTGCGGAGGAGGAACATGGTCAGTGTTTCCTGTTTCCAGCTGCACCTCGCACAGCTTTGACAGATCCTAAACAGACTGTGGTCGCGATTAAAACGCTCAGAAACCAGCAGCGATCCGACGGGTTGGTGACCCGTTCATCCACCCCGACCTCCTCCTGATTGGGCGGCCTTGCCGTCACACGACAACAACAACATCAAAGCTATAAGAACAGCTCGACTATGAACCAGAACCAAGAGGAGAGAGCAGATCAGTCCAGTTTTAACTTCCATTCAGGGTTGATTTTAAGGTCCTCTTCCTCGTATACAAGCTCTCAATGGACCAGGACCAAGCTACATCGCTAACTCCCTCTTTTATTATTTGCCTTAATGAACTCTGTGATCATCTGCTGCTGGTTTATTGGAGGTTTCCAAAGAAAACTGGGGATGCAGCCTTTGTCCATTACGCCCCAAAGCTCTGCAGATATCAGGAAAGCAGCTCACTGACTTCCTGACGCGGGTCTGAACCTTTTGTGCTTTGCTCACACACTGCTGCACTTCTTTTAAAATGTTGTATTTTACTTGATTTTATGCATTCGATGTAATCTATTTTAACCTACCTAAATCCATCATTTTATGCTGTGATTTGCCTTTTTCTGCTCTATTTTTACCTCGATTTTAATATTTTATTGTGGTTTTATGCATTGTCTTTATTTTTATTTTCATCCTTATCTCCATCTTATTTTAAATTCATTTTTTAATCTGGTTTTATGTCCATTCTGTCTTTTCTATGTGAAGCACTCACTTGGTGCATGTGATTTCTTTCTTGTAAAACATTTTGATCTGCAATTCCTGTAGGAAAGGTGCTGTACAAATAACGTTTATTATTATTCTTATAAAATAAACGTCGGTGGAGTGGCTCTTTAATCCTGATAATTGAACATGTGGCTGCATGACAAACGTTACTACGTCCCTCATATCTCTTTTGAAAAAGAGCTGAAGGTTCAAACAGGAACATAAACAGGAAAAATCTCTTGATGTTGTCTGAAATCAAAACTCGTTGACTCGTGTGTGTGTTTAATTCAGTGTTTGTACTCTGCCCTGTCCTCTTCATTTTACATTTCTAATTTTTTGGAGGCATTAACGCCGCCGCTCTCCCGCCGAGCATCTCACTGAGGGATAAATTCAACATTACAGCAGCCTCTGATAATGAGCTGCACACAAACCGACCCAGACACCCAAAAACCACCACTGCTGCACAAACCATCACTGAGGGTTGATGCTCAGATGAGGCTTTGATACTCGACTTCTGAGCTCCAGAACAAAAGCAAAGCCTCGTGCTGAACAGATGGAGCCGTTCTGTAGATTATAAACACACATCGCTGCACTGAAGGCTGCATTTTCAGGCGACAGGTAAATACAGATTCATGTTATCCTTCACTGAGACTTCTGCAGAAGCATCCAAAATGATATAATAATATAATGGTAGCAAAGAACATCAACAAAGAAACAAACTTGCATGTAAACTGCAGTATTATTGCCACACTAATGCCTCTAAAGGCTGATAATTTATGCTAAATATTCTAAGAGCAAACCTTTACTGGCTCATCTGTGACTAATGTTCATCAGAGTCTTTTCAGGAGACCATAAATAATGATTCAGAAAAACTGAGACAAGTGAAAATTAGGTCTGAAGACTGAACTGAAGATTGTTTACCTTCACCGATCCAACAATAAAATTCTCCTCGTAGATTTATCATGTGTGTCCAGTTGAGTCCAGCCACAGCAGAGGACAGACGAGACACTGAGGTCGTTCACGTCAGAGTGAAACGACACAATCTTCCTTTCATAAATTCATCATTTGGCCGATAGCCATGACTGAACCCAGCGCAGGTGGTTTGGTCTATGTATTTTCAGCAGACACTGCTGAATGATCGTAGAAATATTATACGACCATTACAGGAATACTACAGGCACAGTGTGTCTATATGATCCTCTCGCTCTCCTGCAGCTACGTGTTGCTACTTGTCACTTTCACCATGCAGGTGACTCCAGTCTATAGAGTATATAGGCTACAGGATAGTGTAGTATTGAGTGTAGTAAAATAGTTTGGAGAATATTAGAGATCCAATATGAAACTGTCAGAAGGGACTGAAAGAAAAAGGTGCAATTACAAACCTTTGTGTTACTTCAGCACCACGTACAGCAGTATGGATTTATTGATACGCAGCACAGCAGGACTGCTAACACTCAGAGCTGTGGTCGGGTCAAAGGTTCAAACTAAGACAAACCTCAGTCAGATGACGGATCAATGAGTCAGACAGAGTAAACAAACATATTCAGCTCCACAAGCCCCCCCTGAGAGAGGGGGAGGTCATCCAGATGACTGACCATGAGCATCAAGCTACGTTAGTAGAGCCATGAGTATGTTAGCTTTAACATGTTAGCAGAAATGCTAACTACTTGACGCACAATGCTTAGCTGCACCAGCTAGCCTTCAGCTTAAATCAGTGATCAAAGAATCAAAACGTGCCTCCAAACAACATTTAAGGAGTTTATCTTACAGAAATAACACTGAAAAGAACGAGCAACATGTTCCAGACAGGCCTTTAGTATTTGATAACAGACGCGTCCTATTGGCTGAGGCTTTAAGTGGCATGTGAGCTGGCCAATAACAGCCGTGGTCTGCAAAGTCGATCTACTCTGCTGTGACTAATCCTTGTAGCAATACTACAAGGTTCTCTGTTCTGTTAGTCCTGTATTCAGTGTTTACTGAAGCAAAAGTACAAAAGTATTAACATCCAAACATACGCCAAAAGTACACATCAGAATTTCAGAATATTATACTACTGGATTAGAATTGTTGATGCACTAATGTGTTCATCACTTTATGCTGCCGCTGGTAAAATTGGATCTCATTTTAATTACTTCATATAGAGCTGAGTTTCTGGTGAATTTACCCCCAGGGATCAATAAAGTCCGATCTTCATCTCTAATAGTTTATCATAATTGATTTGTTAATTATATTTTATATTTCAATCTCATTCCAGCAAGGTCTATAGTAACTGGCAAGTAAAGTTACTAACTAAACATAGTGGAGATTTAGAAAAATATTATTCTTATAGTATAATATATATATTATAATAATATAATATCTAATAATGTATCAGAAAATGGAAATAAAAGTACAAGTACCGAAGTATATAGAGTAAATGTACTGTGATGGACATTTTTCTTTACACTTGTTTCACATTTGATAGAATAAAAAATTAACCAATGTACTGAATTGTGTTGATTAATCGATAATTAAAGTGATCAGTCGCTGCAGTTTATTTCTAATCTGTTTTCCTCCTTTTCAATTACTTTGTCGATCAAATATAATTAGACTGCAGAGTGTGTGTGTGTGTGTGTGTGTGTGTGTGTGTGTGTGTGTGTGTGTGCTGCGCGGTGAGAGAGAGTCAGGTAGAGAGAGACACTGTCTCCTCTCTGTCATCTGTCTCTAATCTTTCTGGATTCTTCCAGTGAAAATCAGCGGACCTGCGCTGGAGCTCAGGCCGCCTCCTGAGCGCCTCAGTCCTGCGACAAAGCCCGGCCCGACTCGGTCCGGTCCGAGCCCGGGGCTGCTGTTGCTGCTGTTTTATCTGATCCCCATCTCTCGCCATTTATCATCACCCAATCCGCTGCTGCACACACGCGGGACGACATGCGCGCACACTTGTACATTTAAACCCCCAGACTCCAAAATCACCCACAATCATCACAATAAGAACTAACTCTGTGTCATTTTACCACCTTTTCTGTGACCTGTTGAAGCATTTTGGACACTGAGTTTGACCTCACACGCACGCGCGCACGCGCGCACACAGTAAGTAAGATGTCTGTGATCAGACTACAGAGCCTACCTTCTCTCAGGATCTGGTTGTGGATGAGCAGGAGCAGCAGGAGGCAGACCGCGGCGGCAGTCAGAGCCCAGGCCAGCCGGAGGAGCTGCATGAGGGAGAGCCGCACGGGGAGTCAAAAAGTCCAAACTGTGATTATCGGCGGGCTGGTGCCTCCTCACTGCGCCACATCCACCCCGATCCGACCCTGAGGAGGACGGAGTCGAGAAACGGGTGGCATCTCCCGGATATGAAACCACGCAGGAGCCTGAAGGGACAAATCCACAGTGGGGGAGATTTTAAGCAGCTCTGATGTTTCCGTTTCCCTCCCCGGACTCTCCGGGTGAAGCTGCCGGGGTCCTCACCGCGCACTCCCCGGCGCGTCACGGTGCGCAGCGGTGGCCGGCAGCGGCGGCAGATGCCCGGGGTGATCTCCTCCACCACAGCATGTTCATCAAAACACAAAATCTGCTCCGAATGTTAAGTTTTCCAGTTGTCCGCCTCCAACTTACAGCTCTCTGCGCTTCGCATCCATCAGGAGTCTCCGTCCGCTCGTCCGCAAACTAAATCCGTCCAGGAGTGGAAAAACCGACACCGGGTCCGGCTGGAGCCGCTCAGCGGGCATGTTGCACGTTTCCCCGCCGGGTCTGTCACCCCGCGGACCGGCTGTTCGCTGCCCGGTGGTGAGGAGCGGAGGAGGCGGAGATGCAGCTGCTGCAGCTGAAGATCCGCCGCGATCTGCAGCCTCAACAGCGACTGACACACACACACACACACACACACACACACACACACACACACACACACACACACACACACACACACACACTCTCTCTCTCTCTCTCTCTCTCTAATCACGGGCTGACGTCACACCGGTTACAATAACGTGTGTCCGATCCATCCACAGGCTGCAGGACACCGGGTCTCATGCGGTCTGCAGCAGGGGCGAAAACCCGGACTCTAAGGGGGACTGGGGCAACCTGGCGTGTGTGCGCGTGTGTGTTACAGATTGGATGAGATTTTTAAAGCGTGCTTTTTCAATGTGTCTCAATAAAACACTCTTTCCATTAAACCCTATTTCTAAGCTGTGATTAATTGTTAATAGATTTAATAGAAAGAATAAGTTTCGTGTTTCCAGGTTGTGAAATTCCCTCTGAGAGGGAGCTGCTTCAAAAACCTTCTATTATTAACTTACTCACATCCGTATCTCCAAACATGATGGTTTATTCAGAAGGGAAGAAGATTTAGTCATGTCTGGAACCAAGAATCTCAAACTGGGACTCTTCAGACCAGAGACCAGGTTTCCCCTGGTCTCCAGTCCTTGTGTTTCTTGGCTCCTTCTTGCTGGTCTCCCTCAGTCTGGTTTCTCTGCAGCAGCTCAGGCCTGATTCACAGTCTCCTCTGAACTGTCTGCTGATCTGAGCTGCTGTTAATTGGTGATTTCTGCGGCTGGTAACTGAAATGAACTTCTCTCCTCCTGGTCTTCTTTCCCGAGGCGGTCCTCATGAGAGCCTGTTTCATCAGAGTGCTTCGTGTTTTTCACACTGCACCTGAAGACACATCCAAAGTTTTGGAAATTTTGGCAGACTGACTGACCTTCACGTCTTAAAGTAATGATCGACTCTCGTTTCTCTTGAGCTGAGTGGTTCTTACCATGTGGATTTCTACTGTAGTCATATATTTACTGTGGAAACACTGCTGAGGCACAACACAGCTGACAGCGTCAAATGCAGTAAAAAGCCAAAAAAACTCCACTAATCATCTTTTGACCAGACACACCTGTTAACTGAAAACCACCCAGGTGATGACCGGATGGAGCCGCTGAGAGAAAGCCAACAGTGTGCAGCTGCATTAACATCAGTGTCCTGCTGCGTCTTCTATCCAAGAACGCGTCAAGCCCTGAAATCTGATTGGCCACCCTAAGCGCCATCAGAGGCGGGACATAGTTGACATAGTTTGAACCGACTGTTTGATGAGAGTTTGCAAGCCAACAAAAGAACGTTTCACTGCGGCACATTTTCTATACTCATGCATTTTGTATATTGGTCAGTCAGACATCAGCCGTCTGGATCTGCTATCAGTGATGAGCTCTGCAAACCAGCAAGTTTCTGGTTTTAAGTTTGGTAAAGTCAGTTAAGTTACTGTTTATGAACTCAGTTAGAAGCTCAAAGTTTTGTTCTGTTTTGTACCCTGTGAAACGAGAACCTCCTGGTGTTATTTGGGTCATTCCGCTTCATCGGCACAGACGCAGTTAGGACGCCACCGACAGATGCTGGTTATCTGTCGCCCTCGCTGGCTGTGAAGAGCGGAGACTGAATGTGTGTCTGCCCACTGAGTTCATATCTGTAGTTAAACAGAGGAGAGGCTTATCAGTGTTTGTGGATTTCTGTGTTTTGGATGCTGCGGCAGAGACGATGCCGCTGGTTGCAGGATCTCTGACAGCTCAGTGTTTCTCCACGTCGCTGGAAAGAAGGTTTGAAAAGGTTTCCAGGAGCTGTGAGCACTGATGCAACACTTTTCATGAGGATTCAAATGAGCTCCAACATGAGCACCAACCATACGCTACCAGAGTTATTATCATTAGTTATTAGAGAAAGGAGTGGGTGGGCACACAGGTTTTATCTGCTGTTACAGCGACTATCTTTGCATTGTGTTTTTTGTTTGTTTGTGTGTTTTCAGCCCACATTTGGAGAGATAATTTTGAGGACTTAAAGAATAAAGTCTGGAAGCTTTATCACATCTGTAACACCGATCTTAAACACAGGAATTAAAGAAACTCTTGGATCCTATAATGTTAGTAATTAAAGTAGCTGCGTGGGCAGGAATGGAAAACTCACAGTCACAAACGTCTGAACACGTCGCTGCTCCTCATGCACTGAACACATCTGGACTCGAAGCAGAAGTGTTTTATAACCTCTTTCATAAGAAGGTTTCTGTAAACAGTCTGTCGGAGAAGGAAAATGTAGACGCTCACTTGTTGGCGAGCAGCACTGACAACATGAATTATTGCAGTAATCTACCAACCAAAGACTATTTTTACATTTTCCCTGAACTCAGATGATGTGATGTGCAATCTGCTGCTCTTTACATTCTGCTCTAATTACTGTCTTTTACCATAAAGGAATAAATTATTCAGAGCTGCTATAGAAAATGAAGCTGCAGTCAGCACACGGAGTCTGTTATGATACAATAATGTACTTTCCATCTGGTCAAATGACTTTTAATAACATATTTGCAATGTTTCCTGGAAAATGTCAAATTATACATTTTCACTTGAAAAATTCTGTTCATTTCTCAAACAGCACTGTGGTGTGTTTGCTGCATATTTCTGGTTGCAATAAAAAGGAGAATGAAGAATATATGGAGAATAACGAGAATTGATTCATTAAAGTTGCATTTAATAAATAATAAAACATTGTGAAATGAAAAAGTCATAAAGTAAGAATGAAAAGATTCTGAATGTGGCCAATTAATGAATATATTCCCTTATTTTGTCTTTAAATTCTGAATTATTGTACGTTTTAGAATGCTATTATCACATACATTACCAAAATACAGTTAATGATTAACAATACAGTGTTTTTAGGTTGTTTTTACTTTTAATTCATACATTTTCATCACGCATCACTTAACTGAGCGCACACATAAATCATATTTTTGTATCTAAAAGCATCATTTTATTCGTTGATTATACCTGAACGCTGTAAAAGTTGATAATTATCACCATATACTTTGGATATTGGACTGTATTGATATCATTTATTGACTTATTTGCCTCATAATTTCACTGATTAAATCTCATTTCGCTCTGATTTTGCTGCTCAGTCACACAAATCATCCACCCGCTGCTTTTTGTTAATCAGCTGAGATTGTTTCCTGCGGAGCGACGAGGCGTTCAGGGCCACACCTCCCTCTCCACCTTGGTGTGTTTACTTGCCCTCTGACTTATTAGGCTCTGCTGTCTCTCACACAAACAAAGGTCAGGCCTGAAGGCAACGCCCGCCTCCTCACCTGTCAATTAACCTGCTGTGGAGAGGATGATGCTGCCTCTGTGTGTGTATGTATGTGTGTCTGTGCTTCTATCTTTGTGAGGACCAGTGAATGAGGATGTCTGCACAGTCAGGACACTGTTAAAAGCAAAAATAAAGTTTAATCAAGTTCATTACTTTTAATGTCTAATATGACTGTATACCTGGTCAGAAGAGGGATGCTTTGTGTGAACTTTAAAGCGAGGGCTACCTGCAAACATCATTTTTCAACATCACTTGAACTTTTTTCAGGCAGCAGCGTTTGTCCTCCATGTCCAGTGTTTGGAGCTGAATGACGGCAGATGAAACTGTTGCTTGTTGATGGAGCCGTCAGATGATGACAGCAGCAGCAGTGCGTCTCTCCTCTTTGAATGAATCCGAGCGGCTGATTGATCGTTCAGCTTCAGAAGCCCCAGGTTACGTTCAGACTCTTATCAAAGCTCTCAGCAGCTCTCAACTGTCAGACGGACTCCATCACTGCTGCCCTCCTGCTCCACCGGGAATCCGTCTCCGTCAGGCTGCGCTCTCTGGGCCTCTGGCGGCGGTGATTATTGCTGATGCTTTCCTGCCATCGATTAGCTTTCCGGCGAGCCGTCAGTCAGCGTCCGGAGACGTCGTACGAGAAGAGTCTGGAGAGAGAGATCAACACGAACGCTGTCAGCACTCAGCTGGGATCTGTAACAGCACAGGAAATGAAAACTGTCAGTTTTGTAGGACGAAGAGTCAGAACGGGACGAAGATAGATCAGTCAAAGCAGAGTGAGTCTAATATTAACACCTGACAGGTAACTGGGCCCTAAACTCATCTCACCAGCCAACATGGAAGAAGCTGAATTGAACTGAACCAGACTGGGATCAAGGATACAGCTCCAGACCGGGTCAAATCATATTCATCAAACAGAATTCCTCTTCTGTGTCCCCCCTGACCTGTGGTGTTCCCCATGGCTCCATCCTCGGCCTCCTGTTGTTGTGCATACATGCTACCACTGGGAATATCATACATAAACACAAATAAGTAACACTGTTAACGTGGATCAAACGTGTTGGATGTCTTCAGACTTTCTCCAGCCAGTCAGTTCTTATTGGTTCATAAGTCCATCAGTTTACTTCACACACAGAACTTGTCCCATGTTTGGACAGTCTTACTTTGGGCACTTGCTCCTGAGACATTAGAATTGCCAGCTGCACCCAGAGTTCAGACTGCTTTTACAGTTAATCACCTGGTGGCATCTCAGATTTATCAGTGTTTTCTTGCTGTTTGTGTGTTCATCAGTGTGATGTTACCCAGCAGCCAGCTGTCAGCGCTCAGTTGTTGGTACATCATCAAAGGTTTTGCTGCAAATTCATTAAAAACAAAATTAGTGTTGAATTGAACATGAATTCAAGAACAACCTTGACAAAGTTGACACCATCAAGTTTGTTTTTCAGATCAAAGTGAAATCCTGTTGTTTGCTGAGCAAAGACTGAGGTCGATTTTTTAACAGAGACAAAGAAGAGCGTCATCTTTCTTTCATGAAGAATAAAGTGTAAACCACATTAAAACCCTCTGGGTGTCTTTGTGTTTATTTCATGGAAATCGGCTCCTTCAAACTGCTGCAGACTGTGTCACAAAGATTTTCAGAAGCGTGAAGGAAGCAGAGGAAATGCGTCAATTTCACAAAAAGCTGCACATAATCAACGAGAACAACACCTTTAAAACAAAGCAGTTCTCCTCTTTCCTTTAATGGAGAATCCTCTGTGTAAGCTGGAGCTGACTATCTTCAGTGTCTGAGTTTGTTTCTTCAGCGTCTGACTTTTGGTTGTTCCTCCAGAAGCCAAATTAACTCAGCAGCAGGGACAGATTGTGACAAACACTGTTTATTCATTGACGAGCAGAAACCGTGTGGAGCCGAGATCATACCTGCGACTAATGAGAGGCCTTGATTCAACAATTCACAGCAAGGCACACACACTCACTCACACTCACACACACACACACTTGGTTTTCTTTCCATAGACACCTCATTTAACACATGTTCAAACATCGCCTCACTCGGCCCGTCGCGGTCACCGTCGACTTTGTTGCATTTCATGCTTTTCGTGTTCTGTCGTGGCTTGTTTTTGTGCATCGTTTCATTTAAAGAACAAAAAAAGTCTGTTTCCTTTCAGCGTCATCAGCTCATGGTCGATCTTAAAGAAAGAAATCTGTTTGTCTAAAAAAGTGTGTAGCGATGCTAGCAGCTCTGTGAGCCTCAACTTAGTTACAGTAGCATTTTGTGCTAAATGCTAGCACATCTTATTGTTAGCATGCTACCTGCTCCACCTCCTCCATCCATGGTTCGGCTGAGGTCAGAGGCTGAAAACACTTCATTTTAACCAAAAATTAGTTGGTGGAAATTGTAAATATGAGCAATTTTTACAAGTTTTGGTCAAAGTTTTGTTTTTAGTTTTTGATGTAAAAAAGGTGAAATAAGTAAAATAACAGTTGAGTCTGTCCTTCATTGTCAGTTTATGTCCTGTGATTAAGGACTGTTATATCAGAATTGTGTAACACTGTGTGTGTGTGTGTGTGTGTGTGTGTGTGTGTGTGTGTGTGTATGTGTGTGAAATACAAGTCTCTGACAGCAGCAGCCTGATTACACACAGCCGCCATAAAAACTTAAGTATCAGC
Source organism: Chaetodon trifasciatus (assembly GCA_037975065.1). Lineage (NCBI taxonomy): Eukaryota > Metazoa > Chordata > Actinopteri > Chaetodontiformes > Chaetodontidae > Chaetodon > Chaetodon trifasciatus. Next base: position 2,538,764 of record JBBMOE010000030.1, read on the forward strand.
GATTAAACACGACACGTTTTATCACCGTGTGAGTTAGTGAATCACAGCAGACTGAAACCTGCAGACTGATCACCTGAAATCATCTGCTGATCAAATAGTTTCACTTCTGCAGGTTTCAGCTGCAGCAAAGCCACAAATCTCATCTGCAAACTGCGGTTCAGCCACACGTGGAGGACGTTCACGAGCAGAGAAACAGTTTGTTCTCCTCTGGATTTTGGTCTGATGTCTACGCTCTTCAAAAATCTGATACCCGTCCTCCTGTTTTACAGTGAGTCCAAACAAAAACTCAAGTCAGGTGTAAAACAAAAAGCTTCCACAGGTGTCTTCAGGTCTTTTAGTACAAATACTCAACACCTGTTAATTTAAAATCACATTTAAAATGAGAGATTAGATGGAAAATGTTCATGTTCCAATTCATGGTTTCTGTTGAGAGAAAACAGTGGCGGAAAGTAACAAAAACATTTATTTGAATACCATATTCATGTACAGTTTCATATAAATGTCCATTTAATGCAGGTTTACTTTATGCTTTCACTAAATGCACTTTATACTCCACTACATTCATTCAATACGAGTGCAGTATCCCTTCAGGACGTCCCTGCTCAGAAGAGGACGACTGTTCGGCCTCTAGTTTGGCAGCTTTCTGGAGAACCGCTCATCCAAACATCTTCACACTCAACATCGTCTTTCTTTGGATCCTCAGTTCAGCCGCCAAGCCTGAAGTGGATCAGATGGACGGTTATCGAGGGACTTGAAGAACAAACAGACAGAGTCCATCCATTTGAGATCAAACAGCCAAACTTACCAGCATTAAAGTGATGAACACATGAAACCAGAACTTCTCTAAATGACCTACAAAAGCAAACGAGACCATCAGAGAGAAGACTGGATGTTTCTGTATAGTTCATCCTGATGCCTGTCACCAGTTAAAGAACACGTCCTCACACCCGATCAGCTGAAGTTTGATCGCCATTGACTCCTAAAATAACATACGTGAACGTTGGAGGGTACAAACGACAGGCGTACCACACCTTCATCGTCATGTGGTCAACGCTGTGACACACTCACTGTTTGACTGTTCCGTACATGATGTAACTGAGGTACGTTACGTATACGTTACGCTGACTTTCAGACACAAACAGCGGTCCATGTTCCATGTGGTCCTTCCTCCACAGGCAGACTTTCTTGCTCTTTATACGTCGCTTGACTTCTTTTGCTCCGTCATAATTAGCACAGCCACTAGAGGTCGCTGCTGAAAAACAGACCAATATTGTTGTTATGAGCTCCCCCTCAACCAAGTGCGACTGCAAAATTCTGTTTTTACACTAATGCACAACTCATAATAGTCTAATGATCAAATATATAGCAGTATAACAGTCACTGGACTTGCTTAGAGTATTTTTTGCAGTGTGGCCTGAGTACTTTTACTTCAATAAAGCGTCTGAACACGTCAATCACACATTCAGCTTCAGATTTTTGTCCTCTTTTTACTTATCTTTCTTTCATTCCATCACTCTAACCAGCAAAGTTCAAATCAGCCTTTAAAAGGAAACTTTTTATTCTCCTGACCTTTCTGTTTGCCGTCCGGCTTCATATTTGCAGAGAAAACGTAACCGTGCGTTTAAGCCCTTCATTTGCAGCTCTGCCTGCAGTAAAGATGAGTGATGGATTTTTTAAGAAACCGTCTTAAAAACAAGCAGAGACAATTCAAAGGGCCATCTCTCCTGCAGATATTGCAGCTGTAAAACAACGCTGGGACTTAAAAACATCGTCTGGGTGGACTGCAAGCAGACTCGAGTTCAGCTCCTCAGCCGGCTGAGAGGGAGCTGAAACAAGTTTAATGTTCCCATAAAACGAGGAGGACGCAGCGAATGAAACTGGCCTCGGGTCAGCAGTGAGCACATTTCATCCAAATTCAATCTGAAATTTACATTCTGCTTCCTGCCATGCAGAGCAGAGACTCTCAAGGCAACACATAAAATATCTGAACTAAAAGTCGACTGCGTGCTTCATCTCTGCAGAACTCCAGCAGCAAAACAGAAGAAATTAGAAATGTAATAAAACAAATCTGTTTGTCTCTTCATCGGACACCCAGAACACTTGTTACACATGAAAACTGACTCAGATGGACTTATTTTTAATCTTTAGCAAACATTTGCACAACAAAATAAAATACTTCCTGCCGCAGTGATGAAGAGCTTCAGCAGCTGCACATTATTTATATCAGGAGCTCCTTTTAATCCAGCGATGTAAAACTGAACGCTCACACAAAACACAGCGATTAGGATCCATTAAACCCTGTTTTATAATTACATTTATATGCAACTAATTTGTAACAGAAAAAACATTTTTTTCTTAAACTTTTTTGGCTTATTTGACAATACAGGAGAGAGAGGGAGAGGACAACATGTGTCAGAGGCAGGAGAGATCCAGAATCCTGGAAATCAAGAAACCAGTAAAACCTTATAAACCAGTAGAACCTCCTACTGAAACCTCTTACGAACCAGTGAAAGCTGTTGTTCAATTAGGTTTCAATTTAATTTTACTTATATATAACACTAAATCAAATCTGGTCTCTCTGAACTTCAATTTGCAGAGACCCAACAAGTCCCTCGTGAGCGAGCACTCGGTGACCATGTCAAGGAAAAACTCCTTTTACAGGCAGAAACCTCGAACAGAACCAGGACCGTGTGGGCTCCCATGTGCCGTGACCAGCTGGGCTGAGAGAGAACAAGAAGAACAAAAAAAGCTATGACAGTATGTGTATATAATATAAACATACATAAATTTATGATATGATAAATGACCAAAAGAGGACATTTACGTGACAGACCGAAAGTTGAAAACAGTTCTGCTGGATATGAAATTCATAGCTGTTCGAAACCATCAAAACCTCTGAGTACAACCTCTAATTAACCACAGAAACCTCTAATAAAGCCTGTGAAACGTCTCATTAGCAGTGAAACCTCTTATAACCTGTAAATACTAATAGAGCATCAAATCCTCTCAGAGAAACCTTTTGAAAACCAGAAAAACCTCATTTTTAAACAAACATTGTTAAAGAATCATCCAAAAGCTTTTCAACAACACACACATATTCATTAAATCAGCTCAATTATCTGTCAACAGAACAGGAAAAGTTTCACTTGGCAGGATTTTTCAAACAAATAAAAATATCGAGCCTGCCGCCACCACGCACCTCCGGGGGACACAGACAGCTCAGATGCTCCGGATGGGTCTATCAGAGCCTCTCTGCCGGCGGACGCTGCTGCTCAGCGGCGTCCTGCGGTGGTTTGGGCACCGACAGGATGGACACAGATCACCGACAGCAGAGACCTGGCACACCTCCATCCTCACCATCACAAGTGTTCACATGTTCTCCAGAGGACAGTGGAAGTTGTTGTCATGACAGCCGGAGCTGGTGGTTGCCGAACCTAAACCCCAATCAGACCAACTATAATCCAGTAAAACATCTTTTAAAAGCTAAAACCTCTAAAGATCTGAACCAAAGAAATGTCTTCTAAACCGAGTGAACCTCCTCTGGTCACCACCACGCACCCCCGGAGGACACAGGAGGCTCAGACGCTCCTGAGGGGCCTTTGGGGCTCTGCTGCCGGCGGACGACTGATACAGCTGCATCAGTTTTCAACCCCGACGGCTGCTCAGTGTCCAGGGATGGTCCGTGGCCAGCACGGCGGACACAGACCACCAGGCGCGAGCTCTGGAGCTCAGTGGTGTTCCCTGGATAAGACCAGCCAACAGCAGAGACCCGGCGCCCCTCCATCCTCACCATCCACATCCTCCTCTGGGGGAGTGTGGCAGTTCCAAACATCAAACCCAGTTAAAGCACCTATAATCCAGTAAAACCTCTTTTTAAAGTTATGAAACCTCTAAAGATCTGCCTGAAAATTTCATCGACCTATTATCAACCATCTGAGTGAAACCAATCCCACAAACCACCAAAGCGAATCTGGTGAATCCCCCAAGCGCCGCCTGTTATAGACCAGGACCAGGACCAGTTGTCAAAGGCTTATGATACCTCGCACATGGAACAGAAACGTGTTAGCAGAAAAGTGAGCGAGAACATGAACAAACACTTTCATTTTTATTTACAGTTTCAACATTCAACAGGCAGAAAATCAACTTTCTTTCACTCGGCAAGAAAATAGCTGAAGAGAAGTCCAAAACATTCAGACTGTTTGTGAGAAAGTGCAGAAAATTATGAGGACAATTTAGACATAATGAAAAGGGCTAAGTTTCCCACACCAGATTAAACAAGACGAGCAAAATACTGAACACTTCATCCTCCAGTATGATTAAATGTTCACGCTGGGTGAAAGAAGTCCAACTCAGACAGACTGAAAAGCTTCATAAGAGCACAAAACCTGGTGGATTTCAGCAGGTCTTTATTTCTCTGCACAGGTTCAATAATTTTAAAGGAGGTTTAGGAAAAAGCTGCAGAGGACACAACATCAGTTAAACGATAGAAAGGATGTTTGCACTGGAGCTGATGATCAGTAGGGGGGGCAAGTGTGATCCGGCACACACTGAAGCATCTGGACTCTTTTACATGCAACACTGTGGGACAGCTGGTTCACATCAGGGACACAATTTAGCAGCAGGTAAAAGGACGACAGGTGAATCAACAGTGTTGTTCTTCCCACATGAAGAGCAGCTCACCAGTGAAAGTTAAGCAGTTTTATCATTTTAGGGCAACTCAAGTCAACACTCCACATTAATATCTATCAATCAATGGTGTCATCGCGTCTTTCTGATCTTAAATTATAACATTTAATGACGGTGTTAACTCATGAAAACCAAGCACTTTATTTGTAATTGAATCTCAACATTGAAAACGACAGTAAAGACCAGACATGTCTCCAGTCTCAGGTCTGGTCATCCCAGTCCAGGTCTGATGAGACACTCCATAGTGCCACTGATGGATGGCTAGATCATAGTTTCCATGATGGCCTTACTAAACATGTTTGCAGGCTTCTGTTAAAGTGTATCATCAGCCAGAAAAAGAACACATACTGTCTGAGTGAACCTCTGAGGCTCATTTCTCCCAGGAGCACTTCAGGATGACGGCTGTGCACAAAGTCCTGGTTCTCCACACGGATGTCCACAGCTAGAGGCTGAGCCTTCGTGTGATAGTGCTGCTGCAGGTGCTCCTCAACATACTGTATACAGGTTTCCAGGGATACACAGGGAGTCAGGACAAAACGAGTCGGGCAGGCAGCTACTGTGCTGTGTGCATGTGAGAGCATCGTTCAGAGAGGCACAAATAATGAGCTGCTAAGATAAAAACTCCAAATGTGAACGCAAGCCTGAAATAAAGTAAAATGTGCAGCAGAGACATGCTGTTTGAAAATTATGGATTCATTTTTCAGCCATGGACAACAGAGACTCAGTAAAACAAGCAACACCTACCTCACCGCTTCTTCCTATCCAACGTCTCACCAGCGCATCGCTGTATGGACATCAGTGGAGGAATCGTTTTGTCCAAGCTGAGAAATTCTGAGGAAAGTGGTTCTTACAGCCTGACAGTTAGCTTTGGAGAACTACAGATGACAAACCCAGAGATGCGACCAAACGTTTCGCACTCAGTCGAATTTAACAACTGAATAAAAACTTGACTAGATAAGAAGCCTCTTTGGAAATGTGCAGTAATGCGGTGCTTTGCAGATCTTTGAGGTTCTCTGTAATTCAGGTGAGTTTCTCTCTCACAGGTTAACCTCAGAGCTGAGAAGCCCCTCCCCACTCATCCTGACCCCGCCCCCCGCCGCGTCCCTCCTTATCATCTAATAGGCACATTACTCAGCCGGCGTCTCTAAAGGTTCTGCTGCAGCTGGATTTATGGTTCAGCTTTAAGTCAGAGGTAGAGCAGCACATTAGGCAGATCAGAGCGGCCTGTGTGGAGTTATTACACTCACTTTACTGCACAGGAGGAGGATTAATTAAAGGAAACACAGAGGTGATACATCAACAGGCTGTCACTTCATTTCCCACCGCAAACACACAGACTGTGATTATGCTGCATGCAAAACAGCGTGAGGCTGCTGCACTGAGAGAGCATCAGTAGTACATACAGTACGACAGAGTACTCCTCACTGCAGTACAAGCTTTCAAACAGCACAGTGCTCCTGGAAATAAACTACTTTAAAAAATGAGACTCAGATTTTAAGCATATAAATTTCTGTTAATCTGTGTTGAAGCTCATGGTATCAGTAGCAGAGATGTTCAGTCAGGGGATGATCCGCACAGCTCGTTATTTGTAATTAGCTCCATGTTTACAGTTCTGTTACAGTCAAACCACACTGCTGTAAAACTGCCAGCTCCATCAGACACTTAGAACCCTGAAATATGCCAGAAAGGGAGTTTAGAGACAAACCAAGTGTCTATGTTATTTACATTTTTGAAAATGTGCTTTTAGTCGGAGCAGCAAGCCAGAAACATGCTATTCTCCCACGTCTCCATGTTGTTCAGGATTCAGGATTCAGGATTCAGGATTCCTTTATTGATCCCAGTGGGGAAATTGTTTTTGTAGCAGTGCTCCATACAGATAGAATTATAGAATTAGAATGAAATTAGAAAAGAAAAAAAAGAGAAAGAAATATATATATATATAAAAGCAATATAAAACAACCCAAAATATTTATACTAAGAATATATACATAAAACAAAATATACAGCACAATAAAATATACAACAATAAAATAAAATATATATACTGAACATTGGATGTGCAAAATTGAAATTGGAAATATATATCAGAACAGGCAGTGAAAAGTCCAAGGGCCCTTCAGAGGGAAGACTTGTACAGGTTGACGGCTACAGGCAGGCATGATTTCCTGTAGCGTTCAGTCCTGAGTTTTGGTGGGATGAGTCTCTCACTGAACGTACTCCTGTGCCTGGCCAGCACATCATGAAGTGGGTGTGAGACGTTATCCAAAATAGTTTTCTCTGTCCAGAAAACATTTGTTCACTAGAATCTTGGTGACATATTTAAAGTCTAATTGGAGAGCTAACTGCTAACATGCTAACGCCAGCCAGCCACAGAGGCCAAAGAAAAGCATTGGTGTCAACCTAGCTGGCTTGCTGAGGAAGTGTAACTCAAAAGCCTGATAGCTCAACACGTTAACCAGTAAGTGATATAAAGCTTTGAGTTCAAAACCTGTTTTCAACAAACACATCTCTTAGTTTTCTCTGTCCAGAAAACATTTTCTCCATTAGAATCTTGGCAATGTATTTATAGGGCTAATTGGTGAGCTAACATGTTAGCGCTAGCCAGCCACAGAAGCTAAAGAATATGATTGGTGTGTTGGGTTGCTAGCAAAAAAGGGGGAAAAAAAGCTGTCTAACAAAAGCTAGCTGGCTTGCTAAGCCAGCTAGCTTTTCACTTACCTGGTATTTGTTCCCTTGAAGGTTGGCGACGTCCTGATGGTCCAATGGCTTGAAATTTGTCTGTGACGCAAATTCCCGCAAATTGTCCGTGACGCAAATTCCCACATTGAGCGAAGCGTACGCAAGCGAATCGCGGCGATGAAATTCAGAATCAAATTTACGCACACTCACACACATTCACACTGTGTCGCATACCTGTGTTCCACCCGAGGCTGGATCCCACGTCTCCATGTTGTCAGTCGGCATCTGTAACCACTGGACTACCTTCAGCGCTGGCAAAATCAAACAACCGGAGAGAGAAAGAATCTGCAGAAACCTGACTGTCCTCAATCAAAAACCATTTCAGATTCGAACACTGTTCACGCTGGCAAACGGAAGTCCAGTTCAAACTGTTGGCTTGCAGAATAAAATAATGATAGCTCAACATGTGTTCAACAAACACTTCTCTTAGTTTTCTCTGTCCAGAAAATATTTTCTCCATTAGAATTATGATGATGTATTAATAGGGCTAATTGGCAAGCTAACTGCAAACATGCTAGCGCTAGTAAGCCACAGAGTCCAAAGAGTAGCATTGGTGTGCTGGTTTGCTAACAAAAAAGGGAAAAAAAGCTGTCTAACAAAAGCTTGCTGGCTTGCTAAGCTAGCTAGCTTTTCACTTGGCTGATGATTGTTCCCTTGAAGGTTGGCGATGTCCTGATGGTCCAATGGCTTGAATGCTAAAAAAATACTAGTGACAGAGTGTCAGACCAGGTGTTAGTTCTGATATTTGTGATCAAAGCAACTCAAAAGCTGATAGCTCAACATGTTAACAGGAAAGCTAGCAATATAAAGGTTGTGAGTTCAAAACCTCTTTTTGACAAACACATCTCTTAGTTTTCTCTGTTCAGAAAACATTTTCTCCATCTTTTGATTGGATGAACCACCTGTCTGTCACCATCTATCAAGGGCTAACTTTAACCAATCAGATCATGGAAACCGTAGGACTCATGTCAGTCGGAGAAGAGCAAGAACACCTTTCCATGGAGAAAAGCCTTCAGTTCTCCTTCCAATGAAGAAATACTCTCCAGTTATGATATAACCGATGCTTCAGAAGCATCTATGCTAACCTCTTTAGGAGCCACCATTGTTGTTTTTGAACAAGTGGTCACTTCCCTTGCCGTCCATACCCACCTGCAGCTGCCACCTGACTCTGATTGGTCCAGTCCGCTGTGGTTTGGCCATAAACATGATCTCGTGTGATCTTGTGTGATCTCATCACCTCACGAATCCATCTTTCACAACAGCTGTTTGGTAGTGCAGTGAGGTAACAGCAGGGTTTACAGTACAGCACAGTACAGTAGGTTATAGGTTCAGTTCCTTTTTGGAAGTAAAAACATGTTTTTCATCAAGACAATTTTCCAACCAAAAAGAAGAGAAACATTTACATCCAGATTCTTTGGTTTCATTTCATTCTTTACTGAATTCACCATTTTTGTATGATCGGTGTTAAAGCTGACATGTTCCTCTCTCAGCACTGTTCTGTTCACATATAACTTCACTCTGTGATGGCAGCTAAACCCAGAGGAGGAAACTCTGCAGGATGTTTGATGACGCTCTCTGGCAGCTCATTCGTCTGAGGATGAGCAGTAAACAAAAGAGCAATAAGAGCTCTTCTCTGATAAGACTTTGATTCATCCCGCTCTCTTATCACCTGCTTTTCAGAATCACCTGCAGGCCTTATTTCCACCAATGCGCCAAACTTTCCCCGCTGCCATTTATCTGAGGAGTTTACATACGAGGCAGACAGGAAGACAGCGCCCTGTGTGTCACAGACGATGATATCTGGGGGAATTTAACTGACAGGCCGTCATATGTGGATTAAAACTTTGAAATGACTTCACACCTGCTGCGCGGAGGATTTAAACATTAAATCCAATTGCAAACCAGGAGGAAAAGTGCCTCAAAGCCTTACAAAAAGCATCTAAAATTAGCTTTCACATGTGAATATCTAAAGGCCACTTGTGATAAACTCATGTGTTTGTGTTTTTCATAGCAGAGTCCCCAAATACTCAAACTCTCTTTCAAATGGAAGCAGTCAACATGCTGCAGAACAGGATGGAGAAACTTTAATTATAAAGACTAAAACAAGATCGAGGTGTCGAGGTGTACTGGTGCAAATGCACAGGTACACAGCATGTACTGTACCTGCCCAGGCGGGGGTTAACTGTAACTTTAAATAGCCAGTTTCCTATTCTTTGATGTTTATGGGGTTTTTTAAAACCAAATTTGTGCAAATCTGCTAGTAGGCGGCACTAAAACAGATGATGTGGTGCCTTGTTTACATGCAACCATTTTGATAAACACCTCAAGTATTGCTCTTAGTATTGGAAGAGATATTCAGATCCTTTTTGGCACTAATGTCATGCAGTAAAAATGCTAAAAATTAAGTCAAAGTATGTAGGTTTAATCGGGAAAATGTACTTCATGCACCAAATGTAGTCAGTGCTTGTTAAATAAAGTTAGTGAAGTTGATGAGATGGTGATGAGGGATGAGACCGGCTGTGCTGCACACAGGTGAGTTTAGCAGCAGACTGAGTGCAGCTGAATCAACCTGCTCAGCGGAGACTCATCACTGTAATTTAAGCAGCTGCAGCTTCATATTTCTTCAGCGGAGAAGCAGCAGCAGCAGCAGCTCATCACACAAATTAATTCACTTGAAGGTTACAAATGAGCTTTATGTCTTATTTCTAAATGGACACAGGACATCCAGTCCTGGACCTAGCACTCCTCCTGGACTTAAAAACATGATGGAAACACTGAATTCAAGATAATTCTGGTTTTAAAGGTAAGTTTGGTCATTTGAAGACCCTTTTTTAACAGACTGATTCCTCTGAACTTGAAGATGATCAGGTGAAATGTTGTTTCTCTTTGACTTTCTCAGTTTTTCTTTGAGTTTGGTCATTCCGCTAAATGGACGTTAGTGGTATTTCATCACATTCAGAATCAAGTTCTTCCTCCTCTTATCTAAAAATCCTTTGATAATCTGGCATCATCATGAAATTGGGTTAATTAATTAATTTATTTTTATGATAATTTTTGTAATCTTAGACATTTCCAGTAAGCTCGAGATCACATGATCCTTCAAAGCTGAAACCAACAACAACCAACCTGTAGCTCCTAGTAGTAGTAGAAGTCGAAGAAAATACTCAATCCTAATACCTCAAATACCCCAATACTTGAGTGAATGTATATAAAAAGTATGATAGAAGTTATGTGGTGAGTCTAAAATTTGACTATCAGTGCCTTCAGGTTGCAGAGCTGACCGTCACACTGAATTAGACTGAGGAAAGTGCATATTAGCAACTGTTAGCTTCAGGATATTTTTATATTTCTTCATGTGGACCATTCAGGATCCTAAAAGATGATCGTTTCCACCGGGGTCTTATTCTCTCTCTGCACAGAAGGTCATAGTAATACAGAAACCTTTCTGTGAGCCCAGACCGCTCAGAAAACCAAATAACGGTCGTGTTATTTCATAGTGTTTCGTGACATAAATGCCTGGAGCTCGGCTCTGTGTGAATCTGATTCAGAGAGCTGTGTGAGCTGAAAAGTGCTCCGTTTGAAAGGAAGTGGATTAAACATAAAGAAGTTTCCTCAAAACTTTCCCCGCGAACTCAAACTGTTCAGATTTCTGCTGTAATAAGATATCAGGATAAACGTCAGCGTGGATTAACTCGTCGCAGCTCGAAACAGAAGGCAAAGTTTACAGCTTATCCCTGTTCTCTGCTCGGTCGGGGGGGTTTAAAATCAGGCCTCTGAACAAAGTGCCTCTGAGCAAAGCACTGACCTCCAAACTGCCTCCAGCAGTGGGCGGAGCTGCTGCGACTGGGAGCCGACCCACACAGCGTCATATGATAATATGGAGAACATGAAGTCGGCAGTTCGTGATCAGTGAGCCTAAACTTTGTTTTAACCGTTCAGACACTAATTTCTGCTTTATTGTCTAACTGAACGTGAACGTCACTCCACAGCTCTGATCCTGTTTTCTCATGATATTAAGTTGTTTATCCATAACTTCTGTCATGAAAGCAGTCTCAGTTTGAGCACTGCTTCATCAACACGCCATACTGACTGATAGCTGGATTAATATATTGTTTTCTAATGCTGCTTTATTTTGAAAATTTACCAGATTCACTGCACCATTCTGGTGTGTGACTTCCTGCCTCGTTCGATTGGCTCTGTGCAGATTGACACATCGTACGTTAAATAGCGTGCTCAGTGGAATTGCAAACATTTTCTAGAACTGCAGCGGTCAGCTCTGCCCGATGCATCGTGGACTGAACGTTGATGTTACGCGTCCCTTGGAATTTTGGTATAGACCTACAATTAACAGGTTCGGCTGTTCTGTAATAGTAATTTTGTTGGGAAAGCTACATCCACTACTAATGTTTTGTCTTAATATATAATAAACCAACAGCAAAATGCAGCTCGGTAGTGAGGTCAACACAAAATGTGGTTTTATAAGCCGGCTGGATGACAGAAATGTGGCCTCCATGTGGACTACCCAGGCATTGGGCTTCCATAGAGGTGTTACACACTGTAGGAAAAGGGCTGATTCAGGATCAGTTTTGAGTCTTTTCAAGTCCCACAGTTCTCTCCATCTGCTGAGTGACCAATCTGTAACTGCCCCTTTAAGAAACTAAGCCATGCTTTAGCTTCTGTGGCTATCTAGAACTAGCATGTTAGCAGTTAGCTCGCCAACCTGCCCCAGAGGTCACCTGCAACACCTGTTTCACCACCGAGTACAGATGCATTGTGCTATGCAGTCATTTAGTCAATTATTGAACATAACCTTAACCTATTTTTGATAATTTATTAGCAGCTTAAGTCCACGTTTGATGAAAAATGTGAATTGCCAGTTGCAGCCCTCGATGTGACCCTGCAGCCAATCTGACATCAACATTACTTTGTGTTACTGTGATTTTTATCTGAAATTGTACTGACACGATCAATACGGAGACCTGAAGGTTTTTCATTAAATAAATAAGACACTATGAGAAAAAATATATTACTTCTGGACCAGAAATAAACATAAAAAACCTGTTTCATCTGTTTTCTTTTCACAGCACAATTTTTCATTCACAGCGACACTTTTCATCACAAAGTCAGCATCACAGCAGATTAACCTTTTCTTGAGTGAAATCAAACAAACTTATATCTCACCAAAAAGTGATTAGACGTTCTGCAAAGGAAGGCGGGGGAGGAGAAAGTGAAGTAAGCGTAGAGACGGAGGATACGGAACAAAAAGATTCTCTGACTGAATCAGATTACAGACGAAATATTAAAAGAGTGAAAAATGTATTGTTTCAAAAATAGAGTGAAGTGACTGTAATGAGTAGATATTAGGATCAGGGCACATCTGCTGCATAAGACTTAAATAGCTCCGGTCTTTAATAGCTCCCCCACCACGAACCACCATTACATAAAACTGCTTTACATGAAGGAGCCTCTAAATCTGGAAGCACGCAGGTCATAAAGGAGCCCGGACATGAAATTATTTTTTCAATGGTTTCTGCCTGATAGCATTTTGAAGGAAGTCTCGAGATCATTAGTAACAGTATATAATGCGTAGGGTTTATGTTGACGATGTCGAAGTGTCTTTAAAAAGAATAGGTTGTTCATCAGTAATAATCACGTGCGGACATTTTTTCTGAGAGACATCTGAGTGTTTTGTTAAACCAACATCTGCACAGCTGCTGCACAGATGTCAGCTTTAACAACATTTCTGGTCTCTGTCGCTTTGAAGCTCTTTAAACTCCTAACTGCTCTGCTTTCCCTGGAGTCATCAGACCTGGGCTCCAGGTTTTTATCGACGAGTTTCAGCTGATTACATCACGGGCTGAGAGCTGAGCGTGGTCAGCGACCTGAAGCTGATGACTGACATCTGCATGAAGACGACACGAGTCTGTTCACTTCAGCCTGTCAGTTCACGGCACATTAACGCTGATGTCACCGAGCTAGCAGCTCTCTGGGGCTGCTAACCCTAACCCCTTAGCATCAGCATGCTAACAGGCTGACAATGACAATCCTAACGTGCTAATATCAAGGAGGTATGTTGTTACCCAAGCAGTCAGTTATAAAGGGTGTCTACCTGTTCGGGTGGAAATGAGAAAATAGTTAACTCAAAGGGAAAATAGCCAAAGTAAACAGTCCTAACCTGCCAAAGGTGTTAAAGCAGGAAAATAGAGACAAGTCAGTATCTCACTGGGGTTAAGTGTAAGGTACCTGCCTTGAAATATGTGAATATATTATGTGTGTAATGTAAATGTATGTTTTGCTGTTAATTGTCAGTAAACGGTCGGTTGTTACTTTAAATACTCCAGTCTTTTGTCTACTGTTTTATTTAGCCCTGTATACTATAAAGAAGCTTATAGGTCATAAGCGCTAGAATTGTTTATTTTAGCATGCTAGTATTTGCTAGTTAGCACTAAACACAAAGCACAGCTGAGGCGGATGTTGGCGCTGGTGGAAACCATTGGGATATGCCATGTGGGGATGATTTCTTGGCGATCCATCAATTAGTTGTTGAGATATTTCAGTCTGGACCAAAGTGATCAACTGGCCCCCCGACAGACCAACACTCCCATTCCTACAGCCGCTAGCATGGCTGATAATAAGAAATGAAAATTAACGGACAAATGAAGGTATTTCTTTAGTTTTAAAGGATGAGACCAAACCAGAGCTAAAGGGGTGAATACTGGACATACATTCACCAGGTGGACACACACATGGCCAGTCAGTGGCTGGTGTGTTAGCTGTTTGCTAACAGCCAGATGACAGTGTGTCCCAGACTCTTCTGTTGCGTCCAAGTGGATGAAAATTCTTTAAAGGTTAAAGATTTAAAGGTTTAAAGATTCAGTGACCAAAAGCTGGGAGATAAACTCTCAGCTTTTTTGTTGAAAACCTGGCAAAAATATCGTGTTTGACCATTTGCTAAAGTTACTGAACATGTCAGCATGTCTGTAATTTCCTCCGTTTTCACAAAACAAACTGAATTGAGAGCTGACAGATGTTCCTGTGTATCGACAGTCTGAAGGTCTGACCGCAGCTGCACTGACGCTAATGTTAACCAGCAGGAGCTCCGTGAATCCATCACTGATACTGACTGATCGCTCTGCCATGTCGCCTCCCGGAGCTCTTAACAGCAGTTTCCAGCAGTCAGATAACAACCGTCATCTTCTCAGCAGCGGCAGAAATAGCAGAGCCATTATCCTGCTGTGTGTTATCAGGATGAGGAGGCAGGATATCAGCTCCTAATCTCCCCCCGCTGCTGTCGCTCGCATCACTGCTGCCACCGCCGCCGCAGCAGCAGGCCGAGGAAAATGGATTCTACGCACTCGCCGCCAAAACATTCCTCCTCCCTCCTCCTGGCCAACAGTCTGGTGAGGAATGAAACATTGGCAGGAGAAGAAGGAGTGGAGAAGCTCTCTGACCACAAACAAACAGTCAGTCTGACTTTTAATTAAAGCAAAGAGAGACAAACTTTCAAGAGGGCGAAGGGGCTGGAAATGATGCACAGGACTGTCAAAGTACACACACACACACACACACACACACACACACACACACTATTCACTTCATGGAGGTGAGTTTAATATAGCTGCCATATCTCCTTCTGTAGAAACCCATTTCGGCCAGCAAAAGGGAAAAATCGATGGGAAAACTCATAAAAAGTCAAAACTTTTTTGACTTTTTAGATAAAAAAATGTGACTTTTAAAATCAATTTTATGAGATAATCTTAATTATGAGACACAAGCCTAAATTTCTTAAGAGACAAACGGTCAGAATCAGTTTATTTATTGAAATTATGACTTTAGAAATCAACATTTTCGAACAGTATGTGAGCAAACATTTCATCATCTCAAACTTTGCATCTGTTTTTTTCATCTTGGCACAAATGGGCTTCCGTGGATGTCAAGCATTAGCCGAACGACGGAAGCATCGGTCTGTGAAATGTGTGAAGCTGAGGTGAAAAATCCTCCAGAGAGGTTTCCAAAAATGTCAGAGAGGAGGAGAGGCAGGAGGTGAAGATAACCGACAATGACACAGATGGCGGCAGGTTTCTGACCTTTGAACGCTTCAGAGAACTTTACAGTGAAGACATGTAAAGCTGTTTTGGAGGGATGGCGCCTCCCCGAGACTCCAGAAAAGTGTGAAAAATTGAAGGTTTTCGAGGGCAAAGAGCCTGACGGGAGCTGCAGATGTTTCCAACCCCTGCAGCTGGAATCAGTACACTTGACATCTGACATCGCTGTAGCTAAACCCGCTGTAATCAACATTTTAAATCAATGGCAATGTGTAACAAATAGCCATGTTTTCATCCAAATGTAGCGCAAATTTCAACTGAATTTTCAAAAAATCAGCAGAAGAAAATATAAATTAATGCACTTTTCCATCCTCGTTTGTTTCATGTATTAATGTGAGGAAGGTTACAGCCTCATCATCGGTCTGCTGTCTCTTCATTGGATGTTGAAGTCACATGTTTCATGAACTTTTCCACCTTTTCTTTTTCTCCAGCACTCAGATTTTTATGCACACTTTTGAAAACAATGCGGGGAGACATAAGCAAGGATTCTCCATGCAGCACAGTCCCAGACGTTACTTTGCCTTGTCCACATATTTGTGACCCAATCAAACATTTTGAAAATAAAATTCATTAAAGTAGAAATAACACTGACAAAGTTATTGGAAAAGTTGGTTTTGATAAGGGTTTTTTTCTGTTTCGTCATATTTTATGTTAATATTGTTCACTGTTAACATTATAATGAGACTGATGATGACGCTATGGGACAGAGCCTCCGGGTCTGAGAACAGAAGCTACTGCAGAAATGGCTTAAACCTGCTTTCTTTCTAATGGCCAGCAGGTGGCGACACCACTGGTTGCAAAAAGAAGTCCAATTGTATGTAAGCTTATGAGAAAATGAAAGTTTCCTGATGCGTTTAGGGTCTCAGTCACTAGTTTCAAGTCTTCTTCATCACAGCATGATGTTCATTTTGTAAATTATGGTCCCATTTAGAGGAAAGTCGACCATAAAACTCTGTACGCTTTAGGCCGTGGCTACTTTGTGATTGATACATGTCCTCGAGCTCTCAGTCAGATCCAGTCAGGATTGAGGTGTAGCAATGTTTATCCTCCCCAGCTCCACCCTCTTGTCCAAATATGGTCAAGTCTGCTCCAAAAAACCAAGATGACAGCTGTGACGCCAAATTCAAGGTTTCAAACGGTGGTCCACAAACCGATGGTGGACGTCTGGGTGGCTCGATGGTGACATGGTGCTTGTGATTGTGTGACGTCATTTCTTCACTGTCATAACCAAAGTGGCTCTTTTTGACTGACGTTATGTCACTGTTTTGTCGAGATGTGTTTTACATGTTTCATGGAGCAGACAGTAATACGAGCGATGAGAAAACAGCTCGGGGTTCTGCAGAAGCCTCCCGTGTTAAAGTCTTCATCCTTCACACTCGTCCTCTGACTCCACCGCGGCTGGCTGTCAGTCAGTCTGCTGTTATGAATCATTTGTAACCTGACTGTCAACAGCTGATGATGAATAAAGATTTAATCACCGCAGGTTTAATCATCGCTTAAAGTGTTTCTGTTTACAAAATGAATGAGGGAGCATTACCATAACGCTGCCACACACAAACACACGAAGCTCCAGCACCAACAGTTTAATACAGAGTTTATTAATGAAGCTGAACTCTGATTTATTCAAGCAGCTGTTTTGAATTGATTCTCAGTTAATAAAAGTTTGTCACAGATGGCTCAGACTGGGTGCAGGTTAACGAAGGTTATTTATTACAGTAGAGAAACGCTTTGAGTCTATTCACATTTGTTAGTGCTGAAAGTGATGAAAGATTAAAGATTTACGGTGAAGTGTTATTGTAAAATCACAATAAGCTGTAATTAAACTGCACCATTATCCTTAAGAGTCTGTGATGAAGATGATTCGATGCCACGTCTCACGCTTTGACATGAAGACTGCTCCTCTCATCGGCCCAAAGCCTCCCAGCATTAACTGGTTATTTATAAATGATGATAAATAAGATAAATTAGTAAGAAATTACTAATTACACTGTTTGTCCTTAAATTAAACAAAATACCCTCTTTCACGCTAACATGTGAGAAATGTCTGGACCTAAAACTGAAATTTAAACAAGTTGGTTTTAGATTTCCTTCATTCACATCGTGTGTGTGTGTAGGTGTGTAGGTGTGTAGGTGTGTAGGTGTGTGGGTGTGTAGGTGTGTGTAGGTGTGTAGGTGTGTGTGTGTAGGTGTGTAGGTGTGTGTGTGTAGGTGTGTGTGTCGGAGGACTCTGGCTGTTTGCAGCTTTGATGATTTTATTTATGACATTTTAAGTCAAGGAGAGAACATGATGATAAATAGATCAAAGGTGTGTGTGTGTGTGTGTGTGTGTGTGTGTGTGTGTGTGTGTGTGTGTGTGGGTGTGTGCACTCCAGTCGTTTATAATTCATACAACCAGAGACTGTTTCCAGCTCTGAACACACACACACACACTCTCCTCCCTCCAGTTTGTTGAACTGCTCACTGATTCATCGATACCATGAACACTCTCTTCTTCTTCTTCTTCTTCTTCTTCTTCTTCTTCTTCTTCTTCTTCTTCTTCTTCTTCTTCTTCTGTTTCTTCTTACAGTAAATCACCTAAAGTGTGAGGACACTGTCCCAGAGTAGGTGAGGAATATGTATTTAATTCTCATTTTTGAAATGAAGTAAAAACTAAGACAAGCCGGAGACGAAGGTGATCAGACACTTCTGTCTCACATATGAAGACCAAAGCTTTCACCTTTCCTACTGCACGAGTTGGCATGTCATTATTGTTATTATTACAATATGTAATTATCATTATTTCAATAGGAGTCATTGCAGCTGCAACAGCTCATGAAGGATATTAAGACCATTAAGACATAGTGTCCAACAGCCACAATCTGCATTAAAAAATCTCACTTCTTCTTCTATAAACACACAGACAACATTCACATATTTTTAGATTCAGTGTGACTCACACTTTCCTGTGATTTCATTATCTCCATCACAAACAAACGTCCTTTAAGTCCACTTCAAAGATCAAAGAACAGCAAAGGAGAAATACTGTGCTTTAGAGCCACAGAGTGGTGAGTATGACATTAGGAACTGGTGCTGTGGAAATGTGAAATACAGTGGATTGATAAAGACAAAGCAGGGAAACGTGGACGAGGTGTCGAGCAGCAATTTGAAAGAGAAGCAGAGCCGAAAACATTGAGGCTCCTTACTAAAATATAATCAAATGTACTTATCGCATCAGGAAAAGTAAAAAATATAATGGCCTGTCTCTAACATAAGCCTGTTTATATTGGGAAAGAGACACTGCTGTTAACTGATTAAAATGGACATTTTTGCCACTTTAAGGACCACAAACTGAAGCTGAACCTGCAGCTGAAAAACCAGTGGCCTCCTTCCTCAGAAGAAATCTGATTTTCATAGTGCTTGCGGTGCTGATCGTCCCTCCTGTGATCTGACCTGAAGGGGTTTTCTTTCTCAGTGTTTCCTTGAAACAACCAAAGACTTTGTTTTGGGCAGCAGAGTGCTGCAGTCGCTGGATGATCCTGTTTCCTGAGAACTCACAGTTTTAAAAATTAAACACTCATCAAAAATGAAGGAGGTGAACTGTGTGTGTGTGTGTGTGTGTGTGTGTGTGTGTGTGTGTGTGTGTGTGTGTGTGTGTGTGTGTGTGTGTGAAGCTCTGCTGATGGTACAGTCTCTGTTACTGCTGCTCACTTTTTACTAACATCAAATGGTAACACTGAAACAAACATCAGAAACATCGTCTCCTCCATAACCACAAATGCAGAGGAAAATTAGCCTGTATGGCTCAATCAGGCACATTTGCATGATGGATGATGTGCTTGTGTCAATTAATGTGCATTTTCCCTTCTGAAATTAAATAAATATGAATTTTTAAAGGAATAGTTTAGATTTTTTTGTCCACAGTTAAATGAGAAGATTGATACCACTTTCATGTCTGAGCAATATAAAGATACCGCCAACAGCGGGCTAACTTAGCTTAGCATAAAGACTGAAAACGGAGGGGAAAGCTAGCCTGTCTCTCTCCAATGGTAGTAACGACAGTCTTTAATTTGTACAAAACCCGCAGCCTAAAGACAACAACAGCTTAAAGGTGGTGGTTAAGTGCCAGACTAGAGACTCCAGACTGGTCTTTATTTAAAGGTTCTAAATACAACAATCAGTGCCACTAGATGTCGCAGTAGAGTAACAGCGTATCAGAACAAAACAACCCGCTCCCCCTACTACAAACAGTCACTATATTACTCTTCTCAAAGACACCAGACTCCTTTTACTAAATCAGTAATTCTACCTTCAAATCATTGTACGACACACTGAAACTCAACAGAAACAGAATTAAAAAACGTCTTGGTTTATCTTTACACTGTTCCAACAATCCGACTCGGTTTGTCTCTTACTTCAACGAGCTACATGTGGAAATATTCTGGGACTTTTCTGGGTGATGTGTGGTTTGGGACCAGGTGGAGTCGGGGGGGACAGAGTTGCTGCTGCCCAACAGAAACCTGATGAGCTCCAGGGAGCTCCAGAGGAGAGACTCAGGGCCAAGCTGGAGCTTCTGGAGGGATAAAGACCCGGAGTCACTCCAGATTCTGCTGTGATCCAGAGCCGTTTACCGGCGGGAGGAGAGCTCAAAGTTTATTTCTTGAACTTCTGGGATTAAAAAGTTGATTTATCTTCACTCTCTCTTCTCAACCTGTTTGCAGCAGCTAGCCGCAGAGGTGCCGACCTCCACCTCATAAGCGTACAGAGAGGAGAAGGTAAAAAGAAGAGAGGCTGAAGGGAGATATCAGAAAGAAGAGGAGTCTCTGATGAGCGCTGAGTTCAGTCAGAGGCTGAGCTGAGCACAAACACAGACACGCTCGGGACCTGACGTGGCTCGCTAGCTTGCAGCTAACGCACAGGGAGGTACTCTGGCTGTTTGGAGAGAATAAACACAAACAATCCCACGGCCAAACTCAAGTGAGTAACAACAGGTGAAAATTTGCTCTGCTTTCAGTCTAAACCTCTTTTCAAAGGCAGGCAGGGACTCACGTGCACTAAGATGTGCACGAGGCCAGGGACGCCATCACTCCACTGCATCTTTACGTGAATAAATTTATGCAAAGAGTTGTTTGCTGCTCTGTTAATATTCACAGCTTCATACAGAAAGAACCTTTAAAGAAACAACATAAAGTGTGTTAATTAATGAGTTTTTGGACGGAGCAAAATGTACATTTACTACATTTATCCAAGTACATTTTGGTGGTATTTGTACTCTGGTGCAGCAGAATGAAGCAAAGAAGATGCATTTGAAAAACCCATTTGAACAAACCACACAAAAAACTCATGCCTTATTATCAGTTTCAGTTTTAGCAGAGAAAACATTTCAGTGATGAGACGTAAGACCAGTGGTGGAAAGTACATTTACTCAAGTTCTGTACTTTACTTGAGTCTTTTCATGCCACTTTCCACTTCTACTCCACTACATTTCAGAGGAAAATATTATACGTATTACTTCACTGCATTTATAAGACAGTAACTGTTGCTTTTCAGATGAGGGTTTCCATCAATATAAATGGTAACACTCTTATTTGTGCCATTCTCCATGTTGAGTACTGATACTTTAAGAAGATTTTGCTGCAAATAGTTACTTTTACTTTTATGTGTCTGATTAGCGGACAGAATATTCTACACCACAGAAGTACTGGACAAATTTAACCTGATGATGGAACTGGATGAAGAAGTTAAAGGATCATTAAAACTTTCAGTTCATCCTGAGGGGAAGATGAATTTCATGACATTTGGTGTCTAAAAAGAGCTGCTGGACGAACCTGCAGGCATCATTTTAACATCCTATTGACTGTTTAATAGTCCACTGACAGAAAGCGTAAAACTCAGATCGCCATACAAATACTTTCTGACTGCAGTGGATGTATGAAATGTGTTTTTAAAGGGCCGAAAACACACCTTTAACAGTGTTTTCAGTTTGTTTTAGTATCTGATGACCCGAGTCTTTAAACAGCGGTCCAGCTCGGTGTGTGCAGACACAACTTGTCCTGTAAGTCAGGAGCCGAGTGTGTTCAGCGCTGAGTGAGAAGTCATTACTGTGAATAATGACTCGCTGAAGGCGCTCGTGGCCTTCGCCTTATTAGAGCGCTGACGATGACACCTCCAGCAGAGAGAACAGAGAAGAGCAACGGGGGGCAGAGGAAGACCAGGATCCAATTACCACCACGCGCTGAAAGCTCTCTGTGGGCGAGCGGCGGCCTTTTCTCCAGGCGGCGGCAGAACTGGAAGGTTTTTGTCCTCAAGGTCAGGTGGCGGGAAAGAGCTCTGAGACAGTTTTTCAGGTCATAGAGGAAAAAAATCTGTGCATTTCATCTCTGTTGGAGGTCAAAAATGACATCCTGGTACTGGATACATACATGTAATCCTTAAAAGCTCTCCAGCTGCTGCGACCTTTAACCTTATCTGTCTGGTGTGTGAGAGACTACAAGAAGAAGAAGAACGAGACCACATGCAAAGGTTATTCTTAAGAAATCTGACATGTTACACCTCTTTTGTTAAACCGCCAGCAGCCTTCAATTAAAGGCACTTTCATCTTTGAATTGCAGCCTTTTAAAGTTACACTATGCGTCCTCAAAAAAAACAAGAAGAAGTACATGGTGGTTTATTTACCTGCAGAGTCTCTGCCTTTATTTTCTTATTTACTTCTTAATTTGCTCTATTCGGGACATTTCTTGAGTGCAGCCTTTGGTCAGGGGATGTGAAGCCCCAACATAGCAGTGACACACATGTGAGATCAAGACTGTAGGTGGCGACCAGGTGCCGGACCGTAAGCAGCACGCATCCAAGAGGAAGTCACAAAATTGGTCGACACAGCACTAAAAAAAGCAAATATAGTGAGGATGGGTATGAAGAGTGATGCAGAGTTAGTGTGTTTTCTGTTGGACAGGTGGGTGCTAGCGGTTAGCTTAATTAGCTTAGCATCGGTTTCTCCATTACAACTAATGGGACATTCCTACAATAGTTGCTTGTGGTGTGCAGATAAGCAGTGAGCGTCTGGTGGAGTTTGCCAGGGAGTACGGGCCAAGTTTGAAGGTTGTGTTCAGTAACAGAACCCTGCATTGTCTCATTGTTGGGTCTCATTTCCAGGCTGTCAAATACAAATGCTTTGGGTTGGTTGCTGAAGTTGAGCCGTCAACCCAATCAGCACCTTACGACCTGGAAATGAGACTCAACCATCAGCCATCTTTCTCCAGAATCGCCTGCCGTGCCTTGAAAGTCCTTGAAACGGGAGTTGACTTTGTTCTGCGTTTTGTGATCCAGCACCCATCAGAACGGGTTCGTCTTTTTTACTATTGCCATCAGAAAGCCAAATTTATTCACGAGTCCGTCACTTTCTGTCTCAGAAGAATCGAGTTTGTCTTCCTTCAAACAGTCTTTTTATGTCCGTCAATTTTTTCTTTTCCTTTCGTTGTTTTATCCTCCGTCCTCTCTTTTACATACATGTTTTTAAACTAGGACAAAATTTTAAGACTGGATGACGATTAAAACCCTTTTAAGTCTTTAAATTACATTAAGTTGTGGTCAAAGCTGTAATTATAATCATAATTATAATAATGATTATATTATAATTATAGGCCTTATTCTACAGTATGGCCATTTTTTTTTTATTGAACTGGTGATTAATGCTGTGTGAACATCATGTTGCTCAGACTGCAATTATGAGGTGCAGAGTGGGAAAGCTTCATCACAGCAGCCTCTGGGTCTGTCATCCATTCATTCAGTCATCCAGTTCAGTCTGTCGTTAAAAACGGGGCAGAATTTCATTTTTGTGGACAGTAGGAGTGGCCAAGTTCAGATAAATAAGGTGTCCTATGTTGTGCAAGGTTTCCTGCATATTTGTCCTCACTAATACATTTTTAATGATATGATAATTTAGATAATTATCTTGTGAAGCACAGTGTTGGGGAGTACATTCCTACATAATAAATGATGACTGTAGCATAATCTGTTACAATTACTGAGAAAAATATGTCATTAAATTACATTTGCTAATCAAAATGTTGGTCAACAAAAAGGGGTTACAGTTAAATATAAATTGTTTTTGGTAAAACCAAACATCAGCTTGTTAGCTTGTCATGTCAACCTGTGAAGTAACATTTGCTCCTTAGGTCCTTAGGTTGTCCTGTTTGTCTCTGCACCTAACATTAGCTTATTAGCTTGTCCTGTCACTCTCTGAAGCATTAGCTCATAGCTCCTCCTGTCAATCTGTAAAGCTAGCATTAGCTCAATAGATTGTCCTGAAGCTAACATTATCTCCTCAGCTCAACCAGATGTCAGTCTGTGAAGCTAGCATTAGCTTATTAGCCCCTCTTGCCAGTTTGTGAAGCTAACATTATCTTGTTAGCTCCTGTCAGTCTGTGAAGCTAACATTAGCTCGTTAGCCCCTCTTGTCAGTTTGTGAAGCTAACATTAGCTCGTTAGCTCCTGTCAGTCTGTGAAGCTAATATTAGCTCGTTAGCCCCTCCTGTCAGTCTTGAAGCTAGCATTAGCTTATTAGCTCCTCCTGTCAGTCTGTGAGGCTAACATTAGCTCGTTAGCCCCTCTTGTCAGTCTGTGAAGCTAACATTAGCTCATTATTTCGTCATGTCAGCCTGTGAATGAACATTAGCTCCTTAGCTTGTCCTGTTTGTCTCTGAACCTAACACTATGTGATTAGTTAGCTCGTTAGCTCACCCTCTCAGTCTGTCCGTCATTTTAATTGAAATATTTGTCAGCAAAGCCACAATTAGATATTTCCCTAACACCATTCAGCCCTTGTGGAGGTGATTTCGGTTCATTCCTGTATTTCATTTCCTCTCAGTGTTTTGGTTTTACGTCCTCAGCGTATTGATTGTGGGTCTGATGTTTGGAACCAGAGTCTTTCCTCCAGCAGCTTCCCGTCGCCTCGTTCAAACAGCTTCAGGCATGCTGTTAGAAACAAGCCGCTCTCCTCTGCGTCCGCTGAAGTCTGCTGGGTGTTCCCTCCACACTCGAACGCCGCTCAGTGTGAATATGAAGTGAAGAAGAAGACTCACTGATGTCTTAAAGAGCCGTTTTCTGTCAGAGAGGAAGAAGCAGCGTTTTGAGGGGAGACGCTCAGCAGGAGACAGACGACTCTCCAGAGACTGAGACGCATCTTCACTTCAGAAACAAAGAGCTCGGCATGCTAAACGTTTAATACATCGTCTCGTCTGAGCAGTTTGAAAAGGCTTCAGTGGACGTTTAAGTTTCGTGCTTCATGTACGTCATGATTTATTCACTTTATTCAGACTGTTTCCACTGCTCTTTGTCACATTTCGCTTCCATCATTACAACTTTTCCACCTCGGTAAACGGGAAACTTTTTGTTTTTAAGGCCAGGTTTTGTCTGATAGTCTCTAGTGTTTTAGCCCCAGATTTGGTTAATATTCTGTGGTGTTCTGGTCCTGTTTTATCCATCATTTGCTGCTTTTTTAGACTCGGATTTGTCCAATATACAATGGTTTTAAAGCCTTGTTTTTTCTAGTGTTCTGTGGTGTCTTCACCCCGCGTTTGTTCAATATTCTGTGGAGTTTTACCCTCATTTTGTTATTCTCTGTGTTTTAGCTCTGGTTTTGTGCAATATTTGCTGCTTTGTAACAGTATTTTATGGAGTTCCAGCTCCAATGTTTTGATCAGTGTTCTCAGTTTTTTAGCCCTGTTTTTGTGCAATATTCGCTCTTTTTTATGGTATGCTCTGGGGTTTTATCCCTGTTTTGTTAGATATTGTCTTGTGTTTTAGCTCTGGTTTTGATCAATATTCTCAGTTTTTCAGCCCTGGTTTTGTCCAATGTTCTCACACAAAAACACACAGGCTCTCCTTCCTCTTTCCAGTTCAATCAATATCTTTCTCCCCCTCAAGCTCCTCTCTTTGACCCGTCTTTATTTGCAGCACTTGACCTTTGACCTCAGTATGGATCCAGACCTCTTCAGTTCATTTTGTCCTCACTGCGAGTCCATACGAAGCAAACTTCAGCAGCATCAACAGCTGCAGTTCAGACACTCTAAGGTCAGATGTTAATGGATTCAGGAACTCATCAGTAGTATCAGTTTGTCAGATTATTTTGTGGGGATATTGATTACTGCGGCTGTGATCGGCTTTGAAAACACAGATGGAGAAAATACACAAAGCCGGAGACAAATTAGCCCAAAACATGTCAGTAACTGCTCAGTTTCAGTGGATTATCTCTCATCGTTGATCGATATCTGAAGGTTTCACTGAGCCTGAAGCCACAGAGACACATGTGGTCCTAAAAATGTGGTTTTACTACACCCAACCTTTCATTTTGGAGTGCATTCATTCACTGTTAGTGCTGCTTTCTGCCCCACTGACTGAAATCTTTTAATGCACACGTGTATTTGTAAAAAGCTGATTATACACGGCCAAGACATCATTCTTCAGGAGAAATCTACCCAGGTGGAACCCAGGTTTCATGTATTTGGTTGAAACGAGTCGAGGCATGTCTGGACAAAACATCTGCAGCTTTTCTCATGATTCATTTATTCGTGACCAATAAACTGTGTTCCTGTTTAACTCCATCACCAACCTCTGTGTCACCTGTGTGGGATGAAAACAGGAAGTGCTGCTATTTGTGTTGAAGCGTCTCATCGTGTCACCTCGTTGTTCCTGAGGTGCGTGACCTCGTCGACACGCGGCGTCCTCGCTAACATAACGAGTGTGTTTAATGATCTACTTCAACGCGCAGGAGGTGTGACTCCAGATGAAGTCACCGTGTTCAGAGCAGTTTGAAATCTGTTCAGCTGCTGATCCGATAAAACAGACGATAACATGAGAAACCTAAATCCCCTTCCTGTCCAGTGAAACCACGTATCTCCACATGTGCCGATGCTGAATTTAGCTTTGTGCTAAACTGAAGGATGAAGTTGTCCTTTATATCTTGAGAAAATTCTAATTAAACTCTTTAAAAAGCCTCTCGGATCAGCTGAAAATGCATCATCACAAAGCTGAAAACTTCAGCTCACCTGCGTGTGAAGCAGCGAACTGTCAGTGTTTCAACACCTGTCTCAGAAGACCTCGTTCCCCTTTGGCTTTCACACATCCTGGTGACGTCGGATCATTCTGGAGGCACCAGCCAGGTGTCATCTGAGTGACGTCACACAGGAAGTGATGTCCAAAAAACACACCTGTAATTGTTGCCTATCGCCACAGGTGCCGCCAAAGACAACTACACAGATGTATGAGATTGTTACGTCATGTAAGATGTTGAAGGCGGGACTTGTACTACTTGTACTACTACTTGTAGTGCAGTATTATCACATTCACGAACAAAGACCACACCACAGAGGTACGAATTTACAATCATTAAATATGTCTTTGGATGATGAAAGGAGGGATGAGGGTCGAGGGATGAAGGGATTAGGGGGTGATATTAAAGAAGACGAAAGGGAAAGGGGATGGAACGAGGGAACGAAGGAATGGATGGCAGACTCCTGGATGAACGGTGTGCAATGTTTGATCGGTGTCGACTGATGGTTGGGTGACGAGAGGAAGTCGGGACAGGTAGAGACTCAGGGTGGGGCTGCTGTCTCTTCTGATGTTCTTGGGTTTCAGTTAAGCCCCCCGACATGAGAGAGAGAGAAAGAGGAGAGTAGAAGAAGGGGGTTTTGGGGGGAGGGGTGCAAAAAGTGAGTCAAAGGGGAGATGAATCAGTCAGGAGCGCTTAAATACCCTGGTACATAATTACGGTGTGTTTGAGGCGTGGTCTTCGTTATTAAACTTCATGTATGGTATTAGTACTCACTGGGACATGAACCTTTTTTCCACCATAGTGGTGGCAGTGGAGTCGCCATGCAAGGCGCTGACCTGACCATTTTTGACATGTGGACAGGATTGATTGGACCCTGCGATTCATTGATGAACCACTTTACCTCATTGGCTGTTCAATGGAGACGGCTGCTGATTAAAAAAATCTTTTGTCCATTAAAAACGATGAACGTTCAGTCAGTCCTGTATCAGCGACGCTCGTCCTGAAGTGCTTCAGTGGATCTGATCTGTCAGACAGAGCAGCTTCTTTCTTCCTCCCAAACTCATCCTCATTAGTGCCTCTTATAGGAGCCCCGTTGGCAAGGTCACCGTTGCCCCGGTAACGCTTTGCCAGCAGGACGATGCCGAGAATAATGATGAGGCCTATCGGAACAGCATCAGCAGCGTCAGGAGATAAATCCCACTGAGAGAAAAAACAACTTTATCAAGAAGATTGCAGCCTGGAGGGGAGGGGAGTCAGCGAGGGGGGGTCAGCGTGTCCAGGTCCAGGTCTTGTTCCGTCAGCATCAGTCTCAGTGTGGAGGCAGCGTGAGGACATCAAGGAGCCTCAGATGGAGGCATCTCCCGTCTTCAACCGACAGTCTTTTAACCACGTGGTGAAAAGGACAGTTGACCTGTTCTGTCTTCAAAGTC
Source organism: Chaetodon trifasciatus (assembly GCA_037975065.1). Classification (NCBI taxonomy): domain Eukaryota; kingdom Metazoa; phylum Chordata; class Actinopteri; order Chaetodontiformes; family Chaetodontidae; genus Chaetodon; species Chaetodon trifasciatus. Next base: position 2,566,750 of record JBBMOE010000030.1, read on the forward strand.
GTCCTTTTATCTTTTTCAGTTCCACCTGGTTTTTAGCTGCGATAACTTTCATGAGAGTAATTATTTCTAAAAGAAAAACTGCTTCAATGTGTTGATGTTGTCCAACAGTGGACAGATGCACTTTTAACAGTCCAATCAGGACGACTCAGTGATCCACATAAGATGATTAGAGTCCAGTTCAAGTACAGTCTGGATTATGTCCTTCAGTCTTTGAGGTTCTTCCCAGTTGGCTCGGATTTCCATTGTTCTGTGTATGTATTGATCTGTTCATTATTGATCGGTCAGATTCAGTTTAGGTTGTCCGAAAAATCAGACTGCACGAAGCAATAAGTGAAAGAAGGCGAAGTCTGAGTGTCTCTGTGGTGATTTGGAGTCGTGTTTTCTGTCTCTTTGTGGTTGCTTTGAACGACACAGGACGAGTCTTACATGTTGAAAAGTCAGTGAGCACCATCACCTGCAGAAACCCCTGATTAACACACATTACATCCGCTCGGTGAGGTTTACCGTGTGTAATTAATGCCGTCATTCATCATTCATCACTGACGACGCAGCGGCTGCTGTTTGATGCATGAATTCAGACTCTTCTCTGTAATCTGCTCCAGTCAACTCTGCTAACAGCCTGTACAAACTCCTACAAACCTCTGAATTATTGATCGGCACCCAGCGCTTCCTCCCATCAGCTGCGGTTTCCTCTGGTATCAGATCAATACGTTTCAGACCACACAGTGTTCAAACTCCGGCTTTGATCACAGGGTCTCACCTGGGAGCCTCCACAGGTCACTGGAGGAGTTTAACAGTTTAATCAGTGGCTGCAGCTGCTGTCATCCTGCTTTCATGTCCATCAGGTAGCTGCTTTACAGGAGATTGTTTGACGCGCGTCCATCCACCAGCTCTAAAGCTGATTTTCAGTTTGTGCTTTGAAAAATGAAGCGAAAACTCTCAAGAAAAAAGCAAAAGTATCTTAAAAAAGGTTTTACGCTCAGACTTGTGTGCAGATTTTCATTTCTACGTGACCTCCAGGAGCGAAACTGACGTAAAGGTGACAGAAACATGCACTTAATGTTATTGGTTATGTCGCTTCCATAAAACAACGTACTGGTTCTCTTTAATGGTTGATGAAAAGTAAACTGGTCGATGCACACACAGGCGACACAAAGCAGCTGGGGTTAATACTCATGTTCAGATGTTCGGTCTGATTCAAATTCTGTCTCCTTCTAATTTCTCTTCTCTCGTTGCAGCTCTTTGCTGTGTCTGAGTCAACGTTTCATCATCTGCTGTTCGATTCGTGCAGGCAGACAGGAAGTGAAGTATGCGGTCGATGGCGGCTGCTGACGTTCATTCGCTCTCTGGGGAAGCCCGACGCCCGCAGGGGGGATGATGTGTTGACATGTGAGGCCGGTTTGTCATGTCGCCGCCTGTGTTTATGCCTGTTAGTGTCACATCAAAGATTGATGAGACACAAAGCATGATGGGAGGGGAAACAGGCATTCATCGCTCTGTGGGAGGTGGTGACGGTGTCTCCGCCTGTCACGTCAGTCAGGTGATGTTGATTGACAGATGGTATTTAAAAACATTTACACCAGCGCAACATCACATCCTGTTTCTGCGCTGTAAAAACGTCATCTGGTTGCACGTAAACACCATCAGAAGCTGTGAGCCGCCGCCTGACGCTGACTCAGAGCGTCTCCTGCTGAAAGGTTAACGCCTGCAGGAGCTACAGTCCCCACGTCTCAGCCAATCACAGGCGTCCTGCTGACATGTCATCAGCTGTCGTCACACCGCAGGACGACACGGTGTGTGACCCCAGCGCGGACAGACACAGAGTCGCCTCGGTCAAAGTCACGACCGGAGGATGACGGCGGGGGAGAGGACATGATGATGGCCTCAGAGCAGAGACGGATGCAGTGATCTGATTGGCTGAAACAAAAGCTGCTGTGACACAAACAGCTGAAAATTATCATTATTACTTATTAGCCGTTTGGGGTGTTTTAAACATGAAGGTGTTTTGTGTGTGAGGCTGCAGTATTTCAGGACGCGTCCAAACCTTTAAGACCAGGTCTTCAGACTGAACTGACGTCGTCCGTCCTCTCGGTTGCTCTTCACTGTCGAGCCCCTCACTGATGTCTGAGAGCAGCGTCGTCGGTCCAGCTGTGATTCACACTATGTTACGTCCTCATTAAAAGCCAATTAAAAGACCATAAAAGCTACAGAAACAATCACGATGTGCTAACTGGCGCTGAGCTGTTAACCTTTTGAACAGTGGTTTTATAGTCCGGTAGAGCTAAATGCAGCAGACTAAATGTACACTGAGCTGAAGACAGAATCAGCGCGAGCGTCGCAGCAGTGAGAACGGTGATGCGTTCACTTACTGCGGAGTATTTGCTTAACTCAGAAAAAAGTGAACAAACTGCAGAGAGACTCAGAAAAGTGATTCATATTATAAAGATGTTTTCACCGCAGCTGTTCCAGAAATGTCATGTTCACCTCAAATATACTTGTTTTTGATTATATTTACCCTCATTTTGTTTTGTCCGGCTGTGTTAAAGAAGTTTATTTCTTATCAATTCTGTGCAGGTGACACATCATTACTATTATCTTCTTATTGCTCTTTAAATGTCTGTTAATTTTCATGCTTTTGTGCCAAGGACCCCGTTGAAAACGACATGTTGTAAAACTACTGGAATATGTGTGTGTGTAAGAATACTGTAAACGTTTTCTCACGGGGCTGGAGCACAAAAAGCACGACTGTCATATTTCACATTCAAATCTAAATGCCAGGCAAGCAGAGAAATGACGAAGTGTTGGCTCAGCAGTGAGTCTGTACTTTGTTGCCCATGCAGGCGTTTCCTCCTCGTTCACCATCGACGCCAATAAAGCCATCAGCCTGACAGCCGCCACTGATATTTATGATCCTCGTCATCCAGTCAGCAGCAGGAAACACATCACTTTTATGGGGGGGGCATTAATACGACTGTTATTCAGGGATTTATGTGTCCATCCTGCAGCGGCCGTTTGTCCCAGCAGGCACTAAAACACACCACAGTGTAATAACCTGCATAAGATGTTCAACAGCAGACTGTAAAACCTGACTGTAGACGAGACGAGTGAAAATCCACAGCTCGGTATCCGGGCAGTTCGAGAAACAGTCACGAAATTTAATCCGTAAAAAGTTTCTCAGCAAGCTTTACTTTGAAAATCTAACAGAATGTTGGGTGTTTATTATTGCTTAATTGATGCACAATGAGAGCGACGGTGGACGAGGCTCCACAGATCCATCCACATTAAATGTGAGTGTCACGAAACGAACTAGGAGCTCGTGTTCGTTTGCACGAATCCCGCAGATAAAATGTCGTGACTGCTTCAGGGTTCAGGGAAAACAAACAGACGACAAGAAGGCAAAGAGTTAAAGACGTTCAGTATAATCAGCTTCTTCTTATAAACCATAACGACACAGACGGTGGGCGTGGGTCACTTTTGTTGCTTTGTGTTGTTAAAGATCAGCTGACAAACCTTTTCCAGCTGTGTTTGCAGTGACTCGGGTGAACGTCTGTGTGCTGGTCGCTGGCTGGGATCGGGCTGGTGGAGGCCCTCTGAGGACGTGATGCACAGGCTCTATGAACCCTCCTGAGCTCAATCACAGCCGCAGATGTCTGCAGGGTGCGACCGCAGCGCTGATCGATAAGTCACAGTGTGATGGAAAAGGCTGGCTGATGGGTCTGAGCATCGATTCACAGGAGCCACTTTTCTCATCATCTCTCTGTTTTCACGACTTCTGCCAGCACGTCTGAAGATAAACCTGTGAGAGAGAACGGCGGCAGATCTGAAGCCGCCGCAGGAGCTGATTCACCAAACCAGGTGACCATGCTGGCAGCTCGGCGAGGTGGTACCGAAGCACGGCTAAGCGCTAATGTCAGCATGCTAACATGCATTACATGCATTAATTTACAACCAGATTAGACTGGGTTTGGACCAGGTTAGACTGGGTGTGTAACATATTATACTGGGTTTAGATTGTGTTAGAGGTTTAGGCAAGATTACACTGGGTTTAAACCCTATCAGACTGAGTTCAAAACAGGTTAGACTGGGATTGGACCAGGTTATGTTAACTTTATGACATATTACATTGGGTTTGAACTGGGTTTAGACCAGATTAGACTCAATTGAAACCAGATTAGACTGAGATCAGATCATGTTAGACAGGGTTTAGACCAAATTAGGCTCAGTTCAAACCAGAGTAGACTGAGTTTAGACCAGATTAGAGTCAATTCAAATCACATTAGACTGAATTTGGACCAGATTAGGACAGATTACACTGGGTTTACACTAGGTTAGCCAGGGTTTGAGACAGATTAGACTGTATTTGAACCAGGTTAGACTGGGTTTAGACCAGATTAGAGTCAATTCAAACCAGATTACACAGAGTTTAGACCATATTAGAGTCAAGTCAAACCAGATTAGACTGAGATCAGACCATGTTAGACAGGGTTTAGACCAAATTAGACTCAGTTCAAACCAGAGTTGACTGGGTTTAGACCAGATTAGACTGGGTTTAGGGCAGATTACACTGGGTGTACACTAGGTTAGCCTGGGTTTGGGACAGATTAGACTGTATTTGAACCAGGTTAGACTGGGTTTAGACCAGATTATGCTAGGTTTAGACTACATTAAACTGGGTTTGGGACAGATTAGATTGGGTTTAAAACTGCTTTTTCCCACCTGCCTGTTTGTATCTGGAGAACAGACCTGAATATTGTCTCATTAAAAATCTCCACACGCTCTGAAAATGACAGAATCTGCAGTTTGTCTGTGAAACTGAGCGTCTCAGTATTTTTTGAAAAGTTCAAGAGAACTTTGAGCAGACAGAGTTTGAGCTTTTTCAGCGGACAGATCAATATTTATTATAAGATCAGATTCTGCTCAAAGTCTGTGGGTGAGTCTGTCAACTGGAATGAGCTCATAACTTCAGCGGAGAGAGATATCCAATCACAGCCTGTCTGCCCGACTTTGAGAAAACACACAGCAAGGTGAAGATCAGAGCGATCTCCAATACCAGTCCGTCCAAATTAAAACACTCGCCGCTTTCCTCCAGTGCGCCCAGTGTTTTCATCTACCTGTCCTTCATCAGGACGGTCCGTCTAATGAAGGACAGGAAGCCGATCTGAATATTAATCATCTCGATAATATCCTGTGAGTTCACACTCAGGTAAAATACTCCTGATTCAGAGAGTTTTCTTCACCTCTCAGGTGCAGTCTGAGCAGTCAAATCGAGGTTGTGTGTGTGTGTGTGTGTGTGTGCGCGTGTGTGTGCGTGTGTGTGTGTGTGTGTGTGTGTGTTAGAAGCTGCTGAACTCGTCCTGTGTGCTGGCGATCACACAGGAGCATCATGGGAACTGTCAGTGTGAATAAGGGGCTCTGACAGACGGTTTGGGCTTCAGCCTGTAGCAGCGGTGACGTCTCTGCTTTTAGACCTTCGCTCATGTTTAAACTGATGTTTGTTTACATATCAGCGCCGTTGTCAGAGACAAACCTTGTATCTCCTTACGAAAAAAGCACATGTGAAATTCATGCTTCCACGTGTAAAATGTGTTATTTCACATGTTCACATCAGTCACATCACAGAGGCACTGAAGAGGGGGAAAACACTCTCAGGTCGTTAGCTCGATGCTAATGAGATTAGCATTGCCTCCTGTCTTTAATCAGTTTACTCCTGCAGAGGAAGTGAAAGTAGAGCTAACAGTTTACTTTTATTTAACCAGGTTTATACCCACAGTGTCGTTTCTTGACATCTTTTAGAACCAAACTTTTTACGTTTTCAAGGAGTTCAGAAAACAGGAAACATGGTTTCTGAGTTCGCTCCGCTCAGCTGTCACAGTCTGAGCTGCAGATAATAAATTTTAAAGTGGAAAAGAAACTCTTTGATCCAATAAATCACACTGGACGAACTTGAAGTGTTTCTTGTGAGTGACTGAGCGGCGGTGTGCTGCCGCGGCCTTGAAGGAGCGTTTGGAAAGTGGAGGAGGTGTTTTTTATTGCAGGTGGAGGACGCAGTGTCTCCAGGCAGCTCAGGCTCGTGAACAGACTTCTGATGGAAACATCAGCGTTCGTCTGCACCTTCACCCTGTGTCCGGACACCACGCCGCTGTCAGCGCGCCGCCGCGGCTGTCCATCACACCTGGCAGGGATATTATTGTTCTCACGCGGGTGGAGGCGGCCGCTCCGATGACGGATGAGGCGTCCCACTCAGAGAGGACCGGGGGGGAAAATCCAGCCCTGGAGAAATGAAAGACTGGAGTGTGGATGTCAGAGATGAACAGCTGTCCGCTGTCAGACAACATGAAACATCTTCATCATCAACAGAGACACACTGACATTAAACCTGCAGAGGGTCCGTGTGTGTGAAGACCCTGATCCAACTCCTCAAAACATTCTTTCTCCCCTGACTTAATGTTGACTTGATACTTGTGGAGCCCTTTAATACATTAGTAGAAGTGAAGGAGGGAAAAACTAAATTTGTACATGAGTAAATGTACTTCATGATCAGATGCCCGGCTCCTCCATCAGTGTGTGCGTGTCCTGCAAATATCTCAACTCAAAAACTCAGTTTGGTGCAGAAATAATAAGCAGGTGATGCCAGAGAAAGCAGGTAACAGGTGAAGTTCTGACAAACAGGTGTCTCAACATGAATTTCAGATTGTTTCTCAGCAGTTTGGGACCAAGGAGCCACGACAGATAATGAGTGTTCAAGCTCTTTAATAAGAGGCAGATTTCTAATAAATTAGTGCTAATAGCTCACTATTTATATCAGACTAATGTGACATAATGAGCTGCGCCCTCAATTACAGCGTGTTTCATTATATAATTGATGTTCATCCTCGTTTTATTTCGTTCAGAGACGCAGACAGCGAGAGGAGAGCTCAGCCTGCAGGATGAGAAATGTTTAAAGTTTAAAGAATCGCCCGAAGAAATCGAAGTTTCAGACAGAGGAACTCTCTCTGCTCAGGTTAATGAAACACTACACAACCAGTTAACCAGTTTCCCAACTTTCCTGCCAAGCTTAAGCCAAGCTCTGTTAGAGGTTTAGGGCAGATTATACTGGGTTTAAACCACATCAGAGTGAGTTCAAACTAGATAAGAATGGGTTAAGACCAGGTTAGACTTAGTTTAGACCAGATTAGGGTCAGTAAACTGATTTCCAAACTTCCCTGCCTGGCTTAAGTCTTAGAAGTGATCAGGTGAGAGCATTTTTATCTCAAAGCTCCATTTTAAGATCTTAATAATGAGGTTTTAGACTGGGACATCATTCTGTCTTTCATGATGTTGCCCCTGCATAACGACCACAAGCCGTTGCGGCCGGATGCGATCAGTCCAGTTTTATGAGTGTAAACAGAGGTGTGCCACAGGGTTCTGCTCTCGGTCCACTTTGATTCACAGTTTTTATCAATGAATTAGGTGAAAAAGTTAGAAACAGTAAAAATCATGTGGATGGTGCCTCTCATTCAATACACAACGGCGCCCTCTGTTGCCCAGGCAGCTAAACAACGAGCTGAAAGTCAGTGTAACGTCCTGTAAAGCTGAAGGAAGCTGCAGAATCAGGCGTTTTCTGCTGGTTCGTCAACAACAGCTTTCACATTGTCCCATCATTTGATATATTGTTAGAAAAATATCCATCATGGCCGCTTTAACTAAATGACTTATTTTCAGCCAACAAACCACAGCAGAAAAACGCTCATCACTCCACCTCCTCTTTTTCACTGAAATCAGCAGCTTCCTCACCGACCGGCCCGTAAACCCAACCCACAATCCTCTGCAGGCGGTCCAAACGGGCCAGATTTAGCACACTGAGATCAGCACTGTCAGATCGCCTTCCAGAGGACAGCGAAGACGCCAAGAAGATCAGACGGGCAGAGACGCTGGTCCAGGTCCAGGTCCTGTCTAAACCTCCAAATCTGGATTCAAACAGTCTGAAGGTTCAGATACAAAGATCATCACAGACCAGAACCCTGAAATCCAACAAGAACCCCAAACTGCCTCAGCAGATGGATGGTGACAGAGGTCAGAGGTCAACCAAACAGCAGAAAACAGGAAGGATTTTTACTCAAATATGACCAAATATAAGAATATAAAACTGGACCTGCTGACTCAAAGCAACATGAATCCATCTTCATTCTGCTCGATCTGAAAATAAAAGCCCAGCTGTCTGTCTTCACAGCGATGTGATTATCACTGATTATCCACAGTTATCGCTCTGCCAGCTGCAGGTGAACAGAACCATATCACCGACACATGCATGAATACAAATGCAGCTTTATACGTATTAATGCAGGAGGATATTTACATAAGACTGAGACGCCTCATTTAACAGAGTGGAGTGTGGAGAGACGGGTGAAGCCTGGCAGACAAGACCCAGGGAGACACAAAAAACAAAAACAAACTGAAATCCTTCATTTTTATTGTCTTGAAAGTGACATCGATGTTCCCACGAAGCATCCAGAGCAGCTCTGGGTTCGCGACATTTCTCTCCTTCCCTGTTTTACTGAGTCTGTCAGAGCACTGCTGTTTTTATGAGTCCAGTATTATTTTCATTGATAAAGATTTTGATGGATTCCTCTCAGTTCTTCTTTGATTCAGGTTTTAACACAAGTTTGATTGAAAAGGAGAATTAATGGAAAAGTGCTGAAGAGTCCTCTCTCTCTCTATATATATATATATATATATACACACACACACACACACACACACACACACATATATATATATATGAATGAATTAGAAAATTGAATCTGAATTTTTTAAGTTCACTGTCAGTTGTTGTTTTGTTTTTTGGCCACTTGATGGCAGCAGTGACACATTTTGACACATTATCACCCTTTGAGTTTATGTGGTGAACTTATTAACAAACAGTTGCTTATTGACACATCCAGCAGTTTGTCCTCCAACAGAAGACACAGTTTGAGGTAAATATAACGCCGTTATTCTAAATTATGTACTGATAAGTTCAGGTTGCATTGTGGGTAACATAGAATCGGGTTTCGACAAGAAGAACGCATGAAATAAAAACATGATATCTTTAGTTCTGCTGCTAAACTGCTCACCTTCATTAAAACTTAAATTATTTGGGAGACGATACTTTGAATTTCATTCTGAATTCCTGCCTGTCCTCTGTCCTCTGTCCTCTGTCTTCTGTCTAAGTTTACTTTTCTTGTCTCTGTGTCAGTCCTGTTTGTTCCAGATATGAATAATAAAGTTGAGCTGAAACATGTTTTGGCTCCTCAGAGGTCCTGCAGAAGCCTCCAGCTCTCAGAGTCGATGTTAAAGAGCTGTGAGCCGCCGAGTCGACAGAGGCTAAACATCCCGCCCTTCTTCTTCTGCTCCTCCTGGACTTCCTGTCTCCTTCCATCTGCTCGTCCTGAGCTGCTCTCCGGTTTATCCCAGACATGTCAGGCTGTCTGTGCTCTGCTCCACCCTCTGCAGCGCTGCAGCACCGAGGATCTGACGGCGACGATCGCTGTTAGAAAGCTGTCAGACACGGAAACGTCTGTCTGTCAGCAGAAGTTTCCACCAAAGCAGCTCAAAGCAGCACGAAGACAACGATGACGATGATGATGATGGGAGTCATGCAGATGGTCAGCAAGTGGTTCAACGAGTGAGAAATTAATTGTTAATACGTGATCAATTTTATACAACCCCGATTCCAAAAAAAGCTGTGATGCTTTAACATAAATAAAACAGAATGTGATAATTTGCTAATTCATAAATGTCAGTTTCACGGTGGCAGTAGAAGAACAGTCAGAGGGTCAGTGAAGTCAGCAGGATTCATCGTCTGCAAAGGGGTGTTTTGTTTGAGGGGCGGCAGCGAAATAAACTGTAAACATCTGTAGAAAACAAAAAAATGATAAATAAATACATAAAATTAAATAAAATACACAAATTCTCAGCTAATGAAGCAGCCGTGGCTAACATGTTAGCAAACAGCTGCTGACCTCCGCCTGCAGCAGACACACGATGGTGCAGTTTCTCCACCTGATGAACGTAAATCCAGCTTTCAGTCTGCTTTTAGTTTGTTCTTTAACTCCTCTGAAAACTCTCTTCGGCTGCTGGATTTTCCACTTCCTTCCCCGCCGTCTGCCTCTGTGGCCACAGGAGGTAACGTCACGCCACGCCGGCTGAAATCCTCCTGAATAAAGAGGAACTTCTCGACACTGCAGCTTCATGATGAGCCAAATTTTCATATTCATGGAGTCAGGAAAGTGTCCCCAACATTAAAAATAACTAATTAATTTATATGCAATCCCTAAAAGTGCTGAATAAAGAAAAGCAGCAAAGCAGAAACTTTATTCTGCACTTTGTTACTGTAATAAGGCTCATTTTCAGAACTCTCCATGCAGTCATCTGAATATATATTCGTACGTTTGTACATATATCATGCATGTATATTTATACTGTAATCGTGTGTGTGCACCTTGCTTCTACTTAAACGTGCTTCTACTGAAACCTTTAACCTGATCCACAGTTTAAACTGTCTTTTAGGCTCTTACTTTCATTCGTTTTTGGAGATTTCTTGCTGTTTATTCTTTAGTCTCTCATAAATAAAACTGCACTGCATCCTCTGGTATGAAATGTGCTTATGGCAGTTATTGTTCCAGCTTTGTTTCTTTCCCAGTGACCAGGCCCATCACAGCACAGTTTTGTCATCTAAAAACTCTCCGCTCCTTCATCAAGGTCGTCCCAAAAACTTGCTGCCATCATCATCATTAACAAACTGCTTCGTTTTCGAGAAACAAGAAGAAACAGCCACGTCTGCGCAAAAATAACACGACATTAAACTTAAACGGCTGAACCCTTTACTCACGCGCACACACACACACACACACACACACACACACACACACACACACACACACACACACACACACTCACTCACACACCTCTTTCCTCTTGCTGTTAGCGGTTAATAAATAAAGGAAATGAGCAGAGAGAGCTCATTAATATCAGTGAAGGTGAGCAGCTAACAGCCCCAGGAGGCTGCTGCAGTTTACACAGGAAATGAATGGAGGGGGATGACCAGAGCTAACGCTAATGCTAACACACACACGCACACACATACACACATTTACTGTATCTTTACAGACATTTAAATATGTATTTTTTTTTATATGAAATACAATTATCGTATGCAGCCCATTGGTAAAATGAAGAAGTCATATGCAATTTTCAATTTGTAAAATGTATGTGTGCACGTATGTATGTGTGTGTGTGTGTGTGTGCGCGCGCTTCAGTCACTCAGGTTTAATGCTGTGTTCTCTACCTCACAGAGGCAAAGACTCCCAATAATCACAATAACAATGACATCGTTTAAAATACGTGCGTATAGAAGTATTCAGGGATATTTACACCTCATGTATTAGTATTCATCTGACAAAGATATTTGTGAAAATACACTGGATATAGGAACTTGTAGTGCTTCATTCTGTATTCTGATGTGTCACTTATATGTTTTGATGCTGAATATTACACAGAAAAAGTGTTAAAAAGTTATATTATGTTGAATTTACAGATTTTTCTTTCTCTTCTCGTTTTTTCTGCACTCTCTCTTCTTCTCTTCCTTCTCAGGACCTTCATCACAGGAAACCAGAGTGAGTGTGTGTGTGTGTGTGTGTGTGTGTGTGTGTGTGTGTGTGTGTGTGTGTGTGTGTGTGTGTGTGCGTGCGTGTGTGTATGTGTGTTAGCGTTAGCATTAGTGGTAGCATGAGTGTTAGTGTGACCTTGGCTGGACTAATTATTTATAGCGAGGACACGGGGGAGAGCACGTTCTTCTGCCTCTAATGACTCATAAACAATTTTAACAGGATGAACTCCATCAGGGCCTTAATTAGTCTGCAACACACACACACACACACACACACACACACACACACACACACACACACACACACGCACACACACACACGCACACACACACACACTACATACAAATATCTCTATATGGCTGTACAGTGTATGTAAATCATATTCCAGTGGATTGGGAGCTCATATATCACCACCTGTTATTGACTTAGGTCACATGATGACACCTGGTGAGGAAGACTGTTAGATGTGGTTGAAAGCTGCAGATAAAACTAGTAAGTTTACCTTTAGTTAAGATTATTCTGACAAACATCAGTGAACTGCATTTAAAACCGCTGTAAATCTCTCACATTTACAAAACAAACAGCTTTATTACTATCCAGTGTAGTTTGATAGCACACAAACATTATAAAACTTTATTAAGATGTGGAAAATTAGAGTCAACGAGGTATCACTGATGTGTTCTCTGTACCTGAGTACCACTGAAAACCCACAAAATAAACTGAAAAAAGGGGGGAAAACACCAGATTTGGACCGAATTTGCCGTCTGATGTGGCCCAGAGCACCAGTCTGAGATACTGAGCTGAGCTGATCCAGGATGAGTCTGGATGGAGCGTCGGTGCCACGGCTTTGATCCGCCTCCCTGCTGTCTGAGAGCGTTTCGTGACGGTTGTGAGCGGCGCTGACGCTGAGCCAGTGTGTTAAAGATCCCATGAAATGAACTGACTGGAAAACATCTGCATCTTCAGTGAGAGGTCCCAACAGTAACGTGAGTGGGGTGAGTGCAAAGACCCTCAAAACAAGACATACAAGCAACAATAGAGCAGAAATGTTACTCAAAATAAGCAGAAGTGAAATATTCCAACAGAAACACTGACTGGTGGGAAAATATCCTGTCAGACATGAAACAAGCTCTTATTTAAAGGTTCAGTGTGTATTTTTTATATATATAAAAATAACTTTTTGCCATTTGCTGTTCATGCCACCTCATCCTGAGAGAAGAACACGAGAACATGAGGTTCCTCTGGCTCCACCGAATCCACCAAAAGAAAACAACCAATCAGAGAGAAAGTGAAGGTCTGTGTTTGGTGCAGGTGAACGAGGCGCAGCTGGAGAGCCATCAGGTCTATCAGGCGGTGGGCGGGGCCGAACTTCAGCTCTACAAAACCACCTGCTGCACAGGTGAGTGTGTTTCAAACAGAGGAAACACAGAATAAACTCTTCGACATGAAGCTGTGTGTCAGAATCCTTTTCTGTCTGTTATGTGGAGCTTCAGCAGCAGCTCAGCACTTAAACTGGGACCTTCAGCCTGCAGCGGGCGGGTTTGAAGACCAGAGACCAGACCAGCCTGAAGTCCAGGAACCAGCAGGTAGACCTGATCCACACCACAGGGAACATGACAAAACCGACCTGTTATGGCACAAAGATTTCTGTCTGCATGTAACCTTTAAAATTAATTTTAGTTTCAGGGAGATCATGCAATGGCCCCTTAATCAGTGTGAACACTGAATGTGTTAAAGAAACACAGACGTCACAGATCCCAAACTGCAAAATGTTCTTTTATTGTATGTTTTTTTAAAGTTACAGTATTTATTCAAAATAGTGCTTATTTTCTCCATTAATTGTCTGTTTTCTAAAGTCTGAAAACGGTGACAAATACTGTTGCAGAGATCAACCAACAGTCAAAACTCAAAATCAGAAGAAATTGAAATTATTAAATTATTCATTGGAAAGCAAATGTTCACATTTATGAAGCTGGAACATCATAATTTGTAACTTTGTATGTAGAAATGTGAAAAGTAAAAATATTCTGACACTGTAGTGTAGAAATGGAAAATGAAACCGAAGGAAAAGACTCAAATTTCTACTTGTTTAAACTCCACTCATGAAAATTCCCTCATTCTGCTGCACCAAACCATAACAGGCTCAGTGCTGCCCCCTGTGGCCGGAGGCCAGAAAACCACTTGCTGCTGTTGTAGTGGGTGGGACAACAAGGTTGATTTATGCTTTAATGGAACATTTGTCTCAGTTTTACATGAAAAAACCTGTTAAAGACCGACTGTCTTAAAAGCTGGGGGGTAATATCACCCCTGTCCCTGCCAGATGTCCTCCAGGAGAAGCAGTCTTTCCAGGAACCGTTGTCCTGGAGGTTTCCAGATCCACCGGCTGAGGACGAGCCTCGGTTCCCTCCAAACTTTGAGCTGAAGACTCCGTCAGCAGCCAACAGCATCAGTGCCATCTGCGGGGAGAACTCCGTCCGGGTGGAGGCCAAGAAAGACCTGCTGGGGATCGGCAAACCAGTCCAGGCTGCAGACGTCACGCTGGGAGGATGTCCTGCCACAGGGGAAGACGCTGAAGCTCAGGTCCTGGTCTTTGAGTCCGAGCTGCATGGTTGTGGCAGCCAGCTGCTGGTGAGGGTTTACAGCAACACCTGGCTGACTCGAGGTCAGCTTCATGTTGTACATCGGACAAAAACGTGGCTCACTGATCGACTGCTGTTGGTGAACACCTGAACTGACCTTCACTAAGTCCAGTCCCACTTAGTTACTGTTCAACTGTCATGTTTTTTATTTTTGAACAGCAGCTTCTCGTGTTGAGCAGACAACTGTCAACTTTACTGATGATTTTTTTTTATTAGGGTTAATGTCAAAAATCCAGATTGATGGAACAGTGAAGTGTGTTTCAGATGTCTGAGGACTCGTTCATCTACGCCTTCACGCTGCTCTACACTCCCAGTCCTCTGGGGGACAGTCAAATCGTCCGAACCAGAGACGTCTCAGTCAGCATCCAGTGTCAATACCAGAGGTCAGATTTTCCACCACTGAACCTGAAATACTTTTTGTGTTGAGTTTCTATAACTTCAGTCTGTTCCACTGAAGTTTTCTCAAAGCAAAGTTGAAGTGTTTCTAGATTTTTCTTGTCTTTGTTTTCAGGAAGCATGACGTGAGCAGCGGGCTGCTGAGGCCGACCTGGACTCCGTTCGGCATCGCCAAAGCTTCAGAGGAAAGTCTCTACTTCTCTTTCAGACTCATGACTGGTGGGTTTCTGTTCCGGCTTCAGGATGATAAAACTGGTCTCTGGTATCCTGAACGGTCTTGTCTTTTCTTTTTGTCCCGTTCTCTCAGATGATTGGCAGTTCGCTCGTCCGTCCGCTCAGTTCCTGCTGGGAGACATGATGAAGTTTGAAGTTTCAGTCAAACAGTTTCATCACGTCCCTCTCAGAGTGACGGTGGACAGCTGTGTGGCCACCTTGGTCCCAAATGTTGACACCGTCCCCCGATACACCTTCCTGGGAAACAGCGGGTCAGTTTACTGTACCGGTGGTGGTTTTGAAAGTCCCTTCATTCAACAGTGCTCACTTTAAAACTCACTTTAACACGATTGTATGAGCATGACCTCAGTTTCCACTTCAGGAGACGGAAGATGTAATCGAAGTTTTTGAGGGAAAAAATGTGCGACAAAGAACTCAGTCTGGGTGGATCTTTAATTTTTTGTTTGTATTATTTATTTTTCTCTGGAACCTGTGTATTTATTCATATCATAGCATGCTTGTATCTTAATCTTATCTTTGCTGGAGGTCAGTTGTCTGTCTGACCGACCCCTGTGTTGCGTTCAGGTGTCTCATCTATCTGATGATCCTCAGTGTTGCATTCAGGTGTCTTTTCTGTTTGACTGACCTCTGCGTTGCGTTCAGGTGTATGTTTGACAGTCAGCTGACCGGCTCCAGCTCTCAGTTCCTGCCTCGGTCTCAGGACGACAAACTGCAGTTTGAGCTTGAGGCGTTCAGGTTCCAGCAGGACAACAGCGGTGTGGTGAGACTCAAACACATTCCCTGTTGTCTACTGCAGACTGGAAATCAACTGGCTCACCCTTTCTGATTCTCTCCAGCTGCTGCTTTCACTTCAGTTCACTGATGTTAAAGGAACATCGTCTTTGTGTCTCATCAGATCTACATCACCTGCAGCCTGAGAGCCTCTGCAGCTGCTGCAGCTGTTGATAAAACCAACAAGGCCTGTTCATTCTTCAATGGGTGAGACGCCACCCAACACTACAACTCCCATCATCCTCTCTGCTGAAAACACTACCATCATTCTCTATGGGAATTTTGAGTTTTTAGCTTTTGTGAGTGGCTGAACTTTTGATTGGCAGGTGGAGGGAGGCCAGTGGCAGCCATCAAGTGTGTACCTGCTGTGATACAGACTGTGGGACAGGAAGCCAGAGTCACCTGACAGGAACAGGTAACATGGTGGAAGAAATACTTGGATCACTGAAGGAAAAATAGCAATACCACAGTGTAAAAACACTGCAAGTGTTCAAAATAGAAGTATAAAGTAGCATAAACCTGAACTAGTGAAGTATAGTAAATAGAAATATAATCCAGCTTTAGGTTTTCAGTTAATTGGAAATTGGGGATGGGATGTCTATATTGTAATCAAATATTAACACATCATTTAAAAACCATCATGCCATCCTAATCATTGGTGTCTGTTTCTGTGTTGCAGATGCTCATTGGGAACAGGAAACAGCTGTTGGACCAATCACAGTGAAGGAGAGACCTCTACGGTGAAAAACAATAAAAACTTAAATGATAATTAAGATAAGAGCTAAAATGAAATGAATGAGATTAAAGCCGTCGTTACCCTGCTGAGACCTGGTCGTACAGAACACGACAGTAAGTGTAACTGCAAACCAACAGGAGTAACCATCTTGGAATAATGTGTGAGCGCTGCTTCAGTCGGAATAAAAGGAGGTTTATATCTTTCCCATTCTGCTGACTTTGCCTGAATGCAGCATGAACCTACAAGGTGGAAACTTGAACAGAGCAGCAAATAATGGCAGGTTCATTAGTTTCAGACTCGCTAAAAGCATTCACACCAATGAAAAGTAATTTAGACCTACTGTGGCTTGGATTGTACATCGCTTTGAACACAATTTTAGTTCATAAATGTAAATATTAAAGATGTTATTACACTGAACATTCACAAACTCAAACAGGGACAACAAAGTCTGTCAATGAACAGTATTACTATCTGCTGTATTAGCCTGTTAGCTTCTTTGTTTCCACTCTATTAGCCTGTTAGCTTCCTTGTTTCTGCTCTATTGGCCTGTTAGCTTCCTTGTTTCTGCTCTATTAGCCTGTTAGCTTCCTTGTTTTACTCTATTAGCCTGTTAGCGTCTTTGTTTCTGCTCTATTAGCGTCCTTGTTTTTACTCTATTAGCCTGTTAGTTTCTTTGTTTCTACTCTATTGGCCTGTTAGCTTCCTCGCCTCTGCACTATTAGCCTGTTAGCTTCTTTGTTTCGGCGCTATTGGCCTGTTAGCTTCCTTGTTTGCTCTGTTAGCATGCTCTTTGCTGCTGTGTTCAAGAGCTCCCAGCTTCTTCAGACTTCATTACATCTCCAATTATCCAGGAGAAAAAAAATCTGTGGTGTGAGACGATAATTAGTTTATAGATCTCTGGGCATGATCAATAGGTAGTCCCACCATCACATTCATTTTAATTAGTTGATTATTCTGCCTAAAAATGAACACACAAAGCTTAAAAAGGCCCTTTGTTCAGCAGAGAGGGCACAATATGAAACAAACATAATTTATTCTCCTGTGTAAAACTGCAGCTGAACCTTGTTCAATCAGATTCAGTTTCAAGTTGATGTTAATTCATGTTTTTCCACTACAAACCAAGAAGTAATCCTTGATTTATCCCTGATAACAGACATGGATGCCTTCATTTGGAATGATAAAAGGCAAAACTTTCCTACACATCAACTCTGAACATGGATTAAGGGGTAAATCCTTAAATAATAAAGTAGTTCCATGTTATTTGTGTCAATTAATTACTTTACCCATTGATTAGCTCTTAAAATGTAATTTAAATGCCTTAAGTTGGGATCTGAAGAGTTTTTGTTGTATCAATAACTGACAGATTGTTGATATTCTACATTCATCAGAACTGCTGATTTTATTTTTTAGTTTTGGAGATTTGTGCAAACCTTTTTCTGTTGTTGTTTAGATTTGTCTGTGAGCTGATTGGATCGTCTTGAAGTTCTTTATTGCTCTATTTTTACAAAACGCAGGCATGAAAACACAAATGACCTGCAGCACATTTCTGACTAAGCGGCTTTTCGTGATTCAGGACTCCACAGGACGACTTCTCTCAGATTTAGAGGCTACTTCGAGCTCTAAAATGTTTTCTTGATAAGTTGTAAACCAACAAACTGAGGAGTCTTAAAGTCAGGGCTGACCTTTGACCCTCAGGCTGACCCTCAGGTCTCTGATCCTGCCCATCTCTTCGTGCTGAGGTGAGTTGCCCGGGTCGGTTGGGGATGTCTTGGTGTTGTTCTGGGACAGCTGTTCTGCCGCTTCGCCCATCGTCCATTTTAGATGACATCACCTGAGTGGACACAGCTGGAGGGACCGTCACCATGCATCACGGGCGAGGCAGGGCAAAGGGCTCATCATCTATTTTCTATATATAACCCTGACCTACACCCTCCTGCTCCTCGCCATCGAGCCGCCTTGTTTCCTCGCCACGTCCTGAGCGGCGGAGGCAGCAGCATCCATCACGGGCCGGAGAGGAGCTTCCTGTCGGCTTCATCCATCTCTGCTCTCCGTCTCTCGGGAGAAGAGGACCACTGCTGGCTGTGTGAGCTGGAGCTGAGAGGTCACGAGGTCAAACTCGACAACAAAGACTCCACAATAAAAGTCTTTGATGAAAATCTATGAGAAATTTGTGTTTTGTCAGTGATTTTTTTATCTTTTATATCCAAGTCTGTAAACTGTCAAACTTTAAAGCAAACAGCCACTTTACATTGTTTTCTGTAAGTCAGTTCACATTATTTTGTCCACGGCCATTCAAAGACATTTCCTTACCAACAAACTGAGTAAATCATGTTTGAGGAATCGTCAACACTGTGGAAACTTTAACCCCAGAGAGTGATGACAGACTGAGAGAAGAGTTTAAAGTTCACTGGTTCCTGTCATCAAACTCAACTCTTTTCAGGACTGACAGAAAACCTGAGCATCTTCAGGGTCCATCAGAGATTCAACAGATTCAGTTTCATCAGGATAATGACAAGTTTCATTTGTCAGCGTGTGATTCTACTAATGCAGAGAAATGACAGAAAAATGAAGCTGTTTGTCCTCTCTCTCAGCAGAGTGCAGCAGCAGCTCCCCCTGCTGCCGCTCAATAAAACCTCATGTTTGAAACTGGACCGACGGCCTGGAAACCACACAACCCATCCTGGAAAACCTGGAAATATCTCTCCGATCATAGAAACATCCTGGAAAATGTCAAATTAAATAAAGAGTCTTTGAAAGCGGTGAGTTGATGTCAGTCAACGGTCACATTACAACAAGCAAGTCCTGCAGATTTATGTTGCTGTTTTTTTAAATCTGGTTTTATTTTACAGGTATTCATTTCCTGTATTGTAGTTATCAGGATGGTTGATTCCGAGTATTTAATAAATTATAATGATAAATAATAAATTTGCTTGTTTGCTCGCAAGTGTGATATTAATTTGAATAATTGAGGACACTCAGGTGAACAGGAGGACCAATCAGCAACCAGGATCTCTGCCGATGTGCATGAGAATCAGTGTTTTATTGAGACGACGTGAAAACGCGATCTTCTGCTTACGTAGTTTGAAAAACTCATTGAATCCCTAAAACGGTCAAATTACCCAATATTTCACAGGTCAGGTTAAAAAACACCGGACCTAATTAAATAAATATGTATGACGTAGCTAAAACTTTGATACTTTAAGTACATTTTGTTGATAATACTTCTGCACTTTGAATGCATGACTTGTAATTGCGTATTTTTAGATTGTTGCATTGGTACTTTTACTTCAATAAAGAAGTATTTATGTTAGATAGCCGGGATCACTTCAACCTTTGGACTTTGAGGACTTTGGACAGATCAGATCCCCAAACATCCTGCAGACCTGTGAGCTGCAGCTGATTAGAGCTTCAAACAACAGCTGCGTTCACCTCCTGACAGGAAACACAAACACATCCAGAAACAGTGAAGAAGAGAGACGACTGATCCTGAACAAACAGGCTCCACTCAAAGTCCACTTACTCGCTTGTTCTGCAGCTGTCAGCCGTACATCACACAGCCTTCCTCAGTCATCATCGACCTGGAGGTGTTCATCATCAGTGGGGGAGGAAGAACTCAGATCCTTTACTTCAGTAAAGTAATAATACCACACTACAATTAAATATTCTGCTACATGTAACAATCATGCATTGAAGTAAAAGTACTCAGTGTAGTAAAGTGTCCCGGATGACTGTTGTCCTCTTCTCTCAAAATATCAACCAGTAACGAACAGCGAAGGCTGTCAAATCAATGTAGTGAAGTACAAAATTTCCCTCTGAAGTGTGGTGGAATGGATGTAGAAAGTGGCCTGAAAGGAAAACTCTCAAGTACAGTACAAGTACCTGAAGTACAGTAAATGTACTTCGTTACATTACAGTGATGATGATGATGATGATGATGATGATGATGATGATGATGTATTTTTAAGTCAGAACAGACAAAAAGTCCTAAAAAGCTCACAATGCACAAATATAAAGTTTGAACATTTAAAGTACATACAGTGTATTTTGTACTACATGTACTGTACACAGCTAAAAAAAAAAACTACACAAACTGAACTGTTGCTCTTGGGTAAAAGTAAACAGCGATAATAAACCGAACATCGTCCCACATGATTCCCTGCAGGAGCGCAGGACGAGTCAGAGGACGTGATGACGTTTGATGACGACAGACGCAGCGGATGCTGATGCATTAAAGTCAGGCGTGAAGTGTTGGAATTGTGAGCTGTATTTCTTTGTTTTTGTTTTGTTTCGTTTCGTTTTGTTTTTGCTTGCTTATTGTTTTTGTCTGCTTGCTGTTTTTGTTGCATAAACACAAACCACCAAACAGTGAGAATGGAGGAGAATAATCCAAATGATTTTGAAGGATTCTGAATATGTTTGATTATGTGATGTTAAGAGAACACAGCAGAAACATTTCATTCTGATAAGCGGCCTGCATGTTTTGATTTTTTGCTTTGGCACCTTTGGATACATGTACATTTAAAGGTTATATGTAAGGCTTCAAATAAAATTCGGCATCCATTATAACGACAGAAAGATTGATTTCAAACACTCTTTCAACATCAACCTACAGATGAGACTTGATCATCCTTTTTTCCAGTTCCCAAAAACCGTAAACATGGTTTTGCAGGAATATAATGATACTGTAATTTTGTTCACATCAAACCACTTTCAGACAAGACAATTTCATTCTCAACATTATCAAAAAATATGTCATGTTTGCTTTATTTCATAAACAAAAAGAACAACAGGTTTGTACACTTGATAACAATGAAAAATGCAGTAAAGATGAAAAAATATTCAAGTATAAATTCAGTTTTGAATTTAAGCTGAGTCTCATTTTCTCTGAATAGAGTTCTCAATATCACATCAAAATGTTTGAAGAACAGTAAAGTAGACTTTTCTGGTTGCACCTGAACGCAGCACTTGAACGCGGCGCCTCCCACTTCCGGTAAGAAACCGCTATCTGTCAGAAAAAAC
This sequence comes from Chaetodon trifasciatus, assembly GCA_037975065.1. Lineage (NCBI taxonomy): Eukaryota > Metazoa > Chordata > Actinopteri > Chaetodontiformes > Chaetodontidae > Chaetodon > Chaetodon trifasciatus. The sequence goes on from JBBMOE010000030.1 coordinate 2,588,172, forward strand.
ATCCCGAGCAGGAATCCGCTAGACGGACACAATTTTACTGACGTCGCTGCGTTTGATAGTCGGTTATTTTCGGGGTTTGGAGCTTCTCCAGACAAACACAGAGAACATGCCCGGGTGTAGGTAACCCTCCCGGGCCTGCCGCTGCCTCCTCAGCCGGCTGAAGGACGGAGCAGAGACGGACAGACGGAGATGGAGAGGCCGGCCAGGCAGCTGCTGTTGTCCGAGCTCCGCGTCAGAAACGCCGCGTACGATGTGAGCCTGAGCCGGTCCCTGCTCACCTGGAAAAGACGGATTTCCAGCCCGGTGTACCACCCTTTTAGACCCAGTAAGACCCGCATAATATGTCTCTCCGTTTCCATGTGTCTTAAACTCTCTGTCCGTCTCTCTGTCTGTGTGTCTGTCGGCCTTAAACACACCGCGACATCCACTGTGATAAACAAAGGGCATAAAGGACATGGAGAGGACATGTTGGACACTCGGACAGTGTTTGGACCTGTAGAGGACATACGTTAAAGTCCTGAACAGAACAAAATGTGTCCAGACTGTGGTGGGAATGGAGACATGATATATCCGGTTACATAACACACAACATCCAGTCTGACACACAGTATGTGGAGGTCACGGAGAGGCTGCAGGCAGCACACCAGACCTCATGCATTTTTCACAGCATTTTAGACACACGGAAATCTGAGAAACACGGGAGATAAAAGGTGTTTGATGGACTAAATGCCAGCATAATCTCAGTTTCCTCTGTTCCTCTGGTGTGAAGAGCTTACCGAACGTCTTGCTCTTACTTTGACTTGAAGAGGAGTATTTTTACACTGCAGTACTGCTATTTTTACTTCAAGGAAGTGATGACTTCTTAAATCTCAGGGACCGGCATGTGTCTGCACCCTCTCATAGTGTTTGTGGGGCATGAATGAGGGAAATATCAGTGACTCTGGTTCTGCCAGTGGTTTCAGGGGGTTCAACCTGTGACACCATCAGGCACTCAGCGATGAATACTTCAAACTGCCTCCTGCTTTTTCTTTCAGGATGTTCACTGCGATCTCTGTTACTGAATGCTGTGACACCCAGAGCTTCCAAACCAAAGATTCAGCCTCCTCAGCAACAAGCGTGTTTAGGTTCACAGTGGTGAAACAGCCCGTCAGTCTGTGGAGCTCGTGAGAAATGACGTGCAGTTGAGAGTGTTTTGTAAGATTTTGATGAAAGCCTCAGTAATAATAATAATAACAATAATAGTGAATCTCTCACTGATCAACATCATCTGCATCTGCAGCATCACTGCTCCTCCAGTCCGAGGAGGTGAGGTGCGTTCAGGAAACAGATTGTGTGAACAGTGGCAGAAGGTTTCGGATGTTTCTGAGGCTGCTTCAGGGTCTAATGTGAGCACAGGCTGTAGAAATGGTCAACAGAGCTTCTGAATCTGCATTATTCCTAACAGCCAGCAGGGGGCGACTCAACTGGCTGCAGAAGAAGTCAGATTGTATGTAAGCTTATGAGAAAATGACCCCACTCCTCACCTCAGTAAACTGTTTCTTAGTGAGTTTATGGTCTCAGTCACTAGCTTCAAGTCTTCTTCAGCACAGCATCACGTTCATTTTGCACATTATGGTCCAGTTCAGAGTAAAACAGATCTTAAAACAGGGTAAGTTTCAGTGTGACGCTGCCTTGTGGTTGAAGTTGTTACCACGCCGTGTCCTCGGGTTCTCGCTCAGGTCAAATCAGGACAGAGGCGCAGCTCCACCCTCTCGGACAAATAAGTAATGATTACACAGAGTAGAGCCTGAAATGCACCTTGGGAGTTGTAGTTGACTTCTCTCCTTCAGCGTGTCGGCAGCTTTGTGCCTTCAGCTTTTCATTTTTTAAAGAATGAGATATCTTCTTGCACAGACGTCCATCTAATCTGAAGTGGCTCTGATGGTGTGGAGGAGGAGGAGGAGGCTCCTCTCTGACTCCTCTGACTCAGCTGATCACAGTCCAGCTGTGCACGGCTCTGTATTGGTGTGGCTCAGGTGTGAATCTTTAATGTGTGACCTGCTTTCTCTCTGCTGAGAGGAGCTGCAGCTGTTTTTAGATGACATGTAGTATGACATGAACTTATGTAATGACATACATGACGTTACTTCACCAACCTGTATTATTTTCACCCGTCTGGTGACCTCCTGCTGGTTTTGGGACTTCATGCCGTGGAGGTCCACTCTCTGTAGGGGAACACTGGGTGGATGATGAGGGTGGTGACTCTATGGAGTGTTTGGTAACTGTGTGGTTCTCCTGCAGGGTTTTGTGTTCCGTCGTTCCGTCGTCAACCGGACTCAGGTAGGAGATTTCGCCCCCACAATGCAGTGGGCCACCTCCACCTGCTGACCGCAGGTGTAGTGACTGTGGCGCTGCTGCTGGAACATGTTTCTCTGTTTGATGGCTGAGCTGTGAGCTCTGACTGTGTGTTCCCAAACTGAATCTGCAGTTATGTTCCAAAATGATGCAAATTCACAATTTTCACCTCCAGATTCCAGACTGGCAAACGAAAGCTGTAGTTTTTATCTTTAATGAGTCTGGATTTCAGGAAAGATTCGCCAGGAATCACATTTTGGAATAAAACGCATGTCTTCAGAGACGTAGTGTCAGTTTTAGTGCTGTTTTCCATCAACATCAAATCCAGCAGAAACATGCTGCCTCCTCGCTGCTCCTGGTTCAGTGTGTGATGTGTCGTTTGGCTGAGTAGTTTCAGTATTTCTGCTGTAGTTTGCTCAGATGGTAGAGTAATGCTGCCGCTGCTCTCAGAAACACCCTGAAGGCACACGTTCTTTAAAGGAGTCGTTTCATGTTTGCTGTTCGGATGGATGTCGGTGTGTTAGCCTGCAGCTGGAGTCAGAATGTAGTTAGCCTAGCTTAGCATCGTTCCAGCACGTGACTTACAGTTTGTCCTCTTTGTGCAGAAAGTAACCAGAGTGCACACAGTCAGTCCAGTGGGAAACAAACTGACAACAAAGTAAATGTGTTTCACATAAAGTTGAATCTTAAGACAAAAACACTAAAAGTTAAAATAATTTCATGTCCAGTCAGCACATCTTCCTTGAATAAATAAAGCTCATACAGCTGCTGCGAAAGCTGGGCGGCCCACACCACCTCCTTCATGGCTACTTTGAGGTACCTGTCGGTCACATGACCTCACCTTACCTGTGATGTCATGCTAACAGTTTGTATTGATCACCGAGAGCTGATTTATCTGCAGTTTGAGGAGAGAAATAAGCAGTAAAGGGAGTGATGGCCACGCAGCGGGCCGACCAATCACAGGGTTCATAGTTGGATCCCTGCCGCCTCCATGTCCACATGTCAAATCAAAGTGACACCGACTCATATTGTTCCTGATTGGTCAGCGCCTTGTACAGTTACTACAGACATCTGGAACAGAAACTGGAAGTTCTGGTTTCATTTCAGGTCTCCGTAACACCAGAATCAAACATTTCAGACATTCAACACCAAAAACAGCTCAGTCCACCCTGATCGTTTTTTTGTGTTCTCGTTTGGAGCTGAAAGCTGGTGGTGCGTTCAAGTGCTGCAGAGAAGCTCCCATACACCTGATGTACATCTGACAAACTGTGTGTGTGTGTGTGTGTGTGTCGGGTCAGGTGTGTGTCACAGTGTGTCAGTGTCAGAGATCATCTCCGTCGGAGAGGAAGAGGAGGACAACAGTAGCAGACAACGAGACGATGGCAGCTGGAAGAAGATCAAAGAGAGAGACGGGAAGGACTGCAGGCCGGCCTTCACAGGTAAACACACCTGGAAACACAGCTGGATACACACCTGGAAACACAGTTAACACACACAGAAACACAGCTGGAAACACACTAAAGCTTGAGGAGGTAAATGGTCAGAATTATGATGATCATGATTATAAGATGATCAGTTTTGACTCTGTGTGTGTGTGTGTGTGTGTGTGTGTGTGTGTGTGTGTGTGTGTGTGTGTGTTGTGTTCCAGTCTTGTATGTGGAGAGGTGTGGGCGGCACCGCTGGCGGTGTGCTGAGGTCACCTTCACGTGTCCAGAGGAGGCGCTGTGTCAGCAGTGGGTCAGCAGCATCAGAGAGCAGCTCGCCGCCATCAGTACGACTTCACACCCACACACACACACACACACACACACACACACACACACCGACACCGACTGACCCGCACGTGATTGTTGATCGGATTGATCAGTGACACTGTTTTGTCTCTACAGCCAGCAGACCCAAACACCTGCTGGTCTACATCAACCCGTACGGCGGGAAGCGTCAGGGCAAACGCATCTACGAGCAGAAGGTCGCCCCGCTGTTCGCTCAGGCGGGCGTCTCCACGCACGTCATCGGTACGTCCCGCAGCACTCACTTCCTGTTCTTTAGCTTCCTGTGTCAGGGTTGCACATCTAAAGCTCGTTGTGTCTGGGTGTTTGTTGTCGCAGTGACGGAGTACGCCAATTATGCAAGGGATCACCTGAGGACGGAGGCGGAGCTGAAGAAGTTTGACGGGTGAGCATCGTGACTGCGATCACATCGCAGAGCTTTGTTTCACTTTTTCTCGCTCCCGCTAACACTGTGACCCCGACGCAGGGTGGTGTGCGTCGGAGGGGACGGCATGTTCAGCGAGATCGTCCATGGGCTGATCTGGAGGACGCAGATCGATGGCGGCATCGATCCAAACTCTCCTGATGAAACTCTGCTTCCCTGCTCGCTTCGCATCGGAATCATTCCTGCAGGTCAGACGCAGAAATGACTCCAAAATACTGCTTTTATTCTTTCATCATTGGAGGATTTGGATGATTAAAATGTCGGCGCTCACTGTGTAGAGGTTGAAGAGGTCCTTGAGGAGTTTGTAGTGGTCCTTGAGGAGGCTCCAGGGATCCTTGAATGCATAATGTAGCATCAGCCCTATTGCTACAGCTCCCTGCAGTTTAACCCTGCGGGGTTCAGGTTCAGGCGTCTGTTTCCTTTTTCAGCACAAACTTCAGCCAACATGCAAGAAAAATGACACAAAAACCTGAAAAAATTTACAAATTTGTATCGATAATCTCTCAAAATAGGAGGAGCAGCAGCTCACCTGCTTGAGTAATGGCTGCTGTGATTGGTGCAGGTGTGTGTTTGATGAAAGAAAGCAGAATATTACTGATCTCAGTCCGACTCTGTTGAAGCGGTCGTCGAATGTGAACCTCCGTCCGTTAACCTCCACCTGTTCCTTTGTTTCAGGATCAACAGACTGTATCTGCTTCGCCACGGTGGGAACCAACGACCCCGTGACCTCTGCGCTGCACATCATTGTGGGTCAGTCACATGGTCTCGTTACAGACGTGTCGCACCGCCATGTTTCTACAGTAGCCCAGAACGGACAAACCAAACACTGACTGATCAGAGGGTCTTCTGTGTTCTTCAAGTTTGATGCGAGGGGTGTTCAGCTGGTTGCAATCTTCCAGCTCACCACTAGATGCCACTGTTCAGTCCGCCTTTATTGATAGTGGAGGGATCAGTGAGGGGCGACCTTCATTCACAATGACGCTGAGTCGATTACCAGCAGGGTCTCCAGATCACATGGACGTGGTCTACGGTGGCACATTTGGTTCAAACAATAGATGGCGCCTTTCCTCTTACCTCAGGATTAAACTGTTCAAAGATTTGAGTGTAACACGAACCCTCTCAGGTTCGTATGTTGAACGTGTGTGTCTGCGTGTGTGTTCAGGAGACTCTCAGCCGATGGACGTCTGCTCGGTTCACCACAACACCACATTCCTGCGATACTCCGTCTCCCTGCTGGGATACGGATTCTACGGCGACGTGCTAACCGACAGCGAGAGGAAGCGATGGATGGGACCGGCCCGATACGACCTCTCAGGTGGAAATACGACACGTGTTCAGATGTTTTCACGGGAAGTCTGTGATTCACAGAACTCTGTCCTGAACTAAGTTATTGCTGATCGGTGTTCAGTTCTGTTGTCTCACAGAATTTTCTAATTGCACAACTGTCAAATAAATGATGAAAATAAACTTTATTTGTATAGCACCTTGCATACAGGAAGTGCAGCTTAAAGTGCTTTACAAGACAGAAATCACATGCACCAAGTGAGGTAGAAAAGACAGAATGGACTTAAAAATATATAAATAGGGATAAAGCATCTAATCACTGTCATATGATGATGATGATGATGATGAAGATGAGAGTAATCCCTGCTCCGTCCCATTCATGTGACTCCTGCAGGGGTGAAGATGTTCCTGACGCATCATTACTATGAAGGAACAGTGTCCTACCTGCCGGCCAGAGGCATCATCGGGACGCCGCGGGACGCCAGCAGGTGTCGATCCGGGTGAGCGAGATGCTAACATAGATGTAGCATCCAGGTGTTCAGCTGTCAGACTGTTCTTACTGTATCTTACTTTAGTCACTTGATGAAGGATCGTTGACGACGATATTTAGTCATAATTTTCGTTGACAAAAGCAACACGAGTTTAGCACCTTGAATATTTTGGTTTAGCAAACAACCAACACAGTGTGGTTCACTTCAGGTGAGCCGACGGTTCACGGTAGTTGCAGTTAAAATCGTGCAGCAAAGGTTGGCTGAGGATTTGACTGAAATGATCTGAGGTCAGTAGCTAGAACGGGGCGGACGTCTCTACAGTTGAGTTCTGGTTACATGATGTTGTTCTTCTTTTATGCCCTAAAATAAAATCTGATGTGTCTGTAAATTTCCAGCTGTGTGGTTTGTCAGCACAACGGGCAGCTGCTTTCAGAGAGAGCTGAGAGGTACGAGACGGATAAACCTTCAGACAGCGGTGAGTCCGACAAATCCTCATCCAGAGCTTCCAATAAGAACTCGTCTTTGGACTAGATACCTGATTTCTACTGAAAAGACTGGAAGCTGGGGCTCACCTTGCTTCATCAAAACAGACAAAAATACACCCACAAACAACTCCAAGTAGTATCTCAGAATATATTTGTACTGTGTATTATTTGGAAATAAATACTTCATACTGGATAGTCCTGCATGAACAGTGGTGGGGTGGCCCACCCTCGGGCTAACCCTCAACCCTCAACCCTAACCCAGCCATCAGCAGAGAGTTTCACCAGTTCTCATTGAAGTTTTTGCAGATGTTCAGATATCAGTTTTTCTCTGAGAACTTTAAGTATTTCTCGTCCATGTCGGCTTAAAAATTGAGTCCAAGTTCATTCTTGACGTTGGGAACATCAACCGACAGATCAGTCGCACCTCAAGGTCCATTTAGTAAGTGATCTGGAGGTTTCTGTCACATTTCCAAAGTCAAGAATGAACTTTGAAGCTCAGCTTTTTATAGTTTCTGTGCCGTTTGATTATATTAAGATGGATTTCTTGTCTCTTGTTGCTCACTTTTTCCTCTTGGACTCTGGTGTTTTCTATGGATGCATTCATTGTTGACTGTGTTTGTGCTCCTGAAACCCCGCAGTCAATATTGTTTAAATACCAACATTTTTCTCAATGAAAGCCAAACAATTCATAACTTGCACACAGCTGAGTGATGAAGGTTTGGCAGCAGCAACAGCGAGAAAGGTCAAATCTGTCTTTTGGGGGTTTTGGTTCCAGAGAGGGACAGCGAGTGGAAGACAGTCCGAGGGAAGTTCCTGGCTATCAACGCCGCCAGTATGAGCTGCGCTTGTCCTCGCAGCCCTAAAGGCCTCTCACCTGCTGCTCACCTGGCCGACGGCACCACTGACCTCATCCTGGTCCGAAAATGTTCCCGCTTTGACTTCCTCAGACACCTCCTCCGACACACCAGCAAAGACGACCAGGTAAGAAATCTGTATTCTAGCTTGTGGTCTCTCTACGTGATTGTCATGAAAAGACTGAGAACTCTGGTTTTCTCAGTCAAAACCCGGAGAAGAAAACTTAAGTTCCTATGATCTGATCCTGATCCAGATCCACAGTCTCTTTCTTCTTCCCTCCTTCTGTCTTGTCCAGTTTGACCTGACCTTTGTTGAGGTCCACCGTGTGCAGCGTTTCCGCTTCACGCCACGCCACTGCCAGAGCGACTCAGACCTGGAGCTGGACCTGCGGGAGCACAACAAACGCCAGATCTTCAGCCATATCTGCCGAGACCATCCGGCTTGCAGCTGTGCCCCCGCCTACAGCAGCTGGAACTGCGACGGCGAGATTCTGACCCACACAGCGATCGACGTCAGGTATGGTGACCGTCTTCTTACTTCATGTCCTCGAATATTTTAACCCAGGTTAAAAAGTGTCTCTTGTTTTTCCCAGAGTGCACTGCCAGTTGATCAAGCTGTTTGCACGAGGGATCGAAGAACCAACGGTGTTCGAGGATCTCACCAACCCCTGTGCAATATAGACCCATGACCCCCTTTTTCCCTGTCAGACACTGGAGTCGTCACTCTGTTTCCAGCCTCCGCCAACTTCACTGCTGCTGCCGCCATCATGTGACGCTCATCACATCCTTCACCAGGAGACTCGAGAGGCTCCACCGACTCGCAAACAGGTTCTGCTTGTACTCTGCAAAGATAAGGAGTACAGAGAGGAACAAAAACTTAACTTTCTGGGTCTTAAAGTCCAAAATAATTTCCACACAGGCAGGAAGTGATGTGCAGTTTCTGTAAAACCACATGAGCAGCTTTAAATCTACTTCCTGGAAACTAGCTGCTGGTTTTAAGAAACCGTCGACCCGGAGAGTAAAGCTTCACGCTCAGGTTTGTTCTGGGTGCGGCTGTTGTTGAATGGTTGCTGGGTGTCTGGCACCTGATTTATTCCAGCTCTGAAAGTGAGACCCGTCCTGTTTGATAACATTTTTTCCCAGAATCCTCAGCTCATGACTTGATGATCTTACAAATGTTCCCCGTCACAGAAACAAAATGCGTTAACAGACAAAAGTTGGTGTCAAAGCAACATGGACGGTCATGTTTCTGTGTTGTCCACTGCCTGGAGAATGGACTCGTCAGGACTCTGACTTGTCTTTGTCTTGTGGGTGTTTTGACTCAAACTTGACTTGTCTCTGTTTTGTTGGTGTTGTGACCTGGACTTGTCATGACTTGGACTTTGGACTTCTCTCTGTCTTGTGCGCATTTTGACATGGACTTGTCCTGACTGACTTGTCCTGGTCTTGCAGGTGCCTGCAGTGGGATTTGTCTCTGTCGTGTGGGTGTTTTGGACTTGTCCTGACTGACTTGTCCTGGTCTCTGTCTTATGGGCATTGTCACTCTGACTTGTTACGTTGGTGTTTTGACCTGCATTTGTCTCAGTGTCAGACACCAGTCTTACCTGTTACAGACTTTTGTTTCCACCAAGTCCAGATGTTTGGGTTTTTTGAATAGGCCGCAGAGGCTGCTGTCAATCAGCTGTTCGCGGTCTTGACTCGGATTCAACCTCATTTGGACATTTGTTTTCTATCATCTCTGACTTAACTCTGTCTGACTCGGACAGCTTAAAAGTAGATTGGAAATTGTTACATAAATGACATCTTATTTGCGCTTTTTAAATCATCTTTAAATACTCAAAACTTGGATTTGGAATGATCTGTTACATGTTTTAAGGATGCCAGACACCTGCCAGTCATTCTTAGGGTCACATGATCATTAGGGGTCAGGGGTTGAGACACATTAATGATAAGAGGATGTAAATCTCCTGCACATGGTCAGTACTTGGGAGGAAAAATAATGACAGGAGATTTCTTTTCCGCTGTTGAGCCATTTCCATTCGTCAGCTGTGTGAAGGTTTCTCTCACATTCTGCTTATCACACAGGTCCAATAGACTTTTCTCCGGTCCTCCACATTTCTGTCATTTCTCAGGAAGACCTGAGTTCAGTCGTAACTGTGAAATTGTATTTTTACATATTTCAACTCCCAGCAATTTAGGGAAAAAAAATGATCAAAACTTCAAATTTTAGTCAAGAACATTTTGTGTCAGTCAGGCTGGTCGTGGCTGAGCAAGCTGAGCAGCGCATGCATGAATGTTTTCAATCTTCCATTTGTGCTCGATATGCAAATGAACTTGGTAAACGCAGAATACAAATCAAATCATCGAAGTTCTGCTTCAACGCCAATGTTTCACACAAGCTGTGCAGATATTCTGTCTCCAAAATGAGCCGAAGTTGTAGCTGTAACTTCAATTTACTCTCTGTGCGACGTGATGTTCTGAACTCGTCTGTCTGCTTCATTTTGTTTTTAAAACCTCAAAGTAATCATCTCAACCTTCCAGGAATCAAGCTGATTCACATACAGCAAAAGACCACTGAAGCAGCAGCTCCCAACCCCCAGGTCAGGACGTCTAAGTGGGGAGGAAACGAGCATGTAGCATTAGCATTGTTAGCATTGAGCTCAAAGCACCAACTCTAATTTTTGCCTCACAGATTATTAATTGTTGGTTAAGTTTGTGCGGTAACAATTCAAATAAAATGATCTAATCTGAACTTCTCACAAACAAAAGACAAAGCAACGTGTGACGAGTGATCATACGTGGACGTAGCCTTGTTTCAGGGGGTCACAAGCCAAAAAGGCGGGAATCACTGCAATAGAGGGTATGGACAGGGCTCTCCAAGAACTTTAGGCTGCATAGTTTTTAAATGTTTATCCACAAATAGCAAACTGTTTGTGTATAAATGAGTCCATCCCACTGTGAAAAAGGCTGATTTTTTTCACTTGTTAGAACCCAGACAGGAAGTTTATGGTGTTAGTGGAAGGTTCAGATCATTGATTTGAAGTTTTGCGAACTTTTTTGTTGTAGGAAGCTGCACTGTAAAGTCCAGTGTTGATATTCAACCACCTGCTCTCATAAAACATGCTCACTGCAGAGGCTTTTTATTCATGAATCATCGTAGGGAGTTCACAGTGGACGCTTCTTGAAAACGTTGTAGCCACCGCTCACTGAGCCCACATGGTACAAAACACAATCTACATGTAGCAGCATCATCGTAACGTTACCTCTCCATATTCTTCACTGATATTACTCATAGTGAAGTGGAATTGCCTTCAGAAAGCCTCAGGATGGTGATGTCAGCCTGTCCACTCTCAAGAGGATGCACCCTTTAGATTTTAATGACGCTATGACCTTTCATCCAGCTCCACCCTCAAGACGAGCTATAACAGCTTCAAGGAGTCTTTGTCATTCATCCATAAATTGAACTGATATGACTGTCTGTATTTAATCCACTTGGAGCTCTGTCAGTCGTGTGGAAAATAATTTTAACTTGGACAGGAAGTGGCGTATCAGCACTGGACTGTCAGACTGTAGATGCTGTTTGTTTGTTGTTTGTGTGTTTGTTGTCCAGCAGTCCTGTTTCCTCTCTGCTGATGTCGAGCAGGACTCAAACTGATGGAGGAGGGAACCAGTAGCAGCTCACGGTGCTCCAAAAAAACCTTCCAATCATCTTTCTCCTGATCCTAATCTGACCAAATACCAGCCAGGTTTTAATGATGTAGCTGTCTGTTCGCCCAACATCTCAGAGACCTCGCAGACCTGATTAGACTGACAATAATGTGAACCTGACCTGACTTTATCGCTCAGGCTGAACCTCATTTAGTTGGAAACTAGTTGACTTGTGAAGATCTTCAGCTCAGCTGTCTGTCTCATGTTGGTTTATCTCTTAAAATTGTATTGATGTATAGTCTTAATGTTTGCTGTAAAACCCCCAAACAACAAGCCAAATGTGTTAAACGTGTACACAGAGGTCGACTGATGACTGATGTGGATTTTTAATGAGGAGAGGAGGCAAATATTTATTTACAGTTAGAAAGCTGTCACTGTTAATTAAATGTTTGTGCTTCAGTACTATAGATTTCGTGCCTGATCAAACCAGAACCGGCAAATTAGTCTATGTGTTTTCATGATATAGCCAGCACTGGAGGCTTGATGATGAAGTAAATACATTGTGAGCTACTGTAGCCAGTGAGCTAACCATTAAGATGCTATTTAGCCAGGAACATGCATGCCCGAGCTAGCCATAATAGCCCACCTAGCACGCTCAGTTGCTATCGGGCAGCAGCTAACCTTTGCAGCCAGAATAACTAGCTTCAAGCTAGGTGGTTCAGTGCTAGCTTATGTCGCGTTCGCAAATCGCAAACACTGAAAACACCCGAACACACCAGAAAGTGGCACAGGGAAATTCATCCTCATGAAAAAAGGTGGTGCAAGAACCTTAGCGATGTAGCATCCACTCACAGGGCTAGCTAACACACTAGCAAACAGTAGTCAATCACTATAGCTCCTTTCTGTTTTCCCTGCGCGAGGATGATTATTCCTCTCTAGAGCACCATGTTTTGGCCTCAGGAATGTTTAGCATTTCAGTCGAGGAGGAAAAAAAGCTGTGTTTGCTAGCCAGCTCTTTAGCGTGGTTACAGGAGCGTATCTGTGTTCCCACGGTCTTATGTTTTGTAGCACGCAATAAGAATTTATTAAAACATAGAAAATATTATTCCAAAAACTAAAAGGATTAGTACTAAGATTAAAAATGTCTACCGCTGCCACGTTTACCACCCGTGGTAAATACAGCAATCAGTACTGATGCTGACATGAAATGCAATAAAGATGAAGGAGATTAAGTGATTTAAAGTAGAAAATGTCGATGCTGCACATTCTGTTAAGGTTGCCTTGTGTTTGGGTCAAGTAACCTGACCCCTGGAGCCGTGGAACATGCGTCCCTGGGAACATAAGACCCTGGGACAGCACATGAAGAACTGGAGAACATAGGGCCCTTTCTCCATCATCTCCTGTTTCATGATTATCTGTGAACCAGGTCTCTGTTACAAAACAGCTTATACTCCGACTGAGGGCAATATATAAACCTGGATAGTGACACACAGCTAAAACGCTAAGCTAAGTCAGCACTACGACATCATAAATCTGCAATCGTGTCAGCGAGTCCTAATTAATTCAAGTCCAAGATATCAGGAGTTACGAAAGGACACTCTGATATCTTGCACTGGGCAAAGAACAACACAAGTATCGAAGACTGATGGCAGAAATGGAAGGTTTTCTTGTCACTTCACCCTCTGCTGACTTGTTTTCTTCCAGTTAGCAGTTAGCATGCTAGCTACAGGATGTCACTAAACAATAACAGTTCATGATAGCGACCTATTAGTGTCATGGCCTGCTTGGTGACTGCAGTACTTATGTATGTTAGCGTCCTCAGTTTTGGACTTTCCATTCCCTCAAAGATGAGCACAGTCAAGACAATTTGAATGTGATCGACAGCAGATTTGCATGTCAAAGTTGAGGTCTACGCAGAGGCTTCATGCTAATTCATTTCACTCCTGTTAGTGGATCCACTGATGGCAGAGATAACACTGAGAAATAACAAGAAGATGTAAAAATCTAGATTATAACTGAACAGGTCAAATTCTAAATCATGAGAAAATTTCTAAGGTCATGTGAGGTTTTTGCTGTCGTAAAATATGTAGAATGAAGGATTACTGCAAATAATGATTATTTTTAGAATTCGTTAGTCTTGATTATCTTTCTGATTAGTTACCTCTACAATGTCAGAATAAACTCTAATGTCCAGCAGCTCTTTTTCTCCAAGTCCAAAGTGATTCTTCAGACTCCTTCAGTTTTTACTGAAGAAAAGACATTTAGCTCCATGAAGCTTTAGTTTCTCCCTATTTAAGCCTCTCCAGCTAACAGGGAATATTTTCATTGTCCATGTGAATTAATCAGAAAATGATCTAGAGACTCAGTCGACCTCTAGCTGTAATCTGAGCTGTAACTGATCTTTACCTTCTGCTGTAGCCGTTTCATTATCAGGAAATAAAACATATTCATCTGACCTCTCAGTGTTTGTTTCTGCTGCTTGTGTGAAGCTCTGAGTTAAAAGATATAAAAAATAAAACATTGGGTCAAAAAAAATAATTAAGGCAACGTTTGTGTTTAGCTCTTTGAGTTATGCCAGCTGCTGGTAGAATTACACTGCTCCAACACAATATTTTAAGTATGGTGAGTTTGCTTTTCTACAACAACAAAAAGCATTTCTAAGTAACATGAACTTAATAACTGCCACATGAACACAACTATTCAAGTTGATCCAACACAATGTTTTAAGTATAGTGATTCGCTTTTCAGACCCAATCAAAAGTTTTTCTTAATGACATGAACTTAATACGGAGCCCCTAAAGTGCCACGAAGAAAAAAAAAACTATATCGTGCGCAAATCGAGCGCACGTTTAAGCTAAATCGTGCGCATGATTTAATTAACTCGTTCATTTACACAGACAGGCGGCAACACATCCCATGTCTCAGGGCAAGAGCAACAAGAATGTCATGATATTCGGGGGTGAAAATAAAAGTTAATTAGCTGAGTTCTTCTCTCCAATATATCGCGTGTGTGACTGTGAACATCTGAAGTGGTCACTACAGAGAGCCGTATGCACGGACAAGTTAAAGCGTGGGAAATAACAACCTCGAGAGCACGTTTTGGTATTTTGTTTGCACGTTTTAGTATCCCGTGCGCACGATATTTTTTTCTTTGTGGCACGTTAGGGGCTCCATAATTAAATCGAGTGCACGATTTAGCTTAAATGTGCGCACATATTAGCATCTCGTGCGCACGTTTTAGTATCTCGCGCGCACGATACAGTTTTTTTTTTTTTTTAATGGCACTTTAGGGGCTCCGTACATCACTACGTCATTGATGAATCAAATAATATTTTGAGTTGGGGTTAGTCATGATTGTGAGTTGAAACAACTGTTTTAATGTGTGTGTGTCATGAGCTCAATAAAATAACAATTTGAAACAAAAACATTTTTGATTCGTTCAGAATATTAGTAACTAGTCACTCGATTCAACATTTAACATACAGGCAACAGTGTAGGAAACTTTGTGAGCGGAGTGTCCTGTTTCAGGAGGTCGATGGAACCTTTGTCCGTCGGTATTTTCCGTTCGGGTGGAAAACAATTATGGATCGTCTGTCTCGGAACTGTATTGCGATTTCTGTCTGTCAGTGTTGTGATGTTTATAGGTCTTAATCTTTACTGACGTCGTCACGTGATTGTTAAATGCAGCAAGAAACATTAAAAACAGCTCCGAGCTTGTCTTGCATGAACGCTAGCTAGCGTTCAAGGAGCTACAGTTCATGTTGTGACCATGTTGGGACGTTTCACGCCCCACACGTCCCCTCATTATGTAAAAATACTTATCAGATCGTTTAAACAGACAGCCATACAGAGATGTCAGTCATTCTGCTCTCGGTCTGAGGAGCACATCCGGAGGTTTATTTCAGAGAACACAGAGATAGTTGGAGAGCAGAGCCTGACTCCAGAGATCAGACTGAGACTGTTCACCCCAAACTGCAGGTTTTGGCGTGAAAAGCCAGAGCTCTGGCCTTTTGATGACCCGTACTGGGCCATATATTGGCCAGGAGGACAGGCACTCTCAAGGTAAGATTTTAACGTCATAATAAACAGCTGCCTGTGTGTGTGTGTGTGTGTGTGTGTGTCATCTGGTGCCACCTGTCTGCAGGTATCTTTTGGACAACCCTGCAGTGTGTCGGGGTAAGACAGTTCTGGATCTGGGGAGCGGCTGTGGAGCCTCAGCCATCGCTGCAAAACTACGCGGTGCTGCTCATGTAGTTGCCAATGACATCGACACTGGTATGCATCCATGTTTATTTTAACTCTTAATGGTATTTTTTGTACTATCATGTTGTACCTCTTCAGATTTTTGCTTGTCTCAGTTGTCACAGCAGAATGTGTAAAACTTTTGCAGTGTGAGTCCAACTGAATGTCTGTTCTTGTAAATCAGTAAATTGTGCTTTACATAATGTTATATACTTTCCAGCATAACTGTATTACAGTAAGCTAAATGTATTTTAGATTAATACTGTTGGTGATTACTGTAAACCAAAAAAACTCAAGTGTGGATGTAAAATCTAATGTTTGATGTCCTGAATAAAAACAAACTTTAATGGTAGACACAGAGCTGAGAACTAAACATCAGTGAAGCAGCATCACCATCATCACTTTGTTTCGTATATAAATGTAGGATTTAATGTAGTTTAATGTAATAACACTGAGTGCTATTAAAAGAAAAGGTGACGCGGTCTTGCTGCTGTTTCGATTCCCCTTGTCTCTTGTCCTTGACCGAGGGTGCAGGTGGGTGATGCTACAAGTGATATGTTTGAGGAACAGTTTGATTATCGAGGCAAATTTCATCTGCCTTAAAAAGATGTACGCAGTCCCTGAAAAAGTTGAAGTTGCCAATAAAGTGCAGTGCTTGGAGGGTTGAAAGCCAGTGCCAACAATCTGCTGGATCTCTGAGCTCTGAGGGCCACTGTTGAACACTTCAGCGTTCAAAGAGCTGAGTGTGTTCAGTAGATCAATTCAATACTTATGATTGCTGTTTCACGATGTCAGTGATCCACTGACGTTTTTCACAGTCAGATAAGTGGACTTCTTTCTTTAATGGCGCAGACCATGTAGTGCAGTGGAAAGTAAATTCCTCAATATGCCCGTTTGTGTTACAGTTGCAGTCGTTGCGACTCGCATGAACTTTGAGCTGAATGGCCTGGAGCCGCCTGTTTGTCTCACAAACAACATAATTGGCTCACAAGCTGTGGGCGTTGACCTGATCCTCCTGGGTGACATGTTCTATGATGAGGCTCTCGCCACCAGCCTTCACAGCTGGTTGGACAGCTGCATCAAAACCCACGGCACCACGGTCCTCATCGGAGACCCTGGAAGAGCCCAGTTTGTGGAGCACAGCATCCAGCGACTCCTGCGTCAGCTGGCCCAGTTTGACCTGCCAGAGTCTGTCAGAGAGGAGAACTACGGTCTGACCTGCAGCAGTATTTGGTGCTACTGTCCCGAGCTCTGAGGACTGGAGAGGATCCTCTGTCCTTTTTTGTCTTGAATGTAATAAAATGCCACATGAAGTCGCCTGCAAAGGACCACGTGAGATGTAAATATTTTGTACTTATTTACTACACTTAGGGTCACTCAGTTTTCACTTCCAACAACTCTGTCATGATTCTTTACACCCTGGGATGCACATAGTTAATATGTGGATGTTTAATTTTAATTCTAATGTTTAATTAAACATTTTCTCTGTTTCTTAGGGTTTTTATTTAAACTTTTGTACAAAGTCACCAATTTTCCACATTTAGATTATTTGTGGCAAAACTGTATTAGTCCACTATGCCCCACCTCTCTAATTTACAAAAAACAAAAGTAAGTCTAGGAATTAGTTGCCAATACAGCAATAATAATAATATTTAAATGTTTCATATTAAATGCATAAATATGTAATTATGAAATAAAGAATCACATAATGAAATTCTGTATTTATTTTACATTTGAAGTTGACTTTGAGGCATCATAGAACACCCAAAAATGTTGTTAATTCTTTTAATACAAATCTTAACCCTTGTTCCATAACAAACCAGCTGTGCAGCATTTCATGTGATGCAGTTAATTTACAGTTAATGAAAAGTAAAATGACACAAAAACTGTTTGACAGCCTAAAAGTTTTTTCCACTGACTCAGCAAATTGAAATTTCATCACATGTGTATTGATTTATTTTTGATATGAGACTGTATGTCCCTATATGAGATGAATTATGAAACTCCTGAAGCCTGAAATGTGTACTTGACAAGAAATGATGACACCGTTACGGAAAATATAGTCGGTGGAGGACAAGGTGAAAGGTATGTTAGAGTGTGGGGTCAATGTGAAAGGACTGGGACGGACAGGCGGCGCTGGGACATCTTTGTCTCCTCTTAAAATGGATGAAGATGGGGAGTAAAACCAGACGATGGCAGTAAAGCGACATCGAGCTGCCGCAAAACCTCAAAGAAGAAGAAGAAGAACGATGAACGTCATGTCAGCTGCCGTAAAATGTCGACGAAGAAGAAGAATGCCACAACATGGATGCCGGCTGTCGTAAAAAGTAGTAGTATTAGTAGTAGCAGTAGTTCACCGGTTTCCAAGAGGTTTCCAAGGTTTACAAAATGGCAACAGAAGCGAAGCGACCCAAGGTTATAATTAAATTTGTTTGACCAAACAAAAAAACAGATGACAGCTCTGGAGCTGACAGCGTGTGTGTGTCTGTAAACACAAGCTACACCGTTAGCTGGATGCTAACCAGTCAAAGTTATGAACGCACTTACATTGAGTTGCTGCTGATGGTTCAGCTCGTTTTATTCCCTCAAATGAGCCGCTCATTAAGCAGAAGCGAGGAGGAATAAATGTGTGGAATAAAGTCCAATAGGTCACACATTCCTGACCATATTATTGATTTTTTACATTTTTTTTATCCATGTGCTGACAGGTAGCTGATGGTTCGGAGCTCAGTCCCATTCAGGCGTTTCTACAGTGGTGTGACAGAGTTTGCTTGGTACTCAGCAGTAAGGTGTGTCCAGTCCCTTCATCAGTCTGTGAGGCTGTCTGTCAAACAGGCCGTCTTTGGTCTGTCCTCTTCATTGCTCAGTGTTCAAGACAAGTCTTTGAAGAACGTACACTTCTTTCCTTGTGCTGAAATGATCCCAGTCAAGCAGATTGTGTCTCTCTGTAGGTGTGTGTGAGTGAAAATGGAACAGTGGCAGGCTACGGGATGCTGGCAAAGGACAACATAGAGGAGGGGGAGGTTTTATTTACCATCCCCAGATCAGCTCTTCTCCACCAGGGAACAACCAGGGTCTCTGCCCTGCTGGAGAAAGGTGACAGTTAGAATGACCAAGACGTTTCCCTGAGACTGAAGCTGCCTGTTTCTAACCTGTGTGTGTGAATCTTCTCCCTCACAGAGAGTTCATCTCTGCAGAGCTCGTCCGGCTGGGTTCCCCTGCTGCTGGCTCTCATGTATGAGTATATGTCCTCAGAGTCTCACTGGAAACCGTACCTCTCTCTGTGGACCAGCTTCAAGACGCTGGACCACCCAATGTTTTGGTAAGAAGCCGTTTTAGACTAATGTCTAAACTCCATCCAGGATCACTGGTGTGTTACTATGGTTGGTACTCCGGCAGCTTTTTCTTTGACCTGCTTTAAGTGTGATTTTCAAGCTTTCTGCACAGTAATTTACACTTCATTCAGGTCTAAAGAGGAGCGAGACAGGCTGCTGAAGGGCACAGGTGTTTCTGAGGCCGTGAACACTGACTTGGCTAACATCCAGAGAGAATACACACACGTGGTTCTTCCCTTTATCACCAAGCATCCTGACCTCTGGAACCCCGACACACACACTCTAGAGCTGTACACAGAACTGGTGGCCTTCGTCATGGCCTACAGGTTAGCGAGCACGAGACAAAACACCGTCATGGACATAAAGACACAGCGTATCTGGATGTTTTCCTTGTTGTTCTCCCAAATTCACCTGTGATCTCTTTGGTCCCCTCCACCTGTTCCTCCTCCTCCTCTCTGTAGCTTCCAGGAGCCACAGGAAGAGGAGGACAATGAGGAGGACAATGAGGAGGACGCGGAGGAAGAGAAGGCGCCCAACCCACCAATGATGGTTCCCATGGCTGACATGCTTAACCATGTGTCCAATCACAATGCTCAGCTGGAGTTTACCCCGGTAAGGGAACACACCCACTAATCATCCACTTTCTCTTGTTTCAAACGTCTACATTTGACAGTTTGTCGTTCAGAACAGCTTCTCATCTGTGAAAACTCACAGTCACTTCGAGGTGAAGACGTTTTTGTTCGATGAAGAGTAGATTTTACATCGAGCTGGGAATTAACTGCCCAGTTAAAACAGCATGGACTTTCTAGTACATTCCACTTGGTCCACACATTTTAGGATGTGAACTCTTGTTTTGTTTCTCTCTCCTTCCCTCTATCCTCGATCTTTCTCAGGACAGTCTGAAAATGGTTTGTGTGCGCTCCATTCACGAAGGCGAGGAGGTTTTTAACACCTACGGGCAGATCGCCAACTGGCAGCTGCTGCACATGTACGGCTTCACGGAGTCGTATCGAAGCAACAGCAACGACACCGCTGACATTCCCATCAGCAGCTTCTACAAAGTCGCCACACGAGGTGATTGTTGACCAGCGGTGGAGGAAGAATTCAGATACTTTACTGAAGTAAAAGTAATGATATGACACTGCAAACACTGCAAGTTGAAAATGTTACTAAAGTAAAAGTACCTAAGTATAATCAGGAAAGTGACACACACACACACACACACACACACACACACACATATATATAGTTTTAGAGAGCTTATAGTGGAAGTAGAGAGATAGAGGTATGACTAACTTGTTATGTCATCATATGTCAGTATGATTCAGGGCAGATGACGTGACATCGTCCTCCACTCGTGCTCGACCACGGTTTGTTTTGCGGTCTGAAACGAGTCCCTTTGTTTTCACCTGCTGTCACTTTAGTTGAATTTTGCTGAGCTACAATCAAGTGACCTCGTCCAAAGTGGGCTAACTTCAGCCTCGCTGGACTGAGGGAAGCAGATTGTGCCAATATTCATTTTCTGTGGGAGGAAATGTAGCTGACAGCGCTTCAAAACAGCCGTCCCCACGTTTTCCTGCCAGCTCTCACACTGGCAGCGTGTTGACGTGTACTGTCCGATGACATGTACGACGCTCCAGAAAAGCACCTTTATATCACTGTGGGAAGCAAGCCTGATGTTTCAGTGCTCTGTCAGTGGTGTCTGCTTCATCTCACTCAACCATTAAATCCTGGTTCAGCTGCCCTCCCTCTATACATCGTCATTTTCTTTGCAATTCACCTTAAGATGACATTCAGATAACTGTTTGTATGTGGAGCCAAAAACAACCCCGTGTTACTTTATAATTCCCCTTCACCCTCCCTCCTCATCCTCCCATCTTCTTTCCTTCCCAGGTGTTCAGTCTGATGAGGACCGGCAGCTGGTGGAGGAGCAGTGGGAGATGTTGTGTCAGATGGTGGAAGAAAGAGAAGCAGCCATTGTCTTTGGCAAACAAGGCTGCCTGACGGTCACAGAGCTCCACACTGTGCTCAAGGTGAGGGAGTACGTGCACACCAAGCATGTAAAACATAGACAGAAACAGAATATGATGATTTGCAAAACATTGAAACCCTGTATTTGATTGAAAATAGCACAAAGACAATGCATCAGATGCTGGGTATAAAGAGCATCCCAGAGAGGCCGAGTCCTTCTGAAGTGAAGATGAGGAGGGTTGGCCACTCTGTGACAGACTGTGCTCAATTTTAGAAAAATGCGGTGTTATAGTCCAGAAAATACTCTACACCAAAACTGATGAGCTGACCAGATCGCACATGGAGCGAGAATGGAAAACATTCCACTTTGGAAATTACAGCAGACGGTTTCCTCAATCCCCAAACACCCACTGAGTGATGTGAAAAGAGGAGGTGATGCAGCAGAGTGGTGAACATCACCGTCCCGACTTTCTGAAACGAGTTGCTGGCATCAAATTCTAAGTGAGGATTTCATTTTCAAAAACAGTGAAATTTAGTTTCATCATTCGATGTCTTTGTGCTATTTCAGTGAAACATGGACTTCCTGTGTGCAAATCAGAAGTCACACTCTGTTTCACAGTGTGTACAGTGTATGTCAGGAATGGTCGCTGCTGGAAAAGAAGCTCTTTGTTTGTGTGTCTTCAGGTGCTGTGCATGTCAAAAGAGGAGTTCTCAGAGTTAAAAGATAACCAAGGGTGGGAGGAAGATGAAGATGAGGAGGAAGATGAGAAGATTTTCCTTGCTTTCTGTAACGAGGGTCTCCCTGGATTAAAGGCTTCATGGAAAAGGCTAATTCACGAAGCAGCCCGTCTGACTCTGAAGTCTTACGGAGTCGAGACGGAGACAGAGACAGAGGGTGTGGACAGCGACCACCTGCTGATGGAGGACAAGGCGGCGCTTGCAGAGCTGAACAGCAGGCAGCAGAAAGCGCTGCAGGTACGCTGCGGACAGAAGAGCATCCTGTACACACTGATCCAGCTCACCGGGCCGTGAGTTCAGCAGCGAGCGGGACGCACAGGAGTCTGTCCTATAAACGTCTGTCAATGTCTGTCCTAAAATCCTTGCTTTGGACTCCTGTTAACAATAAACATCGTGCGTGTTGATATGGAAGACGTTTGCATGATCTGTACATAAAACTTGGATAATTATGACAAAGTGGAAAAGCATTAATCTGCAGGCTCCCATAACCCGGACACAGAGGGGGTGTCTGAAACATATTTACTGGCTCTGAGGTCATATCCTGATAACACCACACACAGAATACATACCGCTGACCTTAAACAGCCGGGGGCATGATCTAACACATCATAGCAATCCTAGGCCATCTGGTAGCCGTCTCAGTAATCTTAAATTCATCAGTTTTAAGCCACAGACACAGACAGCCTCCTTTCCTGTCACAGAATCCCCACAGCTGAAATTAAGCCTTTCTAATGCCTGATGATTGGCTAATAGTGTTCTTGGTTGAGACCCGGCTGAACGGCACTGCTGGTGTGGAAACACTGATGGAGGCTTGTCCTCTAGACAAAAGCATTGCACCCACAAACAATCAGAATCAGCACAAGTGTGTGTGCACATACAGTGAATCTGACATTGCACTCAGTGTACTTGCATAGGAAAAAAAAACAACAAACAACTGAACAATAAGCAGTGCAAAAACAAAAAGCAAACAATAGATAGAAAGAATGATGTATACAATGAAATGTTCAATGTGCAGGCAGTTTGACACTGAGTGATGAATGGACATGTTAGAAACCACTGTTCTGTGCGTTATTGGATGATAAACGGCCGCTTGGTGGATGTTTTGCTGTCAGAAGGTCAGAAACGCTTTATTACCAGCTAGCTGCTCATCAGAGTGACGGCTTGTGATCTGTAGCGCCTACCAGAGGAGAGAAGTTGGAACAAGTTGTCGGGGGTGAGTCTGGAGGTGCGTGAGTCCTGGATGGAGGGCAGGTTGCCACCAGTGGTCTCCTCAGCAGTGCTTACAGTCTGTCGCAGACTGCTCTTCTGTTTGATGTCAGACCCAAATTGGACGATGATGGATGTGCATAGAACAGACTGGACTATTCCTGTGTGGCGCTGGATCAGCAGCTGTTGAGGCAGGTTGAACTTTTGAGCCGATGCAGGAAGTACGTCCTCTGTTGTGCCTCCTCGATGACTGTTTGAAGCCCAGCTTGGATCCTGAGAGTGGAACCCAGAAACGTGAAGATTTCCACATTTGAAACAATGCTGTTGAGGATGGTGATGGGGGGCAGTGTTGAGGGGCTTCTCCTGAGATCCACTGACATCTCCACAGTTTTGGTCGTTCTGACTGCACCAGCTGTTCGACCTCCCGTCGGTGTGCAGACTTGTTGCGTCACGAATGAGCCAGATAACCGGCGTGCTGTCTGCAGACTTCAGGAGCTGAACAGATGGTTCTCCTGAGATGCATCATTGGTGGAGAGGGAGAAGCTCAGGGGGAGAGCACACACCTCTGGGAGTGATGGATGTGCTTTTCCTTCCGTATCAGTATCTACTGACAGGTGGAGGCTTGCACGGTGAGCTGGGTGAGTTCTGAGCTGACCATTTCTGGGATGATGGTGTTGAACGCAGCGTGCAGGTGCGTTGCATATGTCCCTGGGTGGCTGAGGCGTTGCAGCATGTAGTTCAGTCTCTTGTTAACCACATCCTCCACTGACCTGTTTGCCCTGTTGGCAAATTGCAGGGGGTCCAGCAGGCGGCCTGTGAGGTCTTTCAGCTGAGTCAGCATCAGTCTCTCAGAGGATCTCATGGCACAGAGGACAGGGCCACAGGATGGAGGATTCTTCTGCACCAGCGTTGTTATGGAGCATTTGATGCATGAGGGAGTTTCACACAGCTGCAGTGATTGGTTGAAAATCTGCGTGAAGATGGATGTCAGCTGGTTAGCACAGACGGGAGGGGTCACGGCATCTGGGCCTGACACCTTCCCGGTGTTGAAGAGGCGACGTGCATCCTGTTAACAGATCCTGAGTGCTTGTGTGCGATGAGCAGAGCTGTCGGCGCTCATCATCACGCTGTCAGCCACCAACGTCTTTATCATCACTTACTCAGAACAGAGCGGCACATCAGGCAAGACAGAATTACTTTTCCAACATTCTCACAGGGAACACCAGGAGCTCACTCAGCCACTCGACACTGGCCCCACCCGTCCAGCTCTCTGCATCAAAGTGTGAAGGACTTGCATCATTCTTCAGTTACAAAATAAGCTCGATTAGAGGCCTCATTGCTGCTGATGTGATGACCTCAGTAATCCCTGTTTTCACAGGGATTACAGTGCAACGATGGGAGAATTCTCCTGTATTGCTCCTGTAGTGAGTGTGACTCGGCCTCGTGTGGACCCTGTGCCTGCAGCACGTTCAGAGCATGTTTTTCATGGTCATGTCCTCAACATCAGAAATACGCCTCTGTATCTCTTACTAAAGAAACCCAACCCAGACACTAAAGCACTCACCAACTATAGACTGATATCCAATCCTCCACTCATCAATAAGACACTGGAAAAGATGGTTAGAAGACAGAGTGGAAATAAACCAATAAATGGATGAGCAATCATTTCTTGAAGTTAAATGAGGACAAAACTGAAATCCAACAATGTGAGGGGAAAAGAGCTGACTTGTTTGTCACTGTTTGCCTTCAACAACACTGCAATCCTCAGCTGCTGCTTTATTGGAGGTTCCCAGAAACAGCTGAAGGAAAATGGTGGATGCAGCCTTTGTTAATTATGACCCTGAGCTCTGGAACAGACTTCCTGTAGAGATCAGGGGAGCAGCTGGCTGAACACTCAAGCCTTAAACTTTAACGCCTTTGTTTCTAGCTTTATTTGTAACTTGCTACTACTTCAATTAAAATGCATGTTACTTGATTTTATGCATCATTTTTACTTTTGGTATTGAGTTTTATTCTCCTTGTTTTTTTAATCTTCTGTCCGTGTTTTCATGTTTCGTACGAAGCCTCTCAGGTAGCTTCTACCCTTTCTGAACATTAGGAGTGTGTGATGATCATGTTTCTCTGCACAGGTCTTTGATCCCTGCCTGCTTCATGGTGAGTTTGAAAACGTTCCTGTGAACCACGCCTGCACTTCCTGTATATTAAAAAAGTTAAATTGGTGCATGTCATGTTTGTTGTCACTGAGCTTCAGTTGTGTGAAAGGTGCTATGCAAATTCAGTTATTTTTCGAGGGCTGGGAGGCCTTTCATCAACACAATGACAGGGTTTTCTAGTCCTGGGGAGTCATGGAGGGCTTGGGGTTGTTGATTGGTTGTTGTTGTCTCTCCTTGGGGTTTTCAACTTAAGTATCTAGGGATATTGTTGACATGCGATGGAAAAATGGATCATGAGATGGACAAACTGGTGCGGCACCAGCAGTAACGGTGAGGAGGGAGCTGAGCCATCATCTGCTGTACCGTCCAACCTTCACCTACAGGCATGAACTTAGAAAGTGACAAAGAAGGAGTTTCCTCCACAGGAGCTCAGACATGCAGAGGGAGCTCAGAGTAGAGCAGCTGAGGCTGTTCGGATGCCTTACTCAGAAGGTTTTCTGGGCATGTCCAACTGGGAGGACACCCCAGGGTAGACCCAGAACTCACTGGAGGGATTACATGCTTCTTCTGGCCTGGAAACACCTGGGGAGGAGGTGGGAAACACTGCTGGGGAAAGGCATGTCTGTAATACCCTGCTGCCGTTACGACAGACAGAAGGAAATGGATGGAATATTGCCATTATTGATGACGTAAAACATGATGAAAACCTTCGAACTGCTTTCAAAAACAGTATTCAAACACTTGTTTTGAAGTCACAGCTGGACATGGAGTCAGTATTTAAGGTGTTTGAAAACTGAAACCTCGTTTTCAAACACCTCGGGTCATCCAGTTCCCCTTGCTGTCCTGAATGAACACAGATCCGTTGCAGTTTGAATGCTTTATTTCCTCTATGTATGCATACTGCAGTTAAGTAGCAAGAAGTAAAGGCAAACTAGAAAGGACTACAAAATACAACACATGGACCAATACATTTAGAAAACATTCAAAATGTTACAAAATGGGCTGTATTGGTCCTTCTATTGTTGTTCTTCAACTTGGATCTTTGTACAAATTGTCAAGATACGATATCACCATCACTTTGCACAATTTACAAGTGCCAGGGAGAGACTTCAAGAACCAGTTTCAAAGGGACAAACCACAGCAAACTGTCTCCACCAACACACCAGGAGTAGACCCAACCCCACCAGGGAGACTAAACTCCACCTTTCTGTCCCACTCAGGGATAAAAAGAAATCAAATAAAAGGAGCAGGTGGCTTCTTTTCTCCGATCACAGACCGTTCAGCCTCTGAAGGCAAAAAAACGTGAGAAAAAAGGATTTGTGTGGGAGGGAAGCAACTTTGGTAGTGAGTGAAAATATGTTTAGATATCTTTACATGTCAGGATAAACTTTATTTGACATGTGCATTGCTGTCCATGTATCTATGCTGCTGTGCTCCCTTTTTCCAATATTTACATCAAAAGCATCAAAAAAAAAAAAGCATATTAATCAACAACAACTCAATCCATTCTCTCCATCTCATTTCAAGCCCAAAGGGATAAACAAAAATCTAACTCCTTAGATCCACGAGCAGTAGTCCTTTCATCCACGTGTCAAACGACTGTGGCTGACAGTTTATCCAGTGCCAACAGGTAAGAGGGAAGTGTGCGTATGTGCTGGGGGATTGGGTCAAGGCTGTGGTGTCTCTCCAGATGCTACAAGCTGGCTGGTACACAGGCTAGCTAGCACCAGTGCCCTCCATCACCTGCTGGGCCTGCTTCTGTCCCATGCAGCACTGGGCTACTGACTGGAACAGCCTGAGGAGAGAGAGGAGAGGCGGGATGTGAACGTGTGCTGTGGAGCAGCAGCGTTTACGGGTTACACAACAACGAGTCAGACAGGGGACCTACTTCTCAATCTCAGGGGCACAATGCACAAAGTCGTGGCTCCAGAACTTGAAGGCAGGATTCTTGATCAGCTCGATGAAGGTTATGAGGAGACCCCACGGGTGAGGTCTGTTCACTATCAGCCTCTCCAACAGAACCCTGGAAGAGGAGGAGAAAGATTGACGAACGCCCTTCAAGTCTGTGGTGGTTCAGTGCATTTCCTGTGCTGACATAAAGTCAGTGAGAGCAGACTTCATCTCACCTGGTGATCTGCTCCTGGATGGCCTCAGTGTTGGCTTCAGCAAACAGATAGAGCATGGTGCAGCTGAAGTAGTGGGTGTGGCTGTTGGGGTAGCGCAGCTGATTGGCGATTGCGTTCAAGAACAGGTAACGCCCTGAAAGACGAAACAGCACAGACCTGATCAGAGCGTGTGCAGACGCTGGAGACCGAAAATCTGGTTGGTAACACTAAAAAACACACAGTATGAAATTTTCCGAAAGCTTTCCTCGTTCGGCTCTTTAGATGCAACAAATGTTAAATGTACCTGCAAAAACTCAGGTAAGTCATGTCAACCTGTTTAGAAATGGCGCAGGACTTTGCCTTTCTTTCTTAGTACTGACTGACCTTGAATAAACCTTTGAATTGCCAAGCACTGAACTATTTGACAGAGCCTGATGTGGTCTGTACGCTGCCACCCTACCCTCAGTATCCAGGTCCACGGCCAGATTCTGGAAGATGTCCATGTGTGCAGAGTGCGTGATAGTGCTCATGGAGGGTGTGCTGCCCTTGTTGTGGATGTGAGCAATTGCCTGTGTGCCCACATACAACACTAGAGCATTGATCAGCTGGATGTTGTAGCGGTTTCCTGGCTCATTAGACACCTTGGAGACAAAAAACACGACAGATTAACAAAAACCTGCATTGTCCTTCATCGAAACATGACACTGACAACAGTTTCAAATAGATGGACAATGCCCGTACCTGCAGGTTGCTGCGCAGCTCTGACAAGAAGGTGACTGGTGAACGAGTCTTCAGGTAGGAGTCCAGGTCCTTCTTGAACTGGGAAGGCATAACACCTGTGAAGTTGGTGAGGATTCGAGGAGCGATGTTGATCTCACTCAGCATGTCCACCTGCGACCAGGGTGTTCACAAAAGACACATTTGTCAGATCATTTGTCAGGTTTCTTAGTTCAAACGAGGTTGAAGAAACCTTTCTGTGTGTGTGTGTGTGTGTGTGTGTGTGTGTGTGTGTGTGTGTGTGTGTGTGTGTGTGTGTGTGTGCATCTCTACCTTGAGATTAGGTGTGAACGGGTCAGGGAGTCTCATGTTGCGTGGAAAGGCACTGAGGATGAGGTTACGGAGCTGGATGCAGTTGGGTGGAATAACATCACAGAAGCCATAATGGTAGTCACACAGGAACTCCGGGAAGTCATGCAGCAGGACCAGGAGCACTCGCAGTGTGCCCTAAAACACCCAATAACAATAATAATAATAATAATTAGTTTTGGGTTCTGTCATCAGGACATTTAAAACGAAACGCGCACATCAATGAAACAACTGCTGTCTGGAACATCTCATTCAGTTTGCTTGTTGCCAGAACAAGAAAAAGACTACATTTGCTATACACCAGTTACAAGCCCCAGTTTCAATGCAATGTTTCAATCAAACAACAAAAATGACAGAAACATGGGCTTCACTGTTGTCACAGCTGGCTAACACAGGCAGCAGTTATTCCTGCTAGGACACAGAGGAAAGAGAGAGAGAGCACCTTATAGAGGATTTGCATAGGTTTGTTGAGCTCGACATTCCTCAGGAATGGGGCCAGGTACTTGAAGAGATCAATCAGCAACTGTGCATACATGGGCCAACCCTTCAAGACAACATCAGCATATTAAACCAAAATTCAACATTCATTTGTGTGTTAGTGACAATGAATGTGTCAATTAAACAGTCTCGTCTGTTCTTGCCTACCTTCTGCTGCGGTGTGTGTGCTAGCATCCTGGCAATAAAGATGCGATGGGAGATGAGTTCCAGCCAGGCGTAGACAAAGCCGGGGGCTTTGGTGGGTCTCAGGATGTGGAAGGTATTGCTGTGAATGAAAGGAAGAGTGAGTCCAAAAGTGCAGCAATCACAGGTGGACAGAAACATTTAAAACATCTTCCTGTAGAGGACTATCAGCAGTGGCATATACTCCAATGAAAACAGCACACAGGTGATATATTTAATGTTTTACACCATCGACTTATTTTTTTAATCAACATGTGCTTATTTTGCCAATTCTGAATTTGATGTTAGCAACACGACAGGGTCCACAAAGGATGGACAAGTTGTGGAATGTCAGAGACGTGTCTGGAACAATCCACAGGTAAACAGGCTGATTGGTAACAGGTGATCACATCATGACTGGGTATGAAAGGGAGCTCGATTACTTCACAGGCTCGGGAACACTTTGTAAAACCACGGCTTGGCCTGTCTTTACTCATGTTTAACACAGCCTCTCCATGTCTCTGAAATCTCGGGTGTTTTGTTGATCCCTGTCGATGTCTCACCAGAAGGCAGTGAGCGTCTGGAAGTTGATGGTCTCCAGGACATGTTCGGGGGCATTGAGCTCCAACAGCAGCATGATGAAAATGCGGTGGTACGGCAGCTGTTGGAATTCTGTCTGACGGACATCGTGATCCTGTATCAGCACCCCGACTACGATACCCAGCACCTGTAAGAACGATGGAGAATCAATCAGAACCAAGTAAACCAGCCCAGTTAAAGGCTGCCAGGAGTACCTGCAAAGGTGTTAAGCATGTATACTGTGTGCAGCTGTTGAGATTTAATAATCAAATTACACTTAGGCTTTCAAGTCATAATGAACAATTCTGAGATGCTTTGACATAAAATGACAGTTATTATAAGTCTTCATGCCACATCCCTGGTTTATGAGGTATTCTTTGTAAGTTGGAGTGGCCAATACGGCCCTTCAATCATGGTATATGTAATTTTATATCTTAATATATCACAGTGCTAAATAGTTTAAAATAGCCATACTGTAGCATCACATTTGATTATTTTCTTTTATTCAGAACTTCCATGCAAACAAAAACAACTGGCTCACAGGAAACAACACCTGCTTTCAAATGGAAGCATTAACGTGCCAAATGAAGACTACAGAGATGCAAAACAGGTCCATTATTACCACCAACTGTCACTCTCAGGTAACTTGAAAACAGTCCTTCTGCAGCTTCTATCCATAGAATAAGGTCTGCACATTGTCCAGATTTACCCTTTCACATGTGTGGCACATTTTTCCATGTCAGACACCCTCTCACTTTCTGGAAATACTCTCTTTGGTTTAGGCGAGGGGCAGGATTTCACTAACAACAAGAAAAAGATACGTCTGGTCTGCTCCTTCACAGACGATAAATGTCGTGTTGCTGTACCTTGTTGAGGAGGTTGATTTTTGTGACCGTGTTGGTGGCCTCTCCGGAGTGTTTGACCAGCAGGGCTATGAGCCTAACAAATGCATCCAGGTTGTGGTAACACTTGGCTCTGATAATGGCTGCACTGGCTGCTGGGTTGTGCTGCTGTTCAGCCTGTGCCCGATAGCTTATCTCCACACACATTTCTGTGCACAGCCGGAAGAACCTTGTGATCAAGTCATCTGTCTTCAGTATGCCCTGCTGGTGCATCTAGAGGAAGAAGACAGGGAGACTTACTATCAATAAGAGGAGCAAGGCTCGCCGTGATTTTTGATCATCTTAACTGATTAATGTTCACCTGGCCAACAAAGGCAGAGAAAGCTTTGGTGCTGTCCCTGCCAGCAGCAGCTGAGTGATACAGGTTGACCCATTCCCTCAGAAGGTACTCTGCCTTCTCCCTCAGGCCTGGAGGATCATCATATTCTGAAGCCTGTGAAATCCCAGAGTGCATCATGAAGTTGGGTCCGCCATGGGCCCGGTCAATCATAGCCTCATAGTTGGAGCGAACAACATCCATCAGCTGGGGAAGACTGGGAAGGAGGACAATGAGAGGACAGAGAGTCAGTTATAATCTCACTCAAATTACCAAATTAGGCAAAACGCAAAGGACTAAAGAATAGACACTGATTTCTAGGTGGATGTGGATAAATAAATCAACTAATGAAAAATAAAAATAAATGACGCAGTTGTTTACCCCTCAGGTGCATTGGCTCTGGAGTGAGCACAGGTCCTCATTAAAGTCTCAATTGTGTGGAAGAGATCAGCCTCTGTGACATGGCTGACGCTGCGTTCATCCACCAGCAGAAGCTTCACCAACTGCATGGCAAACGCCACTGCCATGTAGTGCAGGCCATTTTCCATTGACTGGAGAAAACAGAAATCCACATTAGCTAGCAAATGGCACTTGAAATTCTACCTGATTCACAAATCCACACCCTAAAGAAAATAAAACAGTAAAAAACTGTAAGTGGAAGTATGTAATGTGTACCTGTGCCAGGTGCAGGTCATACTGCTGCATGTTCACCAGATGGTTCCTGATCAGAAGCTCCACTGCCTCCACGTTGTATTTGTACTCATCGCGACATTCAATCAGACACCTGTAAACAAACGCTCATATTTTCAATCAGAAAACTACTGCAATACATCCGTATACAGCAGTTCTTCATAGCTACGTGGTGACAAACTTTGGTCAGTTGAGCAGAGGAAACAGAGGAAGAGAAGGAGAAGCGATTAAAACAAAAGAAAATCCAGCTTAACCAGCCTATCAAGATGCCAGCAAGACGAGCGTATCAGCTGGAACAGCATGTACTACATGCTATGGTCTCATTGAGCAGAAGCAGCCACTGGAAATATCTGGGTCTGTATATGAGCTCCCAACAACTTCCTCACACTCACGAGTGGACTGAAAAGTGAGCTTCTCTGATGCTTTGGCATCAGATGTAATTCCAGTTGTGACCATGCTTCAGAGACTTCTGACCAAAGAAACAGACGAGAACCATGGCATGTTAAAACTGTAATGATGTAATGACTGTAAAGCACGTTTGGTCCTCAATATCAAGCAAGTTCAAAGCAGTGGGGGTAAAAGGAGCTCAAGGCAGCAGTGAAGGATAAACAATGGTTTGAAATCAAATGTGTGTCTGACTCACCTGGTGATCTGCTTATTGCACCACTGTGGTCCGTAGGCACGTCCATCCTGCAGGGCTTTCAGCACCAGCAGGTGGCACTCCCGGTAGCGGAGCAGCAAGTCTGCATCAGCCCCACTTGTAGCGTCCAGAAGCCCCTCCACAGCCTGGAAAATAGAGAAGACGACTTGGTGAAACACAGGTTAGCATATATTAATCCCCAACCTCGCCTCTCTCACATCATTTCCTTAACTACAACTATAAAAAGGACCTGCCCTACCTTCTGCAGCAGGCCAAGTGCGGCGATGCCGTCCCTGGAGTTCCTAGCCAAGACTACAGCTTCCAACAGGCTGCGCAAAGCCTGGGTCAGGGGGTTCATGGCTAGAGCAGGGGGGATGGCGTGAAGATGCTGCTCCAAGTCTGCCATGCACTTATCGTAGATCTGAGCCACATCATCGGTGGCCCATGCCTGCTGCTGTTAACAGAAACACAGAGACACGGGAGTAATTATGTTTATTTTTGTTTAGATTTAAGGATTAAGTTCCACAGGTTTAAAACTGACACACAACAAATAAAAGAATTACAACTAAATTCATCATTTTGGACAATCTTTTTGCTGTTGGTCAGAATCGGCACAAACCAGAAAAAGGATCCATAATCACCTTTTTTCTTTGTACTGTCTCACTTTTCAGCCTTACCTTCCTCAGACTTTCTAGCTCTTAAGTTCAGTTTTGGGGATCACACAAAAAACACTCACTTTCATGGGCTGAGCCAAAAAGCCAGTGGGTTGGGAGAGATCGTTACTGGGTAAGAAACCTGGAACATTCCTGGCAAACTCCTCGTACACAGCAAGTTGCTTGGGATCCACCCCTCCCACCTACAATACACAAATTCATTTTTTAAGTGAACAGAAATGGAATCCACAACGTGTAACAGCGTAAAACAGCGCTGAGTAATGACTCAATCTGAAAAATCCAGTAACTGATTAAAGATGCAACTAGCCTAGGTGGATTCTTTTTCAAATATATTACATTACTGCATGTTATAGTGATCTCACCTTCAGTCTGATCTGCTCAGGCATACGCTCAGCCTGGTAAGTCAGGACAACGGGATCACAATAACGACGGCCCTCTTGACGTGCATGCTTCCTCAGCTCAAACTCCTGAAAGAACAGAAACAAATTTAAGAAACTGCACACTATTGCCTTTCAGTGAAATACATTAAAACATTAACAAAAAACACCCCAATGAAAAGTACACTGTTTACACTTGCAGTCTACCTGTAAATAGGTATACCAGTTACCTCTTAATTGGTCGTAGCAATAAAAATATCAAGTGCATCAAGAGCAACATGCATGCTTCTGAAGTAGTTGTACTTACTTGCACACAACAAAAAAACCTATACATGATTATTGCAGCCATATCAATTTTTACATATAATAAGCGGAGGTGATACTTTTAACATTTAGTACAAAATACATTTATATTTACAACTGCTGAGGTAGTCTTCTGAGAGTCTCACCGTGGCTAGCCTCTTGTCCATTTCAGGGCCAGCTTTCTCCACAGCTGTTTTCTGAATGAAGCAGCAAGCTAATTCACAGTTGTCTTGAGCAATCCTGGCTGCAGCCTCTTCCATCATTTCCCTCTGCTGGGGGGTCGGTGCCTGAGGGAATGAACACCCCGAGTTAAAAAAGCAGGAATGGTGCGAGGTATCAGACAAAAACAAAGGGGAGGACGAATGTGTAGAAAAATATCTCTCTACGGTTTGTCTCTTTTTATCTTGTGGACCACAAGCAATTAAGGACACATGCCTACGTTCAGGGATTCAGCCTACCCTCAGTGCAGCCGCAAAGCTGTTCTTCAGGTTGGTGGCAATGCTCATGAGCAGTGGCTCTCGGCAGGTGATCATGGCCATGCCAGCAGTCAGGTTTCTCATCATATGGTGGGCAGCCACACGCATGCGGGACTCCTCCGAATCCAGGGCGAAGTCCTTCCTGATGATCTGCTCACAGGTCGTCATGGCAATTTTGATAGAGCGGTCAACCACAGGGTGCACCAGCTCTTGCACAGCTCGCTCTACTGACTGGCGTACACACTGCTTCAACTGAGGATGGGCCTGTAGCAGAGGGATCTAAAGAGAAACAACAGGGGAGGCGTGAGAGAAAAATCAAGAAAGGAAAAAAAAAAACACAATAGAAAAGGATAAAAAAAATTTCAACAGATGCAAAAGAGAATGTATGTGTGTGTGTTTGTGTATTTAAGAGGACCTTACTTACACTGCCATTTATATTGATGTGTGGAGCCAGGCCTGCCAAGGCGTACACATTGATGTCATGGTAACTGAACTGTGGGGTGGGGGGCCCAGTGGTTGTGCAAGTGGTGGTGGTGGCAGCTGGTGTTGAGGGAGGAGCTGCAAATGGAACAAAGTCTCCTGTTGGTCACAAAACGCTCGTTTGATTAAAATCACAAGAAAAAGCACAATATTCAGACAAAGAGAAAGCAAGCATACAGGCAGTAGAAACACATACTAAAAAGACAGATGTAACAAAACACAGGTGACAGGTCAGACATTAATATGTCAATCTTATTTCCAAAAAAAAAAAACGCAAGTTTTAAAGGGTACTTTTAAACTTCGCCCATCTGACACATCACTTATTTTATCCCCAGCAGTCAGAGTCACTTTAAGGGTTCCTGGCATTGAGTAATAGAAGTTTGGACACACTGAAGTAGAAGGTTTTTTTCTTTTTGTATTCTTTTCAAACAGATGTTCGCAGATGACTATCTGGGACTTATTATGGGACCACAGCATGAAGCCTTACCGTGGTCCGAGTTTAATAAAAACCGATAATATAAGAGAAACTGAATATTTTCATGTTTACTGTAATGGCATACCTAGGTGTCCTCCAACAACAGGACAATCTAGAGAGAAATCTCTTTTTTCAATTTAGAAATATATCTAAATCAAATCAATATTTGGTGTGAAAACCCTTTGCCTTCAAAACTGCATCAAATCTTCTCGGCACACTTGCACACAGTTTTTGAAAGAACTCGGCTGGTAGGTCGTTCCAAACATCTTGGAGAACTGACCACAGATCTTCTGTCGATGTAGGCTTCCTCAAATCCTTCTGTCTCTTCATGTAATCCCAGACAGACTCGATGATGTTCAGATCAGGGCTCTGTGGCGGCCATACCATCACTTCCAGGACTTCTTGTTCGTCTTTATGCTGAAGATAGTTCTTAATGACATTGGCTGTATGTTTGGGGTCGTTGTCCAGCTGCAGAATAAATTTAGGGCCAATCATATGCCTCCCTGATGGTACTGCATGATCAATAAGTATCTGCTTGTATTTCTCAGCATTGAGGACACCCTTAATCCTGACCAAATCTCCAACATTTGCAGAAACGCAGCCCCAAACTTGCAAGGAACCGTCACCATGCTTCACTGCTGCCTGCAGACACTCATTATTGTACCGCTCTCCAGCCGTTCAGCAAACTGCCTTCTGCTACAGCCAGATATTTAAAATTTTGACTGATTGGTCCAGAGCACCTGCAGCCATTTTTCTGCACCCTAGTTCCTATGTGTTCATGCATAGTTGAGTCGCTTGGCCTCGTTTCCATGTCGGACGTATGGCTTTTTGGCTGCAACTCTTCCATGAAGACCACTTCTGGCCCGACTCTTCCGGACAGTAGATGGGTGTACCTGGGTCTCACTGGTTTCTGCCAGTTCTGAGCTGATGGCACTGCTGGACATCTTCCCATTTCAAAGGCAAATAAGCTTGATGTGCTTTTCATGTGCTGCACTAAGCTCCCTTGGCCGAGCACTGCGTCTACGATCCTCAATGCTGCCCGTTTCTTTGTACTTGTCCAAAACAGCTTGAACAGCACACCTTGAAACCCCCGTCTGCTTTGAAATCTTTGTCTGGGAGAGACCTTGATGCAGTATAACTTTGTGTGTTGTTGCTATGCAGAGTTTGGCTGTTCCTTAGCCAGTTTAAAGCCTCCTACACAGCTGTTTCTGTGTCAGTTAATGACTGTGCCTCAACCTACATGTGAAATTGGTCATCATTAGCACCTGTTTGGTATAATTGGTTGATCACACACCTGATTATAATCCTACAAAATCCCTGACTTTGTGCAAGTGTACCTATAAGAACTGATGCTGGTTTGAAGGTTTGAAGGGTAGTAACACCAAATATTGATTAGATTTTTCTTTTGTTCACTCACTTTGCATTCTGTATATTTTTTGAACATATTCTTAGTTTACAGCATTTTTTTCACCCCTGCCTAAAACTTTTGCACAGTACTGTATGTTCAATGGAAATATATATATACACACACACCGATCAAGCAAAACATTATGACCACCTGCCTAATATTGTGTTGGTCCCCCTTTTGCTGCCAGAACAGTCTCCCCTGAAGGTGTGCTGTTGTATCTGGCACCAAGATATTAGCAGCAGATCCATTTCCATGAAAGGGTGTACATGATCTACAACAATGCTTAGGTAGGTGGTACGTGTAAGTGACGTCCACACGGATGGCAGGACCCAAGGTGTCCCAGCAGAACATTGCCCAAAGCATCACACTGCCTCCGCGGGCTTGCCTTCATCCCATAGTGCATCCTGGTGCCATGTGTTCCCCAGGTAAGCAACACACAGACCGGGAACACCCCACAGGAGCTGCAGTCTTGGAGATGCTCTGACCCAGTCGTCAAGTCATCACAATTTGGCCCATGTCAAACTTGCTCAAATCCTTCTGCTTGCCCATCATCCTGCTTCTAACACATCAACTCTGAGGACAAAATGTTCACTTGCTGCCTAATATATCCCACCCACTAACCAGTGCCATGATGAAGAGACAGTCAGTCACCTGTCAGTGGTCATGATGTTATGCTTGATCGGTGTATAAGGTATCTGAACCAATATTTTGACTACATACATTTTTTGAT
Organism: Chaetodon trifasciatus; assembly: GCA_037975065.1. NCBI lineage: Eukaryota > Metazoa > Chordata > Actinopteri > Chaetodontiformes > Chaetodontidae > Chaetodon > Chaetodon trifasciatus. The sequence goes on from JBBMOE010000030.1 coordinate 2,625,028, forward strand.
ATTGAAGCCATTTACTATATTTATTACTTCAAATTGTGTGTAATATCCCTATGAGCAGTGAAATCCATGAATTGGATGGAGGTGTAAATAACCCACTGAAGTGGCATATTGGCAAATCTGGAAATTCATTGGCTATTCAAAGCATCAGTCATCTGCAAAATAAGTTACAACTGGTTCAATCTTCATACGGAAGAAAAGGAGGCCTGTCTGTTCAACTCAGAAGGTTATTGGCTTCTCTGGTTGCTCGGCTTCATATGGCAGATCATGATTGGTTAAGTGTCATTTGAAGGCCGACACTCCAGAGAGCAACTGGAGACAAGATAATATCCGTCTGTATGTCTCCGGAAGTTAAGGGAAGTACCAGGGAGACCACAGACGACAAGCGAAAGATGAGCACAATGCCTGTTAATTGGGGATTATTATCATGTTTTGGATTAAATATTTTTACTGCAGTGGATCTTCTGAATATTTGTCAATGTTACCAGACCGTTTCTGTCAGAGTGTTATCGATCTCTGGATCACGGAGAGATGTAATTAGTAAGTTGACTCAATTTTCCGGCAATTTCAATAACAGTTATTGTGTCTCCTGCTGTGACTGTATCTTGAAATGGTTTGTTTCAATTGATTCATTCATCAATTGATAAGAATTATTGCTTTCCAATAGTGTATGAGTATAAAAGTAGCTTTTGTGTCAACAGACGAGTTATCTGTAAGGGGTTAAAAGCTAAATTGACAAATGTGTAACTTAAATTCAGGTTGTAGCTCAAATCTTTCTAAATTCAGGTGCACAGTAATAAAGCAGCACAAAGCTAAAGAAAATATAGAGCATCCACCTGTGGTAGAAACAGGCAACATCTCCTCTGGAGGCTTTGCTTCTTTCTTTGGCGCAGAAAGCTGTTCCTCCAGGCTCTTCAGCTTCTCCTTGTCCTTCAGCAAATTTCCTGGTTTGAGCTCGTTGATGTCCAGAGACAGGTTCTTACACAGAACTTCAATCTCAAACTTTAGGTTCAGCTGCAGTAAAGTAAAGAAGAATAACATACGAAATATTTTCACAAATGTTCAGTTTAAGATGCTGAAAGTGGGATGCTGGTTTATGCCCATGACGGCAATGGGTTTATATGAATAGTTAATAAACCTGGCAGGGAGTTTGGAAAGTGATAAATAATGATCAAATTGTGGATAATAATATGATCTGACAATGTTGGATATTGCTGTATTTAAGTCAGGAAGTTTAGTTAAATACACTCATATGTGTTACCAAACCAGAAAATGCTAAGCCGTAGCCTTTCGAAGTATGAGTTAGAAGGCCAGCACTTCCAAGATCTGCCTGAGGCAAAGCGGATACATAGGAAGAATAATACATTACCTTGAGGTCATGTTCCTGATGCAGCTCAGCAAGAACATTCATGATGGCCATGGTCCAGGGGTTCTGGGGTCTGAAGACCTGCAACATCAGAGACACACACATCAAGTTAAAATCACTATGAAGAATCCAGAGGAAGTACAAATAACTTCTACAAATGAGAAATACAGAGTTGTTATTTTTGTCTGAATATGACAGAAAGGTATCTTATACTGGTCAGTAGTATGACGTACTGTCAATGACATGACAGCTCTTGGTCTACGCGTATGTCACTCACCATGCTTCGTAAACTGGACTCCAACACTTTGGCCACAAAGGGAACCACATACAGAAGCTCCTGCTGACCTTTCACATAAGCTTCCAATAGCAGAGATTTCACTTCCAGATCCTCAGAAAAGGAGAGTAATATATGTGAGCTGACAAGAGACCCAGCATGTAATTAAACAACAGCTAAAAACGTAAGAAATTCTTACTGTATAAAGGATAGGCTTGTTTTTAGCCAGTGTAATCATGCCCAACCAGTGGCCCAGATTCTTCAGCAGTGAGCGATCAGAGAAATTGGCAGCTGCCTTGTCAGAAGTCAACAGAACCTAAAAGAAATTGAGACGTGGGAGAGAAGTGTCAGTACTTCAAAAACTATGCAGCAGTGCTGCAATTGTGCGCAGTTGATTTTAAAGTCCTCACATTAGCATCTTATCCCCCACTGTTTTACCTTGATATTCCTGTAAGTCTCATTGAGGACCATCTTGACAAACTCTGGGTTCTTCAGAGTATCCAGAAAGTTGGAATAGAGACTGTGGAAGTTGGGCTCAATGCTGACACGCTTCATCACCAGGTACTGAGACACCCAGGGCATAAACTCCTCCTTCACAGTCTCTTTCAACTCCTCAACCTGAAAAAGGCAAATGTGGTTTTAGAGAAGCTTCTCTGATTCAATAAGGCTCTTGAGTTACATTTTATCTATTTCACTTTACCTTCTGTGTCATGTTGGACTGAGAGAGGTTGTTGAAAATAAAAGCAATCTTCTCCTGGACATTCTCTGGAGGCTCTACAATCCTTTCTGTTTGATCAGTGGCCACCAGCAGGGTGTCAATGTTGGTTGTGTTTATGGAGGGCTGCAGGTAGAACAAGAACAATTACCTTTATAACAGGCAAGTTTGTAACAGCACATTCATTTTACGCACAGAAAAACATATACCCAGTGGAGGCACTGACAAGGCACATATTAAGATGTTAAGGCATCAACAAAGCCAAACTCACAGGAACATCCTTCTTGAAGCTGCTGGGTGTAGGTCTTGTGATGGTGGTGGTCTTGGCTGCTGTGGTTGTAGTCGTTGTGGTGGTGACTAGAGTGCTGGGCTGACCCGGCTGTGGAGCTTTGGGGGCACCAGGTTGCTGCGACTGTGCCTGGGCTTGGACGTGTGCCAGTGCCAGGCTGCCAGGGGTGGTGATGGAGCCTTGCATCTTCACCGGAGGGTCCCGTGACTGTTGGCCATACTCAATATACTGCACACACAGGATATTGAAAGGTGCAGAGCGAAATTTAATTCATCTGTATGTAAGATGCATTTTCTGCAGTCAAAGCTGGGACAAAATAAGACTTTAAAATGGCGAGGAAAGATAAATTAAGGAAACCTGATTACCTCTTGCAAATGGTGGGGAAATTGCAAGAAGTGGGCAATTGAAGCCAGGTGTTGACAATATTGAGGGTAGTCCTTTAGTCTAAAAATATGAGAGAATGTTAACATGATACAAGATGACTTGTCATATTAATACTCATTTTACATAAGAAAACATTCCCGTACCTGTTTTTAAACCTATCTAGGGCAGCAATTCCAAAGTAATACATTTTTGATCCGTAGGGTTTTCTTAAGGCTTCAAGAACATATCGGAGGGCCAAGCCCAGGGCCATGTATGTCACAAGACCCTTTTCGATGATGCCACCGAAAAGGCAGGCAGTGATGTGCAGCTCCTTGTCTGGATACTGCGGGAAGAATCTGTACTCCTCAAACAAGTTCCGAAGCATGCAATTGAACACCTCTCGCTCCCGCTTAATGGTTGAATCCTTGAACCTCTGCAGCATCTCCAGTACCTAGTGGGTGGGTGGGGGTGGGGGTGTGGGTGAAGAGGCAATAATGTAGAGGGAGAGAAGTTAATTTGAAGAGCCGCAACATTCCTGAGAATATGGACAATGTACAACAATTGCCTGAAACATTGTGTGAGTTTGATTTTCATTAGTTTGTGCTTTTGTCAGACACAAATGAATAATGTCACCACATACTTCATCCACAGACATAGTTGGGTGAGGTGGGTGGTTGTAGATGCGCTGGAAATAGCTGTTTGCTTCATCATCTATCTCCTTACTAAAGTGCTGGTTTGCCTCGGGCCACACCTGAGAAAGGTCAGCTGGAACAAGTGTAGAGAAAGACATTTTTAACCATTACCGTCATTTACTTCAATGATGTAATCCAAAACTGGTGGAACATGAGCCAAGTAATTAACTCATAGGTGAAAATCATTGTGCAATAAAGTGACACAGCAGGAATCAAAAAGCATTCTAACTTATGTCAGGTTAGAGCCCTTTTTGATACTCAAAGGTAGACAAGTTACACTCAAGTGGGGCTGTCAGCATACGCAGACAAGGAATGGAAGACTGGTCTGTATTTCCTCTATGCTAAAAAAAATTTAGATGTTTGTGTGACATGAAATGAAAAGGAAAGTTAAATCATACTCCTATGTGTTTACAAGAGGTTTTAAACTGCATGAGTCTTAAAAAACTTTCCATGAAGACTAATGAAATTGTAAACTGTATTTGTGAGGCACTCTAAGGTGCGTTACAAATAAGTTTGCGAATCGGGACAGTCATTGTCACTGCAGAGGAAATACAGTGCTGAGCAGCGCAGGGCGGGGCTCTCAGTCACACCACCACGACCACCACTTACAGGCCTTCATCTTACTCTGCTGAAAGGTAGGTGGGTTCAGGCCTGGTGTGCTCATCTTCCTGCTGGCAAAAGGGTCGGTGTTCACTGTTTGCATCCCCAGACTAGAGCCAATACCAGAGCCGATGCCTGAGCCCAAGGGACCTGTAAGTGACACAACATATTAATAATTTCTATGCACACATAACTAACCCTTTCTGAACTACTACAGCTGCTGCTATCCTTTGTCCTCTGAACTTGGTTCAGCTTAATATGCTTAATTATTCAGTAACCATACAGGGTGAAAGCCAAATTTAAAATGTTTTCCAGTAGCTTTTTCTGAATTTCACAAGATGACAAACTAATAAAGTAAAGAATTTAACCCAAACTACGCCACAGTTTGCTGAGACATACTGTACACACAAAGTTCTGATTTATCCACAACAAATTGTTCCACTCTCATTTCTCACTGAATTCAAGAAGATGAAAGTCAAATGTTCTGACAGAGCAGTAGCCACTTGCTATGACTGATTTAGTGTGAACATAAGCCATGCTTGTTGGTCTTATATTAAAATAATAAAACAGCATAGTACCAGAGTCCATACCAGGGAGCTGCGAGGACAGGCTGCCAATGCCCCCAAATGGTGTGCTGGGGTTAGGGTTGGAGAGTGGTGGAAAAGCCTTTGCTGGGGACTGGGGATTGCTGAAAGCTGAACTCAGTGAGGTTGGGAAACCCTGCATGCTTTGAGTGTGGGAAGTGGCTGTGCCCCCCAGGTTCAAGGAGCCCATGCCAGACAGAGGATCCATCTAAAGAAGAGCGAGAAAGAATGAGGCAGGGTTAAGACTACAGATCGGTTTTCTCGACACAAATCTCTAACGTGAAAAGGAATTTTACAGTTTGTCTGCAGATGCATGATGTTGTGTTCACATGAAGATACCTGTACAGGAGAGATTGCATCCAGGCTGCTGGTGCTGGGGGCACGTCCCTTTGGCATTACCCCTGGTGGTGGCTGCCGGGCTTTATTCATTACGTTGCTGCAGTTGGCAACCATGGTCAAGATTGTCTCTGACAGCTCCTGGGACACGCTTCTGAGAAAAAAAAAGTTAAACAAATCTTAAATCTTAAAAAAAGATAACACTGTATGGAAGGGTGAGAATGTCTATAGCTTTACTGGGAAAAACAACACATTCTTAAGATGATCAGTCTTATATGGTCAAAACACCGTCACATACAACTAAAGCTGGATTTCACTCTGAGCAAGACTGACAGACAATTAATTTAAAAAACAGGTAAACTAATTATATAGTGATGAAGACTAAGCCAGATAGACCCTCACCCAGCACAGGACTGCAGGCAGGCCAGCATGGTGGCTAACGTCTCTGGGGGTAGCTGGGCGCTTTTGGGCTGTTCCTTATCTGGAGCCAGACCCCCCATAATGGATGGACAACGCCTCTTCAGAAATGTCACACACGCCTGGATAAAAGGTTCCTAACCAACACAAAACGCTTGTAAAATACAGTATTCTGAAGGTAGAATTCTCAAAACACAATGACAAACATTTGAGAATGACGGCACGTAAATGAATTTTAAGACTTACTCCATGCTCTCTGATTTTGTCAGTCAGCCATTTATCAAGTTTGAGGTATTCACGGCGAGATGCAAGTGCAGCAAGGTCAATTACAAAGGCAAATGGAGTACCATTCAGCAACATCGAGAGAGACTGGAGGGAAACAAATGAAACAAAAAACATGCTGGCTTACTGACCTTCACAAAAATGTTAACTCTGTTCCAGATAAAGCTACGACCACCACAGGGCATATGTGACCCTGTATCCACCAATTTGTCTTATTTCAGTGTAATGTTGACTAAAACCAGTAAACCGTCATGGAGGGATATTATTCAATGCAACAGTCTAGTGTGCCGCAATACTACTGCCTGGTTACTCTGCTTTAGCTTTAGGGTTTTAATTTCAGAGAAGTCCACATATCAGTGATAGTCTATTCTGACAAACCTTTAAGTCCTGGGCCACATCAAGGATGCGAGACAGTTTGGCCTGGTCATACTGTTCCCCTCTCATGTACCACTCAGCCATTGAATGCATAATTAACTGACGAATGGAGGGAGACTGTCCCTGGAAAAATAACCACCAGGTTTTATAAGTACATGTTTTAAAAGAATATAATCAAGACAAAAACACAATACTTAATGAGAAACTAACCAAGACGGCAAATAATCTTCAAAGTACCGAAAGGTATATGAAACACCAACCTGTCCATGCCAGGCGTAGTGAAGGATAATGGCAGAGTTAGGGTGGTTGCCCAGAAAGATGGGCATTAGGGTAGAGATGAGCTCATGGCGCAGTGTGTGCCAGGAGGTGGAGATCTGCAGCAACGCCAGCACCAACATGTCAGGGCAGTGCTTGATTGGAAAACCAAACAGCTGCTTCACCTGCTCATACTGGCCGACCTCAGACAACCTAAGCAGGCTTTCCACCAGGTCCAGACTTTTCCTGTGAGGAGACGGAGACAATCAGTCGAACACACTGTAGCACCACTACACAATAGCATCAGGCCTGTGAGCTCAAGAAAATCTACACTGATCCAAAGGCAGTCGGTCCGACTATGCCTCTACTATAATGCCGAGAGAAACATATCCATACTATGCATGTTTGACATTAATGTTTTTATTACTGCACTGCTTGACTGCTGAGCGGCATGTGGAATAGGAAATAATTGCTGGCACTGTCAAAACAAGGTCTGTGTATTTCAAAACTATGCCCGGTAAGGAGAAACAACCAACTGTTACGCCCTTCAACATAATGGACACACTCCATACCAGGTGGCAATCTCCCTGTTGTCGTCCTCTGGTGGGGCCTTAAGGATGTCAATGGCGACAGTATGGCAAGGGTAGTCAGCAAAGCAAAACACTTCTGGGCTCATCAGGGAGTGCTGAATGAAGGACAACTACAAACAGAAAGAGAGCAATCAGACATTTAAAGAGGGAATACAAGGCTCAGCCTTGAGCACTCGCACCGCTCTGTGTTTAGATACAAAACAATTACTACTGGGCACTGTCCTTTTTTCATCTTTTAATTTCACTTGCTTTTGATAGCAACAATTTCATTCAATCAACTTTCCTACTTTGATTAAACACTCATGAAATCACATCATCCTCATGGTCAGTTACCTGTCCCTCAGCGTGTTTCCATGGCCGATAGATGAGATCAACAGGGAAGACCTCCATGCCTAGGCCCCTCTGAATGCCATACACCACTATATGCAGGCCTTTACTGTCCCGGATGATAAAACCTGGGTGGTCCAGCTCGTATGTCACCTCTTTGAAGTTCAGGTTGGGATTCTAGGGCAAAGACAAAAAAGACAAATGAAAGCTCATTAGTTTTCGAAAATAACCCGATGCAACTCAGCCTTCAGTGTCAGGTTTATCACGGGTTAATTTATGCATTACCTTGTGCACTGATTTGAGAATTTGACAAAATGTAATCCCAAAGTGACAATATGAAATGCTGGGTACATATGTGCTAATCAGACTTAAGACCACTGGATAATGTAACATGTTGGCGGAGTTGACATTTTCTGCACAATGCATTCATTCTTGCCAATCAAACTGTTATACATATATGTATAGAAACATATACGTGTGTGTGTGTGTGTGTGTGTGTGTATGTCTGTGTGGAAATTAATATACATTAAACACATTTTGTTCCCAGAAAGTTACGGCTCACTATTTGAGATAGTTGATGGTTCACTTACCACTTCTTTGACAACATCGATGAGGACCTCAACATTCCACGTGTGTGCCTGTGAGCCATCATTCTTATCTTTACCATCACTCCAGATACCACTTCCTGGAGCAGAGATGGACTGTAAGAGCAAAAAAGAAATGTTTAGAACCCTGTAAACTCAAAACAACATCAACCAACATTTTGAATATCAAAATTATTGCATTAAATGATTGCGATATGACACAAGGAGCAACTCCTTTCGTATTACAAAGTCATTCATTAAGAAACTTTCAAGCTTTATGGAGCATTTTAGTCTAATTTAGGCCATGATGATGATGGAGACACTGGGATTCATGAGTTCAAGCATTTGCTGGATCACATGTAGTTTTAAATGAGGAAATCTGTAACTCTACTTTAAGGGCATAATGGCCAGCTCAAGACAGGCCATGCCATACTGGCAGTGATGTAGAAGGGGTATTGTGGCCACACCCAGAGTTTCCACAGCACTGGCCATTTGGCTGAGGAGTAATTCCTACCCTGCAATGTTATGATTTTACAGCCAGAACATTCACTGTATGTGCAAGTCTGAGCTGCTCTTCGCAATCTTCATGTGAAGGTATTGCCAGCTAAAGCTCTGATTAATCCACTGTAGAACAAAGACAGAGTCAACCCAGCAGATCCAGGTAACATAAAAATCAGTGAAAGTCTGTTCAAACTGATCCTATTCCTTTCATTTTCTGTGGATATTTTTCCATGAAACTAAGTAAAACCCAGACTACGTAACCCTAGATTCACCACTTTTACACCACCTTGTTTGCAGTAAGTGTGTGTGAACATAAATGGACTAAAACTAAAAAAAACACTATGTTATTTTTTCTTTGGTCCAGTAAAACCAAACTAAAGCAGCTAAAGCGACATTGGACTTCTGACGTGCAATGCCCTTTGCATCAAATAAGCAAACTCACCTGTAGTGGGATGCCATCAGTTAGGCCAGAGTGGGTACGAGCCATCATGCCCAGGACCCGGGCTACCTGGCTGGCTGTCACCTCTCTCACTCCATACTGGAGGATTATGTTTCTGCACTCATCTAGACTGGAGAGGCAGACAGCTAGTCAGTGCTGACTATGATCCATCACGTTTAAAAATTCACATAACAATCACAACGAAATTGTATTAGTGACAGCACAGTCAAGAAACTCATCAACTAGGCATACACTGTGTTTTTAGCTCTAACATTTTACCCATTTTAACACATCTGTTGTTGCAAAACATGTTACTGCTACACCTCCAGTTTAACTGCAAAATTGTGTAGTATGACAAAAGGTGACTGTGAAATTAGTATTCAGTGTGTCAGGCAACTAACAGGCATCAGCACCTTGGTATCCAGTTTAGCACAGTCTGTGTATACCTTAAATGATCTCTGACATGATTACGCTGATTTCACTGGATTTACATTAAAAAGGGTTCTGTAAACCAAGATGACTTTAAAAATATATCTGAATGTAGTAGTTAGTTGTGGATGTAGCTTAAAAGAATTTAAACATTAATTCACCTTGCACAGAAGCCATAGCCAACTTCTTGCATGAATTCTGCAAGAGAACTCTCCATCATGGTCTTAGCTAACTCCCCCGAGTCTGGCAGAATCCTGTCCATGAGAATGTCCCGTTTTTCAGGGTACAGCAGTGGTGCGAGCACCACAGGGCAGCGCTCCTGAGGGAAATCTGAGACACAGCACACAATTAAATAAACACATGCGGCACAAGATTGTACCCGTTCTACTCAGTCTGACAAAGCCTCATGTTTTCAACTGTAGGTATGTGAATGCTTATGGATATGACACAGACGTTGGTAACAAATTTGTGATTATCCCCCATACCTCGACAAAGTGTCTTCAGAAAGGCGTCAATCTGTTCTTGCCCCACCCCACTGGCCCCCTTCTGGCCAAACAGTAGATGGGAGAGCAGTAGGTGCAAGACCTCTATGGCAATGTCTTGGAAGCCACCTTCCTGGTTTCCTCCGAGATCCGCGTCAACGTATGACCGCAGGAGGTCCGGAAGTTTTTGCTTGATGAACTGCGCAGCTAAGAAACAGTCAAAAACGCCTAATTAAGAAACCACAGACTTGCTTATATATACTTTCCTTTGTACTGACAAACCAACCCTAAAAACACAAAGTTTTAAAGTGGTGTGGTCATCAACAATTATTTCAGGTCACACAAATATTTTAAATTCAAATTTATAGTTGAATTGTTACAAAATCCACACAGTCGATGGTGGAAATTAATATTGGACTGTGGGGGGAATATAAACAGCAGTGGCTGTACTCACAGTAGGAGTCACAAAACCAGTTTGCATTCTCCAGTAATTACTCTTGTGGTTTGTTTTTTTTGAATCAGGAAAATCTGTCAAAGTCCAACATATTTAAGTCTCTCTTGTCATAATTCCCAATGAAAATAATTCCTGAGTTAGATGTGAAAATATTAGATCCTCTGGGTCAATGTGCTGTTTTTCCCCCGCTGCTTCTACGATGTCCGCCCTCTCACTCGCTCCTCTTCTGATTCGCTGAATCAAGAGTTAATTTCAACCAAACCAGAGCTAGTGATGATTGTTGGAACACTGGGAGGACTAACCAAGACGGTTTTGGTGAGTTTTATTTTGTTTTTGTCGTGTTTGAATGAGCTTCACAGTGATAAAAATCACTGTTTCTTTGAAAGGTGTCTGGTGGCTTTGGTGAGAGCAGCAGAACAGCTGTTTCTACTTGAACAAAATGGATCTTACTGTTTAAGAAGAAGGTATCTTTGTAAGGATCCTTTCTATAATGTTGTCCAACACTTCTTGACAACAATCTGAGCTGTCAGTTACAAAAACAAACACTTTTAGTGGACGGAAATTGACAGTGCACAAACACCCGGAGGGATTCAACTGCAGCGTGTTTTGTGGTTGCTGCGCTGTCATTCACTACTGAAAAAACCTAAAAAGTTATTGTCTCCATTAGTCACTTGGACACAAAAAGATGGGAAAACAGGGTCCATAATCAGATAATAATTGACCCAAATAACTCCCATTTGTCGTGGGCCTCACTTTCATTAACTGAAAATTAAATTTAGGTCAAGCTGAAACAAGCACATAAATCAACACGGTAGAGGACGTTATTTATTTTATAATATGTAAGCATGCAGAAAACATTTATACTGAAATAAAATACAAGTAGCATGGCTCTCACTGTATTGGTTTCCGAAATGTGCAAAAATAAGATATTCAAATTGCTCAAACCTATGTGTTTGTTTTTTTAGGGAATATTTGAATGTCATTTTTGGCCAAATTTGACAGCCCTAAAGGAGAATTAACCAACTACTATTTTTGAAATGCAATTAATGAACAAAACATAGCTTACCAATAAGTAATTTAATATTTTTTTCATCTTTCAAACCTTGCTTCAACCTGGGACAAATAATCAGTTATTCTAAGCGGTGTTTAAACTGTCCACGATGCTTACCAATCACACTGACAAGTTTTGTTCGAGTTTCTCCTTTGAATAAGTGCAGATTGTGGACATTCACTGTGGACACAAACTACTTTTGGCACATTATTTTTTCGATTTCGTTAGGGTTCTGTGGAATTGGTGACGCATAGGTTATTTCTATGACCAAAAAACAAAACACTATTAGAGATATAAGATAAAAGAAGATATTTGGTGGTATGTATAAAACTCAAAACTTGGACATTTTTCAGCGCATCCATGCTGTTGCATGACTGCTTCATTTCTTAAAATCTTTTGTTCCTTGTGCCATGGTGATAGTCTGCGAACGCAACATCCAACATGGACTTAACATGTCATTCACCAGTATTCCATGGGTGTATCTGGTGATTGTAAGTTCATTTGTTCACTGTACAAATTCATGAATTTGTTGGTCCGTGAACAGTTGCTGATTTGTCTCCCCGACCCCCCCATCGAATGTATAGATGTTTATACAGCAGCCCTAGTTTCAGATCTTGTTTGCGACAGGTTTAAATACATCAGGCTCCAATTAGAATTACTTACCAAAACCACGAAGGTCTGCGTTGCAGGAGTTGAGCAAAGCAAGACCAAATATCACCTGGGAAATAAATGAATAAATTAAAATGTAAAACATCTAAGTCTTGTGTGACAGTCTGTATTTTGGATTACATGGTTCAGAATTTATTCCATTGCACAGGTGGCTTACCTCTTGGACCTTGCTGAGCTTAAGAACTTTACTCAGCTGAGTGAATACGTGGGCTGATGGCTTCAAACTCTGAAAGACAGTTTCACCTTCAAAGCACCTTCATAAAAATTATATATTCACAGTAATTTTTCTATTCATACCAATCTGCAAAATGTCTCTACACACATGGGTGTCTGAGTTGATGTCTAAGTTAGTTACATTCTGATATGTCAACTGAGAGTCAGTTACTTTTTGTAAAGAGGTAGAAATGATAAATGTAGGTTTTTGATTTGGCTAATTGTAACCTCTGATAATTGAAATTTAAGACTCTATATGCACTTGCAAACTATATTTTCTTTCATGCTTAAGTAGTATGTCTTCAGTCCACTCAGAAGTTTTCTATCAACAAGGATGATATACATTCAAGCCACCACAGCAACAATATCCAAAATCTGGCATCTTACCTTCTGGTAGTGCAGGGGATTGTCAATGGCGTAACACAGAGTAGAGATAAAGTTTGGCTTTGATATCAGCGACACACACTCCTGGATCAGAAATTGTGTCTTGGAGAAGATGAGAAGAAGAGAGTAGAGAGAACAGAAGCAGGACATACATTAGACACACATCTACTCGATCATGAAAATGACACCATAATTGCAGAAGTGTTTCTCCTAGCTTGACTGCTTTTAGCATAGTGGTGCATAATTCTCTAGTTTCTGAAATAAGACAAAAAAAAAAGATATGCACATCTGTGGATTGTGACTGATTGTCAGCATTTATTAAAGGATTTCAGCTGCTCAACATTTTGCGTCTCATTTGTCGCATTTTACGTTTCATAAGACGCCAAACACTTTCAATGGGCAACAAGCTGGGCGTGCTGGCAGGCCAGTTTCACACCACTCTACGTGATGATAGAATTTTCAAAAAACAATGAAATTTCTCAGCTTCAACATCTGATATGTTGTCTTAGTGCTATTTTCAATTACATGTGAGGTTTCAATATTTTGCAAATCCTCAAATTTTCTGTATCTATTTATGTTTTGCAACTCTTTTGGAAATGGGGCTATAATGAAAAAAATGGAATTTGGGAACAAATAAAACAGAAATTGGAAAAAATATACATGGGTTTCATAGGGCCCCACACAAACACCAACAGCTGCCTTTCAAATATTTCACGCTGTGCACTGAAATCAAGGAAATCGCTTGATTGCCAAGTTGTAACTTGCGCATGTTCAATATATCAGATCTTGTCTGAGACCTGTATCTTAATAACATGATGAATGTTTTTCTTTTTTACTGCATTACTATGGCTGGATTAATGAGGAATATAGAATTTGGTCAAGCTCTATGATCAGTGCTTAACAATAATCCACAGGCATATTGTGCACTGAAGGAAAATGTGTCACTTTGATTAATAAGGGAAAAAAAAACAACCAACCAACCAAACTTTGCCTATATTGCAGGCGCTGGTGCAATAACTCACAGGCACACTTGTAGTCTCTGGCATATTTTGCTGGCAAAAGGAAAGAATATCATGAAATCTATCTATACTGAGTGCAAGGGGTCTCTTGACTTTTAGTGCATGTTTTGCTTGCCCCTTCACTTGTGGAAAGGAAATGTGAAACAATCACACCAGATGTGTAAAAGAGCATACTACATTGAACACTAAGTGTTAGTCATAAAAGTATGTTTGTCAACTGTTATATTCCAGGTCTGTAACGCAATCATAAACAATAACATTCTTTCTCGAAGTTTCAATATTTTGTAAAACAAATTTCAAAAAATCATTCTATGTAGCCATCTAGTTTAAAACAGGCCTTAGGCCTTCTTTGTGAGAGCCCTTATTGATTTTTTCATTATCCACACCTATGGCATGTTATCTCATTAAATAAGCTCTTGAATTTAAGCAATAGTTCAGATTCTTGAAAATACATAGCTGCTTTTTTACCACCCATATCACTCGAGTCCAACAGGCATCCGGCACCTTTCATCACCTGAAAGGCTTGACTATATGCTATCTACGTACAGGACATCCTGTCTCTGTTAGCCATATACTGCTACAAGCTGATGTTTCTCCCTGGATCTCCATAGTTCATGTTGGGTAAAGATGTCTTATGTCAACATAAGGTAAAAAAGTTGCAACACTGTAAGGATCAGTGTCTCATACTATTTTACTTCTAAACAGTAACTTATTTTCCAGAAACCAGTGCTTATTCTTAAATGCTTAAACAATATATTACTGCATTTTCTGCCACCTGGCTGGCTGCATAGGAAATTGGACACCCTTAAATAGATCCAGGACATCAAGGTGTTTCTTATCAAAAATTACCTGGTGAAAGTCCTTGCCACTGCTTTTACCATCGCCACTGAAATCCACATGGGAGAAGAGACAGCGTAGTAGATGCCTGTCTGCCTCAGGACCGTGACGATTAACAATCTGAGAGAGCACAAGAACATCACACATCAGTACATTATGTGGACACGAGCAGACATGTTAAGACACTTCACAGAATTTCAAGACCTCCGTTGACAGATCTTTTTATAAGTGCTTGATGCCTTTGCTACCACTTACATGCTGTATTTCTTGCTGGCTGGCTCTGTAATTTTTCTTTGTTAAATTGTCCACCAAATAGCTGATTTGAGACAAAGCCAGCGAGAGCGAGTCAAGATTCATTGCTGGTTGGGGCGGAAGCAGGCGGCCGAGCACGGCGCAAAATCACCATTATTCCCCTTTAGTCACTTCAGTGATAGGTTACTTCTGCTCCCCCCCCCCAAAAGGTGTGAAAATGTTGGCTTCCAAATGAGTTTTCCAATCAGTGGCTCCTGCTGCTTGGTAGAGTCTTCAGTTTAAAATCAGGTGCAGCATCTGTAATGAAGAACAACAAAGTAATTTTAAACGTGCAGAAAAGGTTTTGCAGTAGGAACAAGATAAACAAAAGAAGGAATTCCTTTATGAGAGGCACTAAACTTGGAGTGCTGTAGTGGTACGGTCCTGAAGGACAATATTTACAATCCACTGACAACACAAATTTTGTGACAGGCTTTGAGGCCTGTGTGATTAACACGCCCAAATGTGCAGTGAAATATATTTTGTGGTCTGATGTTGGAGCATTTCTTTGCTACGTAAGTCCCCAACTACGGCCAATATGAGTTTAAGCTACGTTATTTCTACGCTGTCTTCGCAGAGCTGCTGTTTTATTATATAAACTTGCCGGGCCAATAGCTTGTACTAGGCCTCGACTGTGCCCAACTGTCGGGCACACAGATTCAAAGCTAGTTAAGTTGCACACAGAAGTAACCAACTTCTGCCTTTACAATAATACACAATGACTCTCGCAACTTTAACAATCACCGCAAACGTACGTAGCATTAAAAGCAAGTAACCAGGAATTGCACGTGGTTAATGGGCAAAAATACTTAGATTCACCGACTCAAACAAAGAGCGAGCTAATGCAAGTTAGCAAATCTACAAACTCTAGAAACTACATGTCACTGAGCGGAATCAAAAATTTGGCAAGACGTCTTAAAGATGTGTTACGTTACGTTAGTTAATTGATTTAAAACAACCGGGGGACCTCACTCCTGTAGCAAGTAAGGCAACCTAACAACGTAAGTTAAAATCGCCATGACGCTGGTAAACACTTGCTAGGCAGAAGTTTCAGTAAACGTTGGCCAACATGTTAACTAATATTTAATAAAACTTAGCCACAATATTTATAATACACTATCGTTTACAAAGTCATGATTTCGGCCTTTCTAACATATGCACTGTTCTCATCGGCATAACCTACCTGTGGTCTTTATCTACGTTACCATTAACCTCTCTGAAATATTACCAACTCCCTGTAGGCTACGGGCCAATGCTATCACATTAGCATTTACGTGACGCTAACATTTGCAACACGAGCCCGTTTCAAGCGCGTGTATGAACCGGCAAAAACACATTTTTTAGTAATTTTAATTGACTTGCTAACTACCTATTCGGTTAATAGGGCTTCGAACCCGTTAAACATACCCTGATCAGGAGCCCGAAGGCCGCGAGTATTGCGGATGGGTTTTGCGCGATCGTGCCAGCTAACGTTAGCATAACCTTGTTAACGTTAGCTCATTCGTACGGGCTGGGACTAATCTATGGAATCGCTAACGGTGTAGCTAGTTGCAAACACTAACTATCTTGTAATGAGGCGTAACCCTTACACCTAGCCGATGTCCATGTCGTGTCTAGCAACAATTTCACAATACAGTTACATATAACTACATATGACTAACAAGAGACGTTGCTGAATTAAAGAATTATTAGTTTCTTGATGGCACCAATATGACAGCTGCTTTTCAGCTAATACACCTTCACCGCGGTGGTGGCTAAAGTCCATTCTCTGTATTGATATCTTTAATTGTGTGTTCTATATAAACCTATCGTCGGCTGTTTCCCAAATATAGTATCAATCTCACCGTGCTCCCAAGAAAGTAATTCAAATGTTCATGCCTTCTTGTTTCCTTCAACAAACTTAGCGAAATGGAAGGATCGTTGTGCCTCCAGTTCAGTTTGATTTTCAAAATAAAATGGCGACTGTCACCGCCGTGGCGCGCTCACGAGACGGATGCATGAGTTTATCCGCGCGACACAAACGCAAGGTGCTCTCCAGCGGACACCTGGTCCGTGCTGGCTGCCATGCAGTTATTCAATTAGCATATTGTACTAAATTTATGTGGAAAATGAACCATGTTTTGTTGTTTCTTCTCATGAACACGAGATGAACGAGTATTTTTGTGTCACACTGACGGAAACCGGATCAACATAAAATGGAAACCGCAAGAGCATCTGTGTTCTCTTAAATCAAGTCTAAACTAACTGATTAAGGGTCATTCCACCAATTTTACACTCGATTTTCAGAGTTCTCTTGCTAGGAGGACGTTGAGCTTGTCAAAACAGTTGAATGCTATTTCTTAGCATGTGGCACTAAATGCCGTTGTGTGCAGGGTATGGGGGTTGAAAGAAATTGGGGGCAGGAATGGTCAAATGACAGACAGTAGTCTGCTGAGTTACTGAGTGGCACAGTGGTAACACTGTCGTCTCACAGCTAGATTCCCGCCTGGGGCGCTGTGGGCGCCGGGGGCGTGTCCTCCACCATGCCATCGGTGCCTGCTGCTGCCAAGGGGCCTTTCTGTGTGGAGTTTGCATGTTGTCCCCGTGTTCACCTGGGGTATCCTCCATAAAATACCCCCACTAAAAAGGAAGGACTTTGCAGGGTGGGTTAAATGTGGAGAAAGAATTTCACTTAAGCATGGCATGTGCAGTTTCCCTCTGTAACTCTGCATGTTGTGTGTTGTGATCAATAAAGGATTCTTCTTCTTCTAACTATGAACTAAAATCAGGATTTTTTGATTTTGACCATAATCTGTGTTTTGCAAGTTTCACAACTGTATGGAAGAGCATGACAAATTTACTTGGTGGAATACCACACATGTTGAAAAAAATAAAATGTTTTTATTCATGCAGGACCTTTATGCATTCACATGAATCAGGGGTGACTGTTAGAGGCAATGCAATTAATCACATACCAATGCAGTTTAAATGATGAACTAGGGACTGCTAAAAGATGGAATCTAGACAATTCAAACATGGTAAAGCAATTTCTCTTGTCTTACATGTTGCATGCATTCATTGAAATGCACATTATACAAGGACAATAAACAGATCCTAACATTCTCCCTCAGATGTTTTCATCAGTTCCTCTTAAACAAAGCACAAAAAGACCCTTATAATAGCAGAGATATGAACACCTTGGTGTTGGTGTTTCCGTAGCTGCTCTAACTCACCCAGTCAATAGAAGAGTGAGAGAGCAGGATGTAAGACTAAACTTAAAACTTGTCCAGGTGGCAAAAATGATCTCTTTCCTTCATGCATAATGTTGCAAACTCACATGAAGCTCAGGCAAACTGGAAAATAAAAACTCCCTTTTTACTAATCACACATGTCCCTCATTAATTATGGGATTTAGTACTTGTAATGTCACATGGTCCCAGCTTTCTCTTCGGACATAGGACTGTGTTCTGCACTGCTCTTCTTGGCATATGCCAGACACTGTCCTCTCTTTAAGAGCAAAGGTATCCACTTCTGACTTGACAGCATCCCAAAGGACAATCCGGTTGGCTGCCCTCATAGCTTCATAGGTAGATTTTGAACTTTATATCGTAAAAGAGAAGTTAATGTTATTCTTATAACAGTGTTTTTTTAACCATTGAGTGTAAAAGTAAGGTAAGATAACAAACAAATTGAGAAGAAAGAATTGAATATGCTTACTGTACAGGACTAGTGTTTTATTTCCATTATCTGCAACAAGATGATACCCATAGGTATCCAGGTATTGCAGCAAGGTTGTGTCTATGAGCAGACCTCAAAGACCAAAAAACAGTGACAGCAAGAGAGACGTATGACATGCCATAGGCCTCCAGCTGGAATCAAACCAGGGAAGCTGCAGTTATATGATATGTGCCTTCAGCCCAAGGCTTCCCAGTGCCCAACAGAAGGATGCCAATCTAATCATAAACCATTACCCAAGCCTTGGCCATACTAAATAGGGTACAGGAGCTACAACCAGAGAATAGTAGATCTAAATAATTTTGAAAAAGTCAGGCCTGATCTAACCTTGGGATTATCAAACATCAGATATGAGGTAAGGTCAGCACTCCATCACTGTCCAGCCATCAACAAGGTGGTGATGAAGAGCACCTTGTTTCCACCATAAACAATACTTTATTCACCACAACCGGACATGTGTGTTGGTGGAAATCTCGAACACACATATCTCCAAACCACAGCTGACAAAATCATAAAGCTAAATTGCAAGATACCATCGGAGGTAAGTAAGAATTTGTTTTGGGTGGAATAAATCTTTAAGGGCAAGTTCAGATGGGTGACATATAACGTATATATATGTGTGTGTGTGTGTGTGTGTGTGTGTGTGTGTGTGTGTGTGTGTCCAGATGAGCATCAGGGGAGACGTACAGCATCATGGAGGATCAAAACATGAAACGGGCACAATCAGTTTTATTCCAATTTTACTTCACCGCCACCGTTCCAGTCCAGTAGGTGGCAGTAATGCAGCCATAAACTCGCCGGTTAACTACCAGAAGAAGAACTCCTCCTCATCTTCATCCTCCTCCTCCTGCCTTCCTCCACTGTGGGGAGAGTTAAAGTAGCACGGTAGTGCAGTTAAATCAGGAACCATTTTCTTCTCTCGCTGTGACTAGAAGCTGAGGTTTGTTCGGGGAAGTTGCATTACAGATAAAATGTCGTCTTGGGCGAAATCATCTGTCGCCCGGCGGCCACCAGCTAACCCAAATGGAAGGTAAGTCTTCTGGTACCCTGTAGCAAGTTTAGCATTAGCAACCAACAGGCTAGGTAGCGGCTAAAGCAGAAAACAAAACAGTGTGGGCTCTACAAACGGATAACCACCCCTACCACCCGTTAACTTTATTAAAATCACTTGTAATAGTTAAAGCACACAAAAAACTCCTTCCTTTGTCGCGCAGTGCTCAACAACTGCGTCTGTTCCGAAGAGCAGCGCCCTACCCGACCAGAGAGGAGAGGACCGACGAGCTCAAGGATGCCTTGGATAGGTACCAGCTTTGCATTCGCACCTAGGACAACATTCAACGCAAATTAAGGGGAAAGAGTCATATAACCTGTCATATGAGACCAGCTCATGAAGGTCCACATGGAGGTCAGACTGTCCTCTTAAATTGATAATAAGCAATGCGTTTGTGAAAGTGCTGCCACCCCATTAAGGAAGTGAATGGGTGTTCATTTAGGACGCTCAAAGCATCAGAAAATGACACCTGAAACACTACCTTCTTGCCAAGGGAAATGTCACTTTCACGCATCATCATCCACTGGACAATTTTCAATGAAGCAACAAGGAACAGCTCCAGTTAAAAATGTTAAGGTGTAGTTGTGACACCAGTTAGATGACAGGTGACACCTCTGTGATTTTTAGTTAACTCTGAGGTGGCTGTGGCTCAGGAGGGAGAGTGGGTCGTTCGAAGTGTATGTTGTAAAGTGCTTTGAGTGGTCAGATGACTAGAAAAGTGTGGACATAAATGCTATATAAACTCTATTTCCAGTCTTTATAACATCTCCAGTCACATCAGGTCATCACATATAATGGTGTAGTGAACAGTAGGCCTAAAAGTGCCCCCCTCATTAAAATGCTATGTTAAAAAAATGTCTCGTTTCACTGCTTTTCTTTCAGTTATGAAGAACTAGAGCAAATGCAAAACTACAGTGGAAGTGTGAAGTATGAAGGTTACAAGCATCAACCCAATGGTAAGACTTTTTCCTCATTTCTGCACCAGTCATTTTTTTGTTGTTGTTGAAACACACAAACACGCCGTTTTTCTTTTTATTTCCTTGCAAAAATTCTCAATATGCGAACCCACGCTGTGTCATGGTGCCACTGCATCTTAAATAAAACAGAATTTCTTCAAAAACTGGTAGCACATTAATGTTGATATCATATTAGCCAAACATCTGCTGTCATTTCTCCACCTGCAAATTTCACATTCTCTCTTATCCTCTACTTTCTCCATTCTGTCTCCCTTCACCTCTCCTGCACTCTCTCCCAACTCCTTCACCAACATCAAACCCCAGCCAAGTCAGAGGGCTGCACTCCTGCAGACAGACGTAAAGCCCTGTATCAGAAGTTCTACAGACAGGTGCAGGAGGAGAGGAAGCCGGCTGACTGTGTGGTCCTCTCTGTCACCAACCAGTGCCTGTAAGTACTTAAAACAACATCTCAGCCACAGCAGTTGAAATCTGGGCGGCAGTAGATACAGGGCTTGATAGCTTATACTCTGCTGCCTGCCAGTGAGACAAGACTGATGGATGTCATTTAATTGTCCATTTTTAGGGGTCCAGCCAAGAATATTTGGCATGTAGGCTCAAACATTTACATCAGCTAAACTCTCACTCTGTTGATGCTTGGCTGGAATGACTCTTATCTTTGGTTTTACTGGTGCCTATGATGGATAGAGACCTGTTGTCCGAGGAATACCTGATGTCATTGTTCTGATTGTTACAACAACAACTATAACAATAATATCAATAATAATGATTATGGTCACAGTAATAATAATACAGGGTTAGATACCATTAACGTATAATGAGTGTGTGATAATAAGATTATCCCTGACACGGTGAGGCCGTCCCTCAACTGTGATGCACAACACTGAACACGACACACGCGCCAACATTATTTTCATGTTGCTCTGTTAAATCCTCATTAGACAAGCTCTTGTGTGAAAATACCACTTGTTGCTGCCTCTGAATGACAAGGATTGAAACAATACATCCTGTAATGATGTGAGAGGACAACGCATGTCCCAGCCCATACTGAACTAAAGGACAACTAGTTATTGTACATCTGGGTCTCATTTTCCAAGTTTCCATCATGGCAATGGCATAACAAATGTCCTCACTCATGAGAAGAAAATCTTGTTTCTATACCTCAATCAGTAAATGGCACAGATTGAGCAGTAATGCTTTTGATACCTAGTTTTGCTCCCACACATTTTTCTTCACTCTGCTCTGCTGCGAGTCATCTGGTGCTGATTTCATTGCTTTAATTTGAAAGCTTTGTTCATATCCTGCAACAGTGTCTACTAAGAATATTTGTTTTAAGCCACGGACCGGCTGAGATCGTTAATATAAGTGTCTGACAATATTAATGAAAGAACCCCCTTTGTTTAAGAGTAAGATCCTTTCTGTTTAAAGCAAAACAGTAATTTCTAATCAGAAAACATGCTTCGTTCAAACTTGACAAAAACAAAATAAAACTCACCTAAACTTTCTTGGTTAATCTTTCCACTGTTCCGACAACCATTAACTCTGGTTTGGTCCAGATAAACCCTTGATTCACTCATTTGGAAGAGGAGCGAGTGAGAGGGTGAACGTCAGAGAAGTCTGGAGTTATTTTCACTGGACATTATGGCCCCAGAGGCTTATACCTTAATATGTTGGACATCCACAGATTTTCTCCAGTAAAAAGGGTAACCGTGATTTCCAGATAAGGAAAACCCTGCCGTGCATTATTTTTGGGGCAAGGCCACTTCAATGTTTGATAAATAAAAAAATTGTTGGGGCATCGTCCCCAAAATGTAGGGCACCAGGGCCACAACCAACAATTCAATATTAATAAGGGATAATTCTATATTATGAAGACAAAACGGTATACAATCAACAAAAAACAGGACTGAGTTTATTAAAACTGTAACCTGAATGACCTGAATGTTTGACTTTTCCACAAAATGCTGTCTGATTGATGTAACTATTGAAAGCAATAAACAAAGATCCACGGCAACAATAACTCTGGTAGGAGTTTAATGTTTATCGGGATGTAAACCTAAAATGAAAACTTTGGGGTCATGTTTTAAGTGTACGCCCAATATATTCTCCAGAGCTTGTTTAATCTCCCTCCAAAGCTGTTGAACTTCATCACATTCCCAAACCCAATGAAAAAAGGTCCCTTTTTCCTGTCCACACCTGATACACAAGTCGGCCATCAAGCACATCATGTTTAAGAAAGTATGTACACAAAGTGCAGCCATTTGCTGAATACTGCCATTATTTCAACTTCAGTAATCAACACACATTTATTATTATTAGTCCGTAAACCATTTATCAAAACAATAACTAACTCAGTCAATCAATGCCTGACAACCCTATCGTACTAAAGCAGTTACATAGTGTTTCTGTGGTGGTGTAAAACATAAATAATATACATACAGTATTGAATTAAACTGAAACTCCAGTGAAAATATTATGCCAGCTTTATCCTTCAAATATGATGTTTATATCTGTCCAAATAATCTCACGCAACTGCTCTTTAAATGTGCAATAGCATTTATTTACTTCAGCAATACTGATCAACAATCCATAATCCTTCAATCAGTAAACATCAGTTGTCCAACTACAACACAAGCAGCTGTAATTTAAGCAACTACACCAATAAGCTTAAAGGGGCAGCAAGCAGGCATGTTGCAGGACATGTTTACATTCCTCTGAGCACAAGATGGCAGGGAGCAATGCTGAGTTGTACCACTGCTGCCTGTACCACCGCTATATGCAGCTTTAAGGTGTGTGTGAATGCCTGTAAAGGCGTGTGGATGTGTGTGTGTGTGTGTGTGTGGGGGGGGGGGGGTTAGTTAAAGAGAGAGAGAGAGTCCACCAGCTATGGCTCTGGTCTTTTAATTGATAAAGTGCAGCTGACAGGCTTTAACATGCAGCAGCATAAAACTGGCACACAACATAACAAAGTCCCACTGTGCAGAGCACAATGATAAAGTGACTGTAAATGGACTGCATTTATATAGTGCTTTTCTAGCCTGACAACCACTCACAGTGCTTATACAACACAAGCCTGCCTTCACACATTCACAAACACATTCATACAGTGGTGGCTAGGCCACCTGCTCATTACAGACATACAATGGTGGCTAGGCTCATTACAATAACACACAAACTGATATCAGGGGCAATTTGGGGTTCAGTGTCTTGTCCAAGGATATGTAAGATGCCGAGGATCGACTGAGCTTCTGATAGCTGGATGTCAGCTCGACCTCCTGAGCCACAACTGCTCCTAAACAATCAATATAACGTGCTGAGCACATGGAAACAAGTAGTAAATACAGTGATTGAACAGCAACAACAACAGGACTCACAGTGCGTTGATTTTACAATACAGTAACACTTATACAACAGTGAAGTTTGCATTAATGTGGTAGCATTAGCTGTCTCTGCCCAGACAAAAGCCTCTTACTTGAGATTGCTTCAGGAACGATTAACGCGTGTCAGTTCGTCCAGTGCATCTGGCAGTGCTCCTTTGAGCTCAGACAGTGACTGGACCATTGCGTCGCTTCCTGTGTGGTTTAAAGGCAAGCTGGTCATAGCTCGTAGACAATGGAGGAAAACAGTTGACTATCAACGTAGTTGAAATAGCGTGGGGCTTAGATGCTGTCTTCCTCTTTCTTGAATAAAATGGTTAATTCATATCTTCCTTCTGCAGGTAAAATAAGATTGCTGGATACACAATCAGCTGATCTTTCTGAAGATCTAAATGTGTTTGGTGATCACAGACAGCCTGTTATTCATCCAGCGAGTAAAAGGATTGTTGCCAAGGTTACTCAAAATACAAACATTTGATTAGGAACTCTACGCCTCGTGTAGGAACTCATGTGGCAGTTGAAAGGCAAGGCAAGGTGAGGTGGTGAGAGCTGATTGTTATATCCTCGATGATGTCATCTCATGTCAAGAGGATTCCCGTTAGTCTTGTTGGGTCTTACCCAGTGGGAAACCAGGGTTTGGATTCAAGCCAAATTTGAAACTTAAGTGTGATTTGCAAGGCTCGAAGGGATTTTTGCAGTATTTCTTTGTTCTCTGTCCTAAGGCTTTTATCCTCAGGCTTCAGATTGTACATGTAGGCCTGACTTTGTTAATTCACATGGTAAAGTCCTAGCATTCCCCCCTTTGGTCCTAAGAGTGGGGTCCTGGCCGCAGTCTTTGATCAACCCAAGCGCAGAACAGTTCATGTGGGTCAGGGTAACCTGAGGGTTACGCAGTCTTGTGTTTCTGGGAATGTTCAAACAGTCCATACAGTTCATAGGTTTCAACATCTGGGCAGATGACATAAAAACCATACATCAAATAAAACTCAAATCATGGGTAAGCAAGGTATGACCTATAATACAGTCTTCTGCTGCTTTTGACCATTGGTGATAACATTCAAATGACCACAGAAATAAAAAGTACAATACAATGAAGAAAGGAAGAAAAACTGGAAAAAGAAAGGGAAAGGTGTTAGAGGTTCATTGGCTTACTACTAAGGGCTGGAACTAGCTAGTAGGAAGGTTCCATACTGCTGTGCAAAGCATAGTGGCAAAAACAGGAGGAAATCCAGTCCAGTCCAGTCTCTAACATGTACTCTAAAGGAAGCGTTGGATGTGATCAGGGACATGGGGTGTACCTGTTTAAGTTAGGGATGAGGTACCATGAGGGGTCATTAGGGTAGGTGATGGTTGGTGGTGTCTTCAACGCAGACTTAAGTCAGTATATGTTCTGCCTTCTACAATGGGCAGTTTAAGAATGAATTCTGTTTCGAAGTTCTTAGGTTATTGTGTCTGCAGAAATTGGAATTGCACTGTTGAGACTATGACAGTTCTACCTGTCAAAGTTGTACAACAATGATAGTAACAGATTTAAGGGTTTGCTCATCAAGGTCCAGGGAGACTAAATAGGTTATAGGTGTCTTGCTCGCACATAAGTTGTAACAATTTCTGACTGTCTCTAAGGCATGCAAGGTGTTATTGAGGAGAGCAAAATATGACTTTGGTGTCCCTGAACAGTTGTAATGTATACAAATGGTAATGCCAATGGTGTGTTGGTATGGCACTACTGGGATTTGTTTCCTTCCTCCAGGGCTGGAAGCTTCCCCCACCTTTCAGGTGTGGAGACTCCTCCTGGGAATGGAAACAGCTTGTAGAGTTCAATCTGGTTTGCCTGAACCCACTTGTATGCTGGTGACTGTTTTAGCTTGACAGAATTATGTGGAGGTCAGGGACTCCACAACCACGAGAGTCTCTCAAGAAGATTGGCTGAAAATCACAAAATAATTGTGACGCACCTCTCTCTGGTCATTTGTCATGAGAGTATCTGCTTTTACAAGCTGCTGATCAATCCTGGACTCAAGGCTGGGGTAAGGTTCCTCTGGTAGGGAATGGATACCATTGCTACCTGAGGTTGTGTCTTCTGGCTGAGTCATGAGGGCATACGCAACCATGGTACCTCCATTGCCCAGGGCATTGTGCAGATGGTGTCACCCTGTAGTGTTTCATGGAAGCCTTTGTTCCATGACACATGAGGACTAAAATGAATTAATTTTACCATTCATGTTTCAAAAAGGTACAATGTCAAATGTTTCCAAACACACCCATATCCAGACATTTATCCACTCTATATCAAACACCACCATTATCAACAGTGGTCTCCAACTGCAAATAGCTGCTTCAGCAGCATTTTTTTTGGTGTACAGTTTTTACCTTTGACAGAATTGTTTGCAAATTCAAAAGTCAGTCTCTAAAGTCTTTCATGGGAATAAGACCTTCTGATTTACCTGATATATTACCTAACCACATACTTTAACACTAAATACATCTATGAGAGATCCAAAACCTTGTGTTATTGCTATGCAAAGTTCAATGTAATGCTACAGTTGGTTCTGTCTAATGAAATATCCACACAAGCAAAATCCACCACACAAAAGAAATGATGACTTATAGTTTCGTTTTTGTCGGTAATGCACACTATAAATCAAGAAATAACCCTCTGTTCCTCTGAGAGATACAATTTAGTTTTCTCTACATGCCAACTGAGTCACTTAATATAGACATGTCAAGTTAACAAAGTGTCTCTCTTCCTCTCAAAGGGATTACCCCAAATCGCTAAGCCAGTGCTTGCAGGAGCGTGGCCTGTCAGTGGAAATGATCTACCTTCAGGCGGAATCGGGCCTGACCCGGGCCCTGCAGGATATCCGAGCAGGCGGCTCCTCGTTATGTATTCTGGTGGAGCAGACAAATGTAGCTCTGTCCTCCTGCACTGTTATCATATTCTCAGAATCCCTCAAAAGTAAGTCCCAACCCCTCATTCCTTCAAGCTGAGCCAAACCACCTCACCTTCTTGTGAATTTTGTTTTGTGTAGATTTTATCAACACAAAATCTGAAAAAGAGAAAAACAAATACTCCCATTGAAACATTAGACCAACTGTAACTCTAATTTCACACCCAACTGTAACACACACACACACACACACACACACACACACACACACACTGGACTGATCTTCACATTGCATAAAGTTAAAAGATGAAACATTCTCTTCAACATTTTAAGCAAGATTAGTGCATCACTTTTGTTTTATACAGTTTTTGAGTGACAGTGACACACTGTTGGCAGATCATCCACTGGCTGCCACTGGTAAACACTTTTACATTACATACTTAACAAACTGAACAAAGCACAAAAGTAGTAAAGTAGATATGGAAAAGGAGTAATTCCACATTTAAGTTTGGCTTTTTTGCCAAAAGTTAGACAAGATGAATACCTCTGTCACGTCCGTATTTATTATTTATTCATGTTATTCCTTAAGAGGAAAACTACCACAGCTTTGGTTTCATTTTCATAGCTTGGGGGTCTGCTTCATCATAGCGTTGTACTCACCAGTTTTATTGCTGCTGTCTGTAGATGTGGCAACGTTACTAGAAATCAGAAACTCAAATGGTCAGACAAAATGTAAACAAACCCCCAGGTTAGACAAACTTGTTTGGGAGTGAAAATGAAGGCAAACTATAAAATTGAGACCCAAACTATCCATTTAAAACACTGCAATTTAAAGATGACTTCCTATTTCAACTTAGACCTTGGAGTATGGCACACTCAAGGTCTTCCTCTGCAGTGAGGGACTTTTAATGGGCACTAATCTTTAAAACCTGCAGGTTTGTTTCCAGACTTTATGAGCATCTGACTGCTCATTCTCATTTCCCCATTGGACCTATTTTTAGCAATGTTGTCACATTCATACACCTCTGCAGTTGTTATGGTCAGTAGGATGTTAGTATAGTCAGTGGAACAGATGGCCAAGGCTGTGAAAATGAAACCAAAGTTGTAATAAAGCATAAGTTTTCATAAAGCTGACTCTTGAGAAGGAAAAAGGAGATTGTCGATATCTATACCATTTTTTGTATACAGCTGATTAAAAACAACAACAAATAGCATGCAGTACTGTTTCACTACTACACTTATTTCTACATTTATACTAATTTTTCATCATATGGAAATACATGTTAAAATACACATCACTGAGTGTGCTTAAGTCATTAAGCAACCTGTGTGATTTTAATGCTCCACAAAAATTTTAAATATAACACGATGTACAAACAAATGTCCATAATACAGATTGCAGATATTCATGAGATAATACAAGAATATCACAACTGTGCAAAGTGATGTAACTGTTCTAAGATGATGCTACTCCAAAAGCCCTAAATTCATTTTTAGTGTGGTCTGCACCTCCAAAATAAAATGAAAGAAATACGATCAGTTTAATGTATATCCTGAAGGAAATATAATAAAGAATTAAATTAATGAACACAAATCATTCCAAGTTCATTCACTGTATTTTGTTGTGACATGTCTGAATGCACATAAAAATTAAAGCTTACTGAGCAGTTAAATGCAGTTTTATGTCCAGGAACAGCAACAAAAAGTCAAGTTACTAATAAGTTAACGTCTATATACAACTTGCATGTCCCCCACTGTCCCTCCTCCTCCAACAAACTGCAACTCGCATTCAAAAGTACCTTCTCAAAACTACCACCTACCAATGTACCAGTTTATCAGCTGAACTTGCCGACCCCGTCACATTCAAATGAAACTGATTTCAGTTTGACCAGCGTGACCAGGACGAACCCCATTGATTATACTGCTACTCCAGCAGTCTTTCTCTTGTTTTACCTCTTTCTTGCCCTTCTGTTCCCTGACACCTCACCATTAAAATCCCATTTCCCTCGTAGTCCATCGCAACATGCCCAAAGACCAAGCCATGGACTTTGTTGCAGCGGAGTACTGTCACGGACTTGTCAAAGAGCGCCCAGTGAGGGACCCTGCAGACATTGCAGCTCAGGCGTCACAGCTGCTGGATGACTTCCTGGACAGAGAAAAGATCGAGCGCCACACTGTTCCCTCTGAAACCCGTCAGCTCCTCATGCTGTTAGCTGAGGGGGTACATCTCTACCCCGAGGAGCTGGACACCATCTCAGAGTATGTCCGCACCCGGCAGGAGCACATTCAAGGTGTGACACTAATGAAACTGTAGAGCTCGGACTGGGGCTGACTGCAGCTTTAACTCCTTATCTTTTCACTCCTTCTCTTTTACGTCAGACCTTTCCTGTCTATTGTGGTTCTTGAAATGTTTGTCTTTCTTTCTTTCTCTCCAGCTTCCAACACTGAGGGAGAGAGGGGTAACATGTTACCTCCAGGACTGGGGAAGCCGCCTCCTCTGCTCCCTACTCCACCTGGGCCCCCTCAACTCCAGTCTCCAGCCGGAGCAGGGGGGCCCATGATGGACCACCCTCCACCTGCTCCTCTCTTGCCTTCACCAGGTTAGACTGTGGAGTAGACCACTTATCTGTCTATTCAATGTGTCTTTTTAATTTCTGAAAGTTAAAGAGTGTAGGAACCATATTTCTGACTCCCAGGTTTTTAAAAGATCTAACTTTGTCTTCCCTGTGTTTTGTAATTGTAAATTGTATTTTCCTGCACTTGTCAGAGGCCTCAAAATGAATTCCACTTGTATTGAAAACATGCATCTCACTACTCAGACTGTTCTGCTGTTCATGAGCAAGCCATTTCTAGTTTTTAAGGAGTCACTTTGAGGAGTTTCAGTTATCTGAAATGAAAAATCTCAATTTGAAAATGAGTTGATGGGCAAGTGTTTAGATTCTTTCTTCCAGGTAGCCGCTGGCTTGTCTGAATTTATTTGAAAACACTTAAATTTACTTACCTTCTATCGTTTCCTCATCTGAAGTACCTGTAATGTAGACTCTCCTTTCATCCTGTCATGATGTCCTCTAATGATGTTTTTCATTCAGACGTTTCTTTGGTCTCTCCTTTTAGGCTCTTATCCGAAAACCAAACCTCCTCCTCTGCTGTCCTTGCATCGGCCTCCTGGTCCATCATTAGGGGCCCCGGCTTCACGAGGCCCCCTGTCCTCACACATACCGTATGGTGCCCCTGCTGTGCCACGCGGACCCCTACACCACCACACTCCTCCATACCACCCAGGCCCAAGGGGCCCTCATGGGAATAGAGGAGCCCCGCCATCTCTAAAGAGTTCCCGTCCTCCACTTCTCTCTGCTCCAGGTGGGTTGCATATACACCCCCCCCCGATTTGTCTTAAAATAGATAAGTGAACTAAAAAAGTGAAAAGTTACTTTTTTTGTTTTTTTCCTATCACCCTCTGATCAGGTGCAACTCTTCCACGACCGAGCGGCCCGCGACACTAAGACATGATAGAGACATCCACACACACAAACACACACTGGAACGCCTGCAGGCTACAAGTGCCGGCAGTGTTTTGAAGTTTTCACCTAACAGAAGACTGGCCCCTGCTTAGGATAACTGTCATGACCTTTCTAAATAAAAGCAGTGAACCACACTCAGTTAGATGAACAAGATGGTAGTTAGTGTTTGATATCATCAGATTGATGGAGGATGGCACGGCGTGTTCCATGACATCATTTTAAATATCTTTTCCATTATCCCTCTGTCATCACTTTTTCCCCTCTTTGTAATGTACACTTTGCACCCAGAGTGATCCCGTTAAAAAAGCATGTTCTTCCAGTGTGCCTGTAGACTCCATGATGTTAGTGCAGGTTACAGGGACAAACTGGACAAACCTTGGACATCTGACTTTACCTCGCGGAATGTACGAAAAATCCTGGTTACAGTGGACAGCGGGTACATATTTAAAGCAGCAAAATATGAGGTATTGGTAATGACACAATGGCAATTTGATTTTTTTTTAAGTTTATAATGAATATAGCAAGTAGCCTACCTGCTGTGTGCAGTGTTTCAAGATGGTGCTCAAGATTTCACTGGGAGTTCTCAAAGATTCCCTCGAGGAGGGAGTTTCAACAACCAATTAAAATTTTGTTAATACCATATTGGTTTATATTCATTCTTGGGTCTAATTTTATTTTATTTATGTTTGATTTCATTTTCGACACAAGTAGAAGTGTGTGTAATGGTTCTTATTCTTAAGGTTTAAATCAACAAGTCCTTTACAATCAATGACTTTCAGTTTCAACTCACCTCTTGTGTGTGATGTCTAAAAAATGTCAAAAAAAACATGCACCCTGGCAGGAAGAGTGAAATAATAAATAATAAAACTTTTTGCACAAGCTTCGTTAAGTCATCTAGAATAAACTAGAGTTACAGCCTCGCAGCTGTATGCCTCCACCAACCAGTCAAGTTGCAGTTTATGTCCACATTTGTCCAGACTCATGAAGGAATTTAATAAAATATATTAAGTGTATCATTTACAACGTCAATGTCAATATATTGACATGTATGATTCCAGTGATTCATTTGGAGTCTCATGCTGTCTTCACAAAGAGTACAGAGGACTGTTAGAGAGCTTTGTCGCATGGTGCGACGACATGAAGCTCACTATCAGCAAAACCAGAGAGCACGTGGTGGACTACCATGATTCAAATCTGGACCTCGCAGCAAAGAAGCTAAAGCGTGGATGCCTCACACAAATCAACCCAGGAGCACAGAAGTCACCACACTTCCATGTTTCAGCAATTCAGTGTCCCACTGGATGTAAAATATGGTCACAATGCCCCTTCTGCCCCTGAAATATGGCACTGAATAATGGCCAGAAAAGTGTTTTTGCAGCATTATTATGTCACAGTGAAGCTGACCTTTGCTTTTCTGGACATAAGATATCACCACTTCATCATTTTAGCCTCTGAAATTGGACTATGCAGCTGATCGGACTGATCTGATACATCACAACATCACTGGATTTTCATACCAGAGTGGACACGGATAACAGGTTCAACTCTAGTGTTTCACTCCCAGTTTCTATTTTACCATCACCATCTATTTACAAATCTATGTTAATTGTAGGACTGAACACAAAATATGACCTTCAAGATGGTGGGACAGAACGACTCCAGTAAACACCTCAAATGAAGATTTGTGCCAAATTTGTAGAAATTCCCTCCAGACCTTCCTGAGAAACCAGACTGATGTGAGACCACAGTGACCTTGACCTTTGACCACCAAAACATAACCAGTTCACTCTGGAGTCCAAGTTAATGTTTGTGCCACATTGGAAGAAATTCCCTTAAGGAGTTCCTGAGACATTGTTCATGAGAATGGGACACACAGACGGACAACCCAAAAACAGAATCCCTCCAGCCACAGCTGTCACGAGCACAGAGGCAGAGAAATGTTCCTTCGAACCAGGCGTGGCACCTCAGCTCACCCCCGTTTGTGAGTTTGAGAAACGTGTGGTCCTATTGTTGTCCACACCCCTCTGTCCCTCGCAGACACAAGGCGGGGGAAAGGGCAGGGTAGGGCGTCCTTAGCCTGTTAGTGGATATCAAAAAGCACAGAGGACAGGTTTGCACAATAACGTAAGATTTCGTCTTCGCACTGGCTGGTATGAGGAAGCTGCCTCTTCACCGGTCCACCCCTGTACTCATCGGCCGTGCGAAGAGGATTTCAAAAGGGCTGAGGCCGTTTCTGCCTCTGACCCCAGCTCTCATGTGCATCTAAGCAATCAGTAGTGCTTCTGTCCACATTAAACCAGTTTCCTCACCACATTTAACCAACTTGCCTTTCAATGTACCATTCTCTCTTTCAACAGCCCCCCCGCTCACTGGCTGACAAGCACATTGTTACCTCAATTTAATACCAAAATACTCACCCACACTCTTCAGGGCCGTGCTCACGAAAGGTGTACCGTTGTCAGACGAGATCTTACCTGGAATTCCCCATCTGGGATTTTCTTATCTGATCAAAGCCTTTGCTACTGCTGCTGAATCCTGTTTAGAAGTGGGAAAAGCCTCCACCCGCTTAAAAAACCTCTGTGTAGTCTGTTGACTTGAAAATGGTACCTTGTCGTGCGTCCCGTGGGGAAGGGGTGTGCGGTGTACACTACGTAGCATAAGGTGGAGGTCTCTGGTTTTCCACTGCCAGGTGAAGCATTGGGTCTTCAGGCTGTGATTATTTCCGGAGCGCTGGCTGCTCCTCCTCGGCCCACAGCTGGTGCTGGCTGTCCTCAGGGCGGAGCTGAGTCCAGATCAGATGTAGTTGGGAGTGTTGTTTCCTGCCTTTTGTTTTCTGTCCCTGATGTTGGCTGTTGGTGGGATTTTCAGGTGTTCTAATTGTTTCAGGCTAAAACTGGCAGTACATGGGAACCCACGCTCCTGAACCCAGACTTTTATTTGGTCAGTACTCGGTTCACTGTACTTTGTGATCATGAACTGAATACTGGGAGAACATCAGAGGTGCATTTTCAGATGCAAAAATTTGATTTAGATTTTTTAGTTTCTTCTTCTCTTCAGGTGGATTTGTAAGGACTTTGGATTTTATTTTTATTTATTACTACTTCAACTAATCAAGTGTAGATAATTGCGTTCTTAGAACTGCAAACCTAAAACTAAAAGATCGCTGATAGTAACATTCAAAGCTTTATTGATGTGCACAAGGGCTGTCTCTATCGGTCCCAGACCCTACAACGGTTTCCAAAACCTGCCCCCCCACCCCCCACCCCCGGATCCCAGACCTGTAGCTTCCTTGATCCTACAACGGTTTCCAAAACCTGCCCTGTTAATACGTGTATTACAGCATACCCCAGGTGGTGAGGATCGTTTCCTGTTTCTGAATTTACTCACCAGAAAGACCAGGTTTTGTGCCGGTCGGTCCCCCGTTTCTCTACCGTCTTCGATAGGGAGGTTCGAGGTTTTGGAGTCCCAGACTCCAGCTGATCAGACTTTAAACCCACACCGCTGAGGGTGATCCTGCCGACAACGACGAGTTTGTTCTCACAGTTTTGTTTAAAAAGCACAAAGTCGTTTGTTGTCTTTCTGAGAGTTTATTCTGACGCCTGCAGACGGACTCCCTCCTTGCTGTCTCGAGAGATGGAAAAAAAGAGCACAGAGCAGAAGTTGATGGATTCTTTACATTATCTTACAAACAGGATGACTTTGTTCTACCATCAGAATAATGTCAGCACGATAGGCACGTCCTCATGTGTTGTACAATCAGGACAAAAGGTTCATTTAATCAGTAGATAATAACATACATGGTGGCATGGTCAGCAGATTGTAACACACACACACACACCTAATCGTATGACATGGTTATTCATTTGGCTTTAAGACAGTGAATGCTCATGATTGAGTAAAAGAGAAGATGAATAATAAGAATTCCCATTGCACCTTCACAGTTCAGCAAGATGAATGGGCTAAAAAAACTGGTGTCCAGTGCTGCTGTTGCTGTTAAACACATAGCACCTATAGCATGAGTGGTACAACTGTTGGATAACTTTTTTCCTTCAATAAATAAAATGATCATTTAAAAACTGTTCAGTAAGTTTGTCTTTGTCTTACATTCAAATTTGTTTGAAGGTTTTAAACAATTAAGGGTGACAAATATGCAAAAACAGAAGAAACAAGAAAGGGAGCATACGCTTTTTCAGGGCACTCGTATGCTCCTATTGTCAACACTAACTGATGTACTGTTTTACAAAACTGAATTGTTAGACTGTACAAACTGATTAATTGCATATTCCACCTTCAGACCAATATTTGATAGCAATACATTTGGCAGCAGATAACGCCTGGATTCTGAGTTAATTGGTCTCTCATCAGGTTTGGACTCTGGTTTTTCTACGTTCTTTGCAATACTGCTCAAGAAAATGACTTCCAAGTGCTGCTACAAGTTCTGAATTGGACAGATATTTGTTCAGAATCTCTCTTTATTTCTCTGGATTGATGTTACACTCTGTCCTCACAAGCCCTCCAGGGCTGCTGCACAGAAACTGTTAGGAGATATTCTTTTATTTAGTGTACTCAGGTGTTACAGTATGTGATAAGTGATTGTAATGCAGTTTAATGAGGTGCAGTGTTTTGTTTTCACCACAGTGTGTCACAAGTCACAGGCCTGAAACTGAATGCTGTGACATCACATTTGTTTAGGCCACGCCCAGGCTTGTTATGTCAGTGGAATTCAGAGTTTTTCCTGCTGCCAGCTCAGATTCAGGAACAGGAGCGATGTCAGGCTCAGACGCAGAACAGATGAGGTGTCAGCAGAACCAGGAGCAGACTTGGGGTTGACAGACCAAGACAGGGAACTGGCTGGGTTCATGCTCGCCGCCCGGTAAACTGGTTGAAAGCCAGCAGACTGGATACTAGCAGACTGGAGGTCAGGCCTGTGAGAGTCTGGCCGGTTGCTAGCAGTCCAGGAGGTAGGTTCAGGATTATCACAAATAGGAGGAGGCTTAGCTGTAGTTGATGAAGAGCAACGCCAGTCAACGTCATGCTTTCTATAAAATATACCACACGGATTTTAATGTATTGCACGGAGGGAAAAGTGACACATCTGCCAAGCAGAAGCACACCAAGAGTCACAGTAACATGCCCCATCAATGGCTGCACTTCTACTATTTTCAGAATCACCCTCTTCTTCCAGATGTCTCTCTTGTGACTAGCCTCTCTCAAAGTCACAACTGAAACTCACTGTGGAAATCATGTGTACATATCCCTTAAGTAATGTAGAAATAAACTGAAATGCTGAATTTATCTGCACTTTGTGGTTTCATTTATATGTTGCAGAGATATTCATAGCATTTCACTTTCAATCAGGTGTCTGAGTCTGACCACCTAACTGTAGTCACTTACTTAATGTAGGAACTAGTTAACCCATCCTCTTTGATATTTTAAAACAAGTGGCTGCCTAGTAGTGATTTTAGGATTCACTATGTGTTTACTTGCCTAAATGTATGTGGACAGCGGTAAGAGTGGGACACCCAGAGTGGGCGCCAGAAAATTTCCCATAATTTCAACTCCCAATGTCGACAGGTATGCGAAGTCTGTGACCCACTCAGGCAGGGAGTTGATTAGCCAAGGCTTAGAAATCACCGTCTTGCATGCCAAAGACAGAGCAGCCCCTCTGTATTGGCTACAAGGAGCCTTCCTCCAAATATTCTTGATGCAAAGGAGATCAGAACACAACTTCTGCTTCATCAAATGAAGTCTCTGCTGGCCATGTCCATTGATGGCCGGTTCGTACTGTCATGCTTGTGCAGCCAATAAAACAAGGAAATAGAAGGGCAAGGAACCAAATGCAGACTCCAGAGATGGAGCAGGTGTACTCCAAATGATTTTTATCAAAATGGTGGCAATAAACAAAAGGCTTACGAGATGGTGAAGCAGGCATGGATCACAACCAGAGAAAGCAGTCCAAACAAGCAAAGACATCCAAATGGTGAAGCAGGCAATAATCCAAGAGTCCAAAAAGAGGCAAGGTCCAGGAAAAACAAAGCAATGGTCCAAAAATCACTGGAAAAGGCTGGATGGCGTGACACAGAGGGTACAAAGATGAACTGTCACAGACCCAAAACACATATGTAAATACATCAGGGAGGGAAGACTAATGAGGGACAGGTAAAATAAATCAACAAACACAAAGACAGGAAAACACCGTAAAACAAAAGATGACGCATTAGGAAAACTTTTTCAATATGAATTAGGAAATAACAAAACTAACACCCAAAACTACGGCAAGAATTCATTTACAAACACAGACAAATGAAATGAATAAACCCACCTGCCAGTTTGATCGACATCCCTCTGACTGAACAACAATTTTGGAACATAAAAAAAAAAAATTTTATCGAAATGGCCCAACACCACTTTGACTAATATTCCCTTGAGTGTGCCATTAAAAAACAAAAAAACAACACACGACCTTGGAAAATAAAACAAAACAGAGAAAAGAGTTTTTACAAAGTGAATTGAGTGAATTAGTAATTAGTAATAAATCACTCTCAGACTCACACGTCAGTAATAGCAATAATAATTTTACACATGATCCATGATGATGAAGATACAGAAAAAAAAAACATGCCAAAAATAACATTGTTAATATTTGTGAGACCCTACACATTTTGACAAATCTTGCTTTCGGGGGAACACCATCATGACTGCACATACCCAAAGTTTCTGATCATCTGCAAATTAGATTTTTCTCTGAATATGAAAATGTATTTGTAACCCTGTGAAACCATGGATTCCTGCTTTCCCATCAGCAAAAGCCCCAAGTGAATTCTTCTCAGTGCTGATGGGAAAATTAGAAAATAAATAAATACACTGACCGAGTGTACAAAGAGGCTTCTATGATGAAGTTCCATCTTTTATACTCTAGATGGCGATGTCCACCTGTCCACCATGTACACCATCTCCACGAGGCTTATTGATCTGAAGCAGCCTTTGTATTTTGTTGTGAACTGGAATGTGAACTTCTCAGGAGGAAAACATTAAATCTCCAACTTGTTTATTCTGTGTTCTGTATGTTGATTTGTTTCATTGGGTGGAAAATATACCAGCAGTGTAGATACATGTCGTGTGTGTAAGCCAAGTCTCCGAACCCTGGTCAGGCAACGAGTGAAAACCCAGGGATCCATGTCCTGTGTGCTTGTGCCTGCGGCCATGTATTACTGATTTTGTGTGGACATAAATCTGTAGACGCAGTCCTATTGAGCATCCTTGGGTAAGATACTGAACCCCAGAAACTGGCCCTGATGCTGCGCCATCGGCGTGTGAATTCACATGTACGTCAGGTTATGGTTAGGGTGAGTCAGGAAATTAAAGTAAGTCTATCTAATGAGTTCAACATCGTGAATCTTCTGTATGAGATTAACGTTTGGCCGATCAGCGTCCAGGCATGTGCCGAGCATCTTTACAGGACGGCCGTCTGGGTGACAATCTGTTAAATCAAATCAGTAAATAGAAATCATCAAAGTTCATTAGAATCAGTAGAAACAGGTTGGCCAAACTTTCGCATCCCACACCAGATTAGACTTGTTTCTAAAGATTTTTAAAATATTTTCTGAAAAGAAAAACAAACCAGAACATTTAACTCTGTGAGTCTGAGGGTTTTTTCTGCTTTTACCACTGTGTGTGTGTGTGTGTGTGTGTGTGTGTGTGTGTGTGTGTGTGTGTGTGTGTGTGTATATATATCTCTACTTACCTTCTTGTGAATATGTCTGCGTGCATGTAAGTGGTATGCTGTCCTTGTTGGTGCCTCTAACTGTGTGGGCACAGTGCTGCGGGGAGCCCATCAACTCAGGAAGTAATGGACAACTGTCTCCACCTCATTACACCAGCCTCACACACTCACTGTCTCTGATTGGATGTTGTCTGCATGAGAGAGTTGTTTGTGGGGGAAAAAATGTCAGCATGCTGGTGTTCAAGTATCTTAATGTATATCTGAAGTGTCTCACTGTAGTATTTTGGTGGCTTCTTTGAAATAATTTAATTCACCGGGTTGTGTGTGTGTGTGTGTGTGTGTGTGTGTGTGTGTGTGTGTGTGTGTGTGTGTGTGTNGTGTGTGTGTGTGTTTTAAGTCTACATCCAAATGTTTAACTTGTTTTACTAGTCACACACTGTACATATATTCTTTCCATTATCACCATTGGTGTGCAGTAATGTTCCATAATTTGGCTTTTTTCCTTCCAGGTTGTCTTTCTTTCAGTTTTACAGTGGTACAAAAATCAACTTTCAGAACCGTTAGTCCCTTGAGATACTGTGGCTTTGATAACTGACAGAAGGGAGAATTTAAAAGTGTTTTTTTCAGAATCATTTTCCTCTGAAGGAATCACCCGAGTCAGTGCTGAACTCTGCTGTGTATGTGCATCCTGAGATAACAAAGGCGTTATCATTGTAAACAAAAAAACTTGTCACGTCATTTGTTGTGGCGTGAGCTGCAGATGGAGGGCAGGAAGTGATTTTCTGCATAGGAAGCACTATAACACACACTCAAAATGCATGTTTTGCATCATTTACGGTTAGTCAGATTGATCAAACTGAACAACCCCGCGGAGCTTTTATCAAGTACCAAAAGTTGCTGTTCATAAGGGCGAGAAATGCAAGAAACTGACCGAAAAAAAGGTGGAAAAAAATGGCTTGTTAACCATCTATGGTTATATAGAGCAGAGCCGAGTCAGATAATGGTAGAAAAGGCGTAATATTAGCTATTGTTTTAAATCTGTGTTGATAGATTTAAAGTAATAGCAACACGACGAACACTTAAAATCGACGTTTCTGTCTTGTTTTGCGACAATCCGTGTCTTTAGTGGTTAACGCAGCAAACAAGCGTAAGGTAAATGTCAACATTCAGCACTGCGGCACTCAACGTTTGCTGCTACGTTAATCCACAGGACAATTACAGCTACTCACCTGAGCAAAAACAGTCATCCCAGAACATCTTGGGCCCGAGGTCAGGTTATTCAGTCAAAATGTAACAAGCACTGCATGTAAGAACGGTTCAGTTATCAAAACTCTGATCTCTAACTGTTGTCTATGCAAACTACAGCAAAGGGTTAACACAGAAACAGGGTTTTGTGGCATGTTTGTAGTGATGTTGCAGTTCAGGTGTGACCTGACAAACCCCACAGACATTTCTCAGTAGCCTCCCAGGTGTCACAGTATGCTCAGTTCTTACCTGCTGCCATTGTTTCCTCATCTGCTCAGTGGTGTCCTCAGTACTTTTTCACTCTCGGCCACGCCCACCTGCCCGCTCCCCTGATCACACACCTGAGACTCATTGCAATCAGTACAATCCTAATGCAAGACTCTCCAGCTAAATCTCTTGGACTGATCCCCCGTTGCTGACCCTGTTTCTGACCACGTGTGCTCTCCTGTTCCTTGGTAAACACCTCAGCCTTTTGTCCCTGACCATGAGTCTTGCTTTCGTTTCCTGAGTGCTTGGTGTCTGCTGCACCAAACACTTACAGAGACTCTAAGACTTTGTATTCGCCACGTCCCAAGTCTTTGCCTGCCTGTGACTGCTAGATGTTTTATTCCCTGCACAACACCAGAGACTGTACTTGTTGCTGCCAATTTAAGAGTAGAAGGTTGCTAAAAGTTTTACCCGTGTTGTGGTGGTTCTGCACTTGGGCCCGAAACCCCCTTTGTGACACCCAGGAGTTCTTCCTGTTTCTTTTGCAACTAAATGATGTTACTAACAATCACTTCACAGTAACTTAATGCTGACAGCAACAGCTGGACTGATTTAACAAGTTGTGGTTTCCATTAATGAATCTACAAGCAATATATTAAGCTATAAAATAACAACTTTTTGTTGGACTGATGTGTCCTGCTGTCACTCAGTATAAATTACAGTGTAACATTAGGCCAAATGTTGTTGCTTTTTATTCTTATCAGCTAACATGTAGGTTTTCCACCTAGTTAGTATGACATAAACTACTAGAAACACTCCCATTTCTTTCATTTTCTATCCATTTAAAGTTAATTTGGTGCAGCCTGTTTCCAGCTGCAGTATAAACTTTTTATGGTTTCATAACATTCTATCCTTCATATTTAGCTTCACATTCAGGAGCAGCAAAGAACTGAAACCAGACAAGAAAAGTTGGATTAATTAGTTTTGGTTTGTGCTTCTGTCCCTGATTTGCGTGTTTTCATCATCAAAATAAAAGACTTTGAACCAGACGAACAAATTCTCTTCTAACACTAACCTGAACCTGAAAAACTCGAATAATTTAAACAGAAACTGAATCTGGCTACAACCCCGACTTTCCTTATCTCCCCTGACAGTATATCTCCTTTCACCTGCTCATCTTCCCATTACACCCCCCCCAGGCTCCATACTGGATATCAATCAGAATCTATCACTCCAACCATCTCTGCTGCCGTTGTGTCAGAATTCACAAGAATCTCATCAAACTGGGAAACTGTTTCATTGTTCCATCAAACCTTCACTGCGTGTGTCAGGCCTGCGTGGTACAATTAATGGAATGTACGCACACTTCCTCACCAACCAGCATCACGTGGAGGCTTGCTCACACACACACACGCACACACACACACACACACAGACTTGCATACACACATTAGGGTGTTAATTGTTGTGATAACACCTTCCAATAACAAGGCTGTAATTATCAACATGTTTGCCTGTTGGAGTGTGTATCTAGCACTTGCATTCGGATCATGTGGCGAGTGTGTTTGTGTGTGTGTCAGTGTGAGGTGTGGCACCAGGGGAAGAGGGTTTGATGATTTTGAAATATGCTGCTGCTGTGTGTGTGTGTGTGTGTGTGTGTGTGTGTGTGTGTGTGTGTGTGTGTGTGTGTGTGTGTGTGTGTGTGTGTGTGTCAAGGATGTATGCTCTCATTTAAGTGGTGATGATGTCTCAGTCTCTCAATGCACATTTGCATATGACAAGGGTTCTTTTGTCCTTTGGTTAATTGTAAATACTCTATCTGAGAAATGACACCACTGCATTACAGACAGACACAGGAATTAGCAGATAATTGCCATGTGTTTATCAAGTACATAAAATTCACTTGAGCCCTCTGAGCCTCCATTCTACCCTGGAGTCCTGGTTTTAAAGGTACAATATGTAAGAATTGGCCACCTGTCCAAATTCATACTCCAAACAAATAGGGGACCACTTCATCACCAGAGTAACTGCTAACTGCTCAGCAGCCTCCCAGTGAGCACAGCTGGATCGGGGCTAAACGCGACCTCTGAGACTGATGGAGGCCACTCTGACGACAGCAAATACAGTGCAAAGGTGATTTTGGCTCTGACCAGGACTCTGAGTCTGGGGACGACGGTGACATGGTAGGTTCAGGAGAGGCATCAGTCAGTCAGAGCCCACCTCTGCATGCCTGACCTGTACTTTCGGATGATTGCCCCTGTGGTACAAAGCGGTATTTCAAGATAAAACGATCCAACGCTAACTGGTTAGCATGCTAACTTCAATAAACATGTCTGCAACACAGTGCCGAAACATCTTTGACATAAAAACTCAAAACTGTTATTTCTTCACATTCTGTTGATAATTTTAATTTTTTTTTTTTAGTTATAGCACCGTGAAGGAAATGTGTTCAACAGTTGGGGCTACCAGGTGCTTAGAGAGATGAATGAGGAGCTCCAAAGAGCAGATGTCTGAGACCTTTATGAAACATGTTTTATTAAAGCAGGGATATTTTTTACGTGGGGACTTCATATTCAGTCCATTGTCAGTTAAAGGATAGATTTGGATTTCTACATTTTTGATTTGTACATTGAAGGAGTCATTGTGTGTGAATTGGTACCTTCACAGAGTGACTACATTGTAAGGCCATATTCAGACCAACTTTAGCCCTGTGTGAAAGAACATACAGCTCCTTCGTTTATTTGAACGAGACCGGTCTGTCGGTACAGCAAACAGTTGGCCACGGCTAAAAAACGCACATGACCCTGCTTTTTTGGTAATTTGGCAAGGCACTGTGGTGGTCTGTCATAACTGCACAGAACTGGTAATTTACTTTGCAACAGGAATGCTGTGTTTCTACTGTTTACCTCACAAATTTTGCAACACAAACAGAGTTCGGTGTGCTAATATGAGGATTTATCAATTTGAGTTAGCCAAATAATATCGTCTAACTAAAAGCCAATATCCTCTTTCTGTTTCCCCAGTCAGTGTTTCCTTTAACAATCTATTCACTTCTATCTATATTGTTGATGATTTAAGTGTATTCCATATCGGCCCTGAGATTAATTTAATGTTTAATTGATTTGACCTTACCATTATAAAAAAGACACACCAAAAGACAAAAAAGATTGAAAAATTGTGTAGAAATATTGGACTGGATTTAGATTTGATTTAGATTTATTTGTCCTTCTGCAATGAAATTTGTTTCCACCTTCCGTACAACCTCAGAGTACACAAATACATCAAACCGGACAGAGAACATTAAATTTGACAAATACATGCATGAATCCCACACCGTACACCCATTTCCAGAACATTCTCAAATATTACATACATAAACACACAAACTGAGGCACATCACAGTCTGGATGTTCTGTTCATCTCTGTCATGGCAGAGGGGACAAAACTCCTGTTGAACTTCACTCTCTTCCATGCCAGTGACCTGTAATGGCGACCAGATGGGAGGAGCACAAAGTGTGGTTGGAGGGGGTGACTGGGGTCAAGTGCCATGGTGTCTGCTCTGCATGCAGTGGCTGTGCAGTTGAGGTCTGGGAGGTTGGGGGTTGGGAGGCCAGTGATCTTGCCAGCCTTGTGGGTAATTTGTGTTAGTCTGTTCTTGGAGGGGATTGACAGCATATTGAAGAAGCAGGGGGGAGCAGCAGAAGAGGATGCTTTGAACTATACTTTTGTACAGTAGCAGCAGAAGGTGGGGGGAAATGGAAAGTGCTTTGAGTTTGCGGATAATATTACAATCTCGTCTTTGAAACTGCTCTCATATCAGAGCCTTTCCTCTTCCTGCAAAGGATTGACACCGACACATACATACATAAACTCTACACTGTACACAAAGCTGGGTAATATAGCTGAAAACAACCTCACAATGCCAACAAGAACACTAGATGACCAGTTCTTAAGAGGAAGTCAAAAACAAGTCATAGGATAAAGAGGTTGGCTGTCTGACACAAAGCCTGTCTAACTGTTAAGCAGGCTGGTTTTCTGACTGGTGATCTGTATACCTTCCATGCTGGTGGGTGTACTGAGTAGGCAGTTAGTTGGTTTCTTGACTGTTTGACTAGCCGAGTGACTTACTGAGTGCGTGTCTGGATACTTGCCTGCCTGCCTGCGTAGCTGGCAAACTACCAGGCCCAGCTGTGTCCCGAGCCAAGCCCCTATGCCCCACCAGATCTTAATTGGGTTAAGTTTGTCCGCAACAGATAACATTTCCTCTCTCTCCTGAGCATAAGAAAACAAAAATGGCCTGGCACTAATGGCGCTCTTTTCTGCTTAGGTGGAGGGAAATTAGGAAGAAGAGGGCAGGTTCCCTACAGAGAGATCTTTGAGGGGAATGTGGCATTGTTTGGAGGCGAGCAGTCAATGAGGATGCAGAATATGAAGAAAGAAAGCAAATGAAAGAAAGTGGATTTGGTTTGCGCTGTAGCGCTGTCACGTTGCCACTGTTTCTGTTTAACAATCCCTCATGACTGAGGCAGGCAGTACCCTGAGGGATGGAGACACACACACAGGACTATAAATGAGTCATTGTATGTGTGCATACAAGTTGTACACAAACACAAAGAAGTGGTTCTGTAATTTATTTGGCTCAAGAAATTGTTTGATGACCAGTTTTTATCCCGCATGCAGACAGTTGCATGCAGTGATGGCCTCTGGTGAAGGTTGGGTTTCAGAGGTGGAGACGAATGATGAATGAAGTCATTGGTTCTTCAACTATGCAAATAAAACTTCATGACATGATAAACTTAGTTATCATATCATAGGGTAAAAAATGATTAAAATGTTTATTATTACATTTAGTAATAAATGTAAGACCCTCCTGACAAAACTAATTGCTATATTACTAATTGCTATTGCTTGAAGGCAACCCTTTTTTCAACTCAGACCTTTTCACATTTGGATTGTGGCAGATGGATAGAAGAGGACACCGTTTAGAGAGATTTTAGTCGGGGAAACAAGGTCTGGCTCTGTCCAAAGGTAACAAAGTCTGCCTACCACCACTTCTTTAGCTCACTAAATAACTCATTATGTTATGTTTGTTTATTCCTTACAAAAATCAAAGTGTAAAAATGACATGTTGTTGTCTTGGGGGGAGTGTTTGCAGGAGTTAGCACTTCCTGAAGTTTGCGCTGGTTTCCTGGCAAACATAGCATAGCAGCAAGTAAAATACTGAGCTTTTGGACACTGCCCATCGAGCGTGGTATCGATATTCTTATCTAATTCTTGGCAAGATAGTTATTAAGTGTATTTTCCTAAAGGTCAATCTATTGCTTTAAAACAAATGATTCCTCTTCTGAGTGTCACAAACAGTCACTCGATTTTTTTCTGTTCTGTTTGTACGTGCTCTGCTCTTTAACAGGCTCGGTTATTGGTTTACCCTTACGAGGCAGCAACCCT
The DNA here is from genome assembly GCA_037975065.1 of Chaetodon trifasciatus. Lineage (NCBI taxonomy): Eukaryota > Metazoa > Chordata > Actinopteri > Chaetodontiformes > Chaetodontidae > Chaetodon > Chaetodon trifasciatus. The sequence continues at coordinate 2,669,991 of JBBMOE010000030.1, forward strand.
AACCCTAACCCTTTGTACTCCACGCCCAATCAGGGGGTAGCATCCTCCCCTTCTAAAACCCCAGTGTATGCGTTGCTCATCTCACTTTTTCTCTCAGCCACCTTAAGGCTGTCATACCATCATTTTTAGAAATGATTTCCTGTCACACGAAATCAGCAGTGGTGAAAATGCACTGTTCTAGTCTTAGGCCCCAGATCCTAACTGAGGCCTCTTGCTATACCACGTAATTCATTACCTGTTCATCATACTTGTCCAAAAGGACCCTGATGTCTTTTCCAAGTGCTCCACTGCGTGATCTGTACAGCTTAATAAGCCGTGATGAGTGTGCATCCAATGCTGACAGGAAGGTCTTCATCAGCTCCACTCGAGTAATTCTGGGGTGGGAAAACTTGCACTGCCTCCAAATCCTATGAAGCGAGGAAAAAATAAATGTCAACAGTGTACACAATTGCCAGAAATGCATCCAAATTTTAGATATATTCAGCCATTTTAAATTCAAATTCTAGATTTACATTTTTAAACATGTTTGTGTAGCGTGCACATCAAATTATTTTTAAAACTGCACAAAAATTGTTTTTCTGCAGCTGATAAAATTTCATATTTTGTCATGAGGGAAGGAAAAGTCTTGCTTTACTTAGCAAACAAGCAGCTAACTGACGGCAGAGCACTGCAGCACATGTTAGCTTGCTAACACAAACCAACTGACAGAGCTGACTAAGCAGCTAGCAAGTTCAACATAGACTTCCCTGGTTCGTCTGTGGTCGACGCAGAAATTCTAAGCATGCTGTAGCTGGAACAGGCGTGCACTTTCCGACTCCCTCCCCGCGCTCACTGGAGTTTCAGAGAGCGCATTCACAGAGGACGTTTGAGACTTGGAGTAGTGATGTCAAGAAACGCGTTCACGCACAATGTAGGCAAGACATTAAAACAACACCGTGCTATAAACACACACATATAAACTACTCAATACAATGACTTACAGATAAAAGTGGCTCATAAACTTGTTATGTGGACAGATTTAGCTGAGAATTGTTTCATCTTTTGGCACGACTGGATAATTTACGCTGTTTGTGAGTGCTGTGCAGCTTACGTATGTCGTGATATACACTCTAATTCCTAATCTGACATGACATCACTGCCCCCATGCCAATGTCTACCCATGCACAGCGGCCTCAGTCACTTCAGAAGATGCCCTAATCAGTTTTTGAAATTTTCTCAATCTAAAACCTTCAGTCAATTACACAACTTATTTGTAAACTTGAAATTTGGAGTTAGCTCAGCTTTTTTTTTTCCAAAGAATTGTCCACTCAACTTAAAAAAAAATGTTAGAATAACAAATTTGAAGTTGGGCTTTTTAGAGTGTAGCTGCACCGAAGCCAGATTTCACATCCCTGCCCTGGCAATGAGGGACGGGGAACCTTTATTTGCCCCCATTTCTAAAGGGGCAATGTAACCATTTCATCAGAAATATCACAACTACATTATTTAATAAACTGCAAAAATTCTCCATCCAAATGACATTCATCATCATCATCACCACAATCATCATCACAAATGGTGTCATCATCATAATGATAGCAACAACAAGCACAAAGATTTAAATAGTAATCATCCTCAGAGTCAAATCATTATCCTCATCAATAAAATCATAATCACCACAAGCATCATCATCATTACTACCATGTTTTGTTTTCTTTAGAGATTTCAGACAGCTGGGATCCTGCGGCAGTCAAGCTCCATTCTATGTCTCTCTCTCTCTCTCTCTCATACACACACACACACACACACACACACACACACACACACACACACACGCTAATACCTCTGCAAAGACCTTGCGGTTGGTAAGTGAGACTAATAACAGGCTTAGCAAATGCTCAGAACAAATGCTGGAAACAATGTTGATCTTTTTACTCCGTTTCATTGCTGAATGTTTATTAATAAGTAACCTTAGGCTAAATGTTCTCCCTTGCTCTCACCTTCGGATCAGATAATGAATGCAGCCTACACACACACACACACACACACACACACACACACACACACACACCCCATATGCATCCATAAATCCACTCAATTAAAATTAAAAGATGAACAATCTTTTCACCCATACCACAACCCACAACTCAGAAATAGCAATTATTTCACATCATACAAAAGTACGTAAACGCACACATGCACACACATGTGTACGTTACACTTTATCATTGTGCACCTAGCCCACATTAAGTGAAGACAACGAATAAGCCTTTGCAGTATTTAAATCAGATATCTGTCTAATTATTCCATATAAAAATAACTGATATCTAGGGCAAAAGCAATGAGATGGAGCACTGTTGTCTGCAGAGGGGAGACCTAGTGGAGCTGGCGAGAGCTCAACACAGCAGAAGAGGGAGAGAATGATAAAGGAAGATAGGCAGAGAGTGCGCTTTAGGCTACATGAATACAACATGAACTCTATCCACTATTTGCAGGCAAGCAAAGCAGCACAATGGGCCGATGTTCAGGAGCACTTTATAAGGACGTGGAGAATACACTGTGTTACCTCCCCACCTCAGGAATATCATGAGGAGACAGATAGAGTAGTAGAAGGGAGAATGTGTGTGTGTCCATGAAAGACAAAAGGAGAGAGATTTTAGTTAACACATGCAGTTAGTCTGCAGGTTCACTCTGTGGAGGTTCACACTGTGGAGGCCTTACAGTCAGGGGGCGGCTGTAGCTCAGGAGGTAGAGTGGTCGTCCACCGAACTGCCTCGGCAGTCCACATGCCGAAGTACCTTTGGGCAAGATACTGACCCCCAAGAAAAACTTCCCCTGAACCGTCTGCCAAATGACTAATTATAATTGTATGTATACAGTCTCAGGAGTGAGTGACCCTGAATCTGTATTCAGCGGCAGACTTCTTTTGTAATGTGTCTGCTAAGGATGCCCACATCCTGCACTGTGTTGTCAATATGGGTTATATTTCACTGATATTACTGATGGTGTAATGGGTGGGCATCACTGTGTATTTCAGAACCCTGATGCTTGTCTCAAATGCCTCAAGTTTTTGCACATTTCCTCTGTAAGTTCATGCAAACAGTTCAAATGACCAATAGGATTTAGATGTTTTAAGCTATAGCAAATATCAATTTTTGTATGCTGTAACTGCATGTTGGGAAGTAATTCTTCATTAAGCCAACAATCTATTTTAAAAATAATTAATTTTGTCAGAAAGAAATACATAATTAATTTAATTATGAAGAGAAATAATTTGTATTGCCAGTCATTGAAGGCAAGTGCAGCATTAGCCACTCAAGACTGTCTTGACATCAGAAGCATTTTTTAATAACCTTTCTATTTTTACTGTCAGTATTTACCTATTTCCTCCCAGTTTGAAATGCCCAATTCCAACTGCACAGCTTTTCTCATCACTTCAAACTCTACTTCTGACCTGTGGATGGCTGCAGAAAGTGTGTTACCTTTCTGGCAGATGGCGTTGCCAGGTTCTTCTTTTCACCTGTTAGCGAAAAGAGTTTAACATGTGGGATGTTAAAGGTTGGGTATGTTTGAAATGAAGTTTTCTTTGAGGTATTGTCTGACCCTGAAGGCAAAAATGTTTACATTGGTTTGGAATGGTCAGACTGAAAGGCCTGCTGTAATGTACAGATGAAAAGTGATGTAAATAGTCGAAGAGAAGAGAAGAATAAAAACTGAGCCTTCCAGAGAAGTTAAAATCCTGCTGCCTACTTGCTACCTGAAGAATCTGCACACTTGTTCAAAGATGATTACATGTCTCCCAGCCACCTGAAAATATTCTTCTTCTTCTTCTTCTTCTTCTTCTTCTTCTTCTTCTTCTTCTTCTATTGGAGGGTGCTGTTAGAATGAATGACTTCTCATGGCTAGATGTTACAGTGAATGTTGTACACACTGCCACCTGCTGTAATAGAAGGAAATGCAGCAAACACATCAAATTGGCAGTTATACCTCCCATCAAGGTTACAGCCAACCTTCAGGACCCTGACCAACTATTAACATGTGAATTAAGAAACAACACGGACAACAACAACAGACCGATGTGGTTTGCTTCCTGTCACAGTGTCATTCTTGATACTACCACAAGGTGGTGCCAAAGTAAGGATTGTCATTCATAATGATTGCAAATGTAGCAGCAGGGTACTGTGACACGTTTGTAAAAATCCATGCTTCAATCTGGGTGCGTTGTAAACAGTTTATGAAACAGAAAAAGAAAAACAAGGATGTAATTTAATCTATATACAATGAAGCTGAGCTTGAAATGACACAAAGTGATGTGCTGTCACGTGACACTGACAGTCAAAAGAAAATATCAGAGCCCCAATCACCCCCGAGTGTCTGCCCGCTATCATACAGATTTTGGAAACATTTGGTAATGTATTGATTTATTGTTATTATTATTATTTAAGTTAAATATGTTGCCTTTGTACTGTTTTCAGCTGACCAGCTCTGGGTCAGAGGATCGCTGCAACTGTGGCTCATATGATGATTGCAGCTCTGGCACAGGTGATTGCTGAAGCACAGGAACTGAAGACAGCTGCTGTTCTGGTCCTGGAGATCACTGCACCACAGGACCTCTGGGCTGCTGGGCAGCTGGACCTCTGGGAAGCTGGACAGCTGGACCTCTGGGACGCTGTGAGGACGAGTAGTTGGGCAGTGGTGAAGATGAAGAACTGGGCAGCGATGTGCCCCCCTTTTTTACGAGGGCCAAATCAGGAACAGGACATGGCTGGAGGCTAGCAGGTCCGTGGCTAGCAGACTTGGAAACTGGAGCTGGCTGGAGGCTAGCCGGACAGTGGCTAGCTGACTCAGGGGCCAGGGCCCTGCCAATTCAGGCACTGGAGTTGACAGGTGGCTAATAGGCTGATGGCTAACTGACACTGGTGCTAGGACTGAAGGAGGACTAATGGATATTATGCTGGGGCCTGAAGTAGAGCCACTGGAAGAAACCTGGTCCCTCAGCCTTGCCCAGTCGGACAAACTGCAGTCTGTCTGTCAGGTAGCCAGTAATCTTGTGGGCGTGTCAACTCCCATCACTTGCAGCTTCTCACCTAAGGGCAGCGGCTGAATAGTATTAAATGCACTGGAGAAATCAAAGAAAGTGAACCTCACAGTGCTGCCGCTACAATCCAAGTGGGAGTGGGCAAGCTGCATCAGGTATAAGATAGCGTCGTCCACACCCAGATGGGGTTGGTAGGCGAACTGTAGAGGGTCTGGTGATGATTTCACCTGTGGCTGGAGGTGGGCCAGGACCAGCCTCTCCAGCACCTTCATCATGAGTGATGTGAGGGCAACGGGTCGGTAGTGGTTGGGGCCAGATGGAGATTTCTTCTTTGGAACAGGAACCATGCAGGATGCCTTCCACAGCATCAGGACTCTCTGCAGGCTCAGGTTGAAGAGGTGTCCCAGGATCACGGACAGCTGGCTGGCACACGTCCTCAGGACTCTGGAACTAATGCCGTCAGGGCCAGCAGCCTTGCCCAGGTGCAGCATCTCCAGCTGTCTTCTTACCTGGCCCACAGTCAGGCAGGAGACGGTGCTAGTGAGATGATGGATGTGGGAGTTGAGTCCAAGGGAAGGATCACCAGGGAGGGTTGAGGGTTGGAGGGAAAGCTTGGGCAGACGGGGGTTATGGAGGCCATTGTGGATAGTGGTGCGGTGTGAAGGGGCGGGGGACTGTAGGGCCACTCCCGGCTGTGAGCTAAACCTGTTGAAAAAGTGGTTTAGCTCATTGGCCTTCTCAAGGCTGCCAGCTGCTGGTCTGTCGTCTGCCATGAGCCCCGTGATCTCCTTCATTCCTGTCCACACATCCTTCACTCTGTTCTTTTGGAGTCTGGAGTTCTCTGCTCTGCCTCAGCTTCTCGCTCAACTCATATTGAACACTCCTTAGTTCTTTTTGTTCAGCAGCATACTGAGGCTGTGATCAGCTCTACCTAGGGGGGAGGGCAGTGGCACTGTATGCATCCTTTGCATTAGCATACAGTAATTCTAGTGTGGTGTTGTCTCTGGTGGGATAGTTGATAGACTGGTTGAAAGTTGGCAGAGTTTTGTCCTAAGTATTGTGGTTAAAGTCTCCAGTAATCACTACAAATGCATTTGGTTGCTGTGTTTGTAGCTCTGTTGCGGTGGAGTGGGTGACGTCACACGCTGCTTCCCCGTCAGCCTTAGGAGGGATGTAAACAGTGATCAAAATGGCGGACGTGAAATCCCTAGGCAAATAATAAGGGCGCATCCCCACAGCTAGCAGCTCAATGTCCAGGCTACAGAAAAGTTCCTTAATGGTAACATGTCTGGGATTACACCACGTCTCATTAACAAACAGCACAATCCCTCCTCCCTTCTTCTTACTGCTCCGAGCCACGTCTCTGTCCACCCGCACACAACTGAAGACGGGTACTTCCACGCTCCAGTCCGGGATATCTGAATACAACCATGACTCTGTGAAGGCCATTAAGCTGAACTTTCTGTCCCACTCCCATCTTGTATGGCCCTCCGTTACAAAGAGTGTAAAAAGTAACAGAAAGGCCACCAGAAAGAACATCGCGACACAGTTAATAAATAGAAATGAAAAGAAAGGGAAAAAACATACTAAATGAACAAAAACAAACGAAAACGACACAGCTACTGCAACAGGCTGCCACCTGGCACAGCGTCATCTTGCACATGTACAAGGGACGAACTGACAAAGACCAAGGGAACACACAGACTTACATAGACTGGGGAGGGAGGACTATTCAGACACAGGTGCAAACAATCGGCCAGTCACACAGGTGGGAAAACACAGGAAGTAAACCCAGGACTCATGAGGAAAACCTTCAAAATAAAACACAAAATAACAAAACTAAACAGCCCAGATCCTGATACCTGAATCCAAACCCCCATTTTTGGGGCTATAATTCTACATCTTCCCTTGGTTTACTCCATCGTCCCATCTGTATCAATTCCCACTGAATGTCTGCTGGCCAACTATTCAGTAGCTGATACTTGATGTTCTGTTGTGTATATAAAGAAGCCAAATCCGTGCAGAGATGACAGAGGGTGTAATCACTAGCTATGTGATTCAACAATACGACTTTTAGAAGCTATTCAGACTGGGGCCTGTCCTTGACCCTTAAGGAGCTTGTAATATGGGCTTTTTTCCCACTCTTTGTGTTTACCGGCAGAATGAGGAGGGGGGACAGGGTGGAGGGGGGACCAACCACTGTGCGAGGGCTCTTGCCCCTCCATGCCAGTGGCAGTCACACTGGGGGAGCAATGCACGTTTACACACATACACACACACACGTGCGCATGCACACACACACACACACTAAACACACACACACACCGAACACAGAAATGCACACATGGGTCTCCTGGCGTGTACTCATTCCATGGGGAGGGAGAGGTGAAGGTTGGAGGGTGAGGCAGAGGGAGAGGGGTGTGTGGGTAGGGGCAAGGGGAGGGCACAGAGACAAGAGCCCCCTACCTTCCCAAAGTCAGTGGGGGGTCAGTCTTAAAGGCTGCTCTGTCTCTCCATGGGAGGATGGGGTGGGGGT